>VZRL01002373.1:1426981-1486124 GCA_013397895.1 Origma solitaria | reverse complement strand
CGCGCTTCCCAAGCCCTTCCACACCTGCCCCGGCTGACACCTGCTCGCTGCCGGGTCCCGCCTGTGCCCGCGCCCCGCACTCGCTCGCTCCCCGCCAGCAGCGGGGGCTCCGCAGGCGGAGCGCGGGCCGGAGCGCTGTGCCCGGGCGCTGCTCCGGGCGAGCCCGGCCGCTCCTCTCGGCTCCTGAGACTGCACCCGCAGGGACAGAGAGCTTTGCAGACGGCAGGATAGAGCCTTGGAGATGCCTGGGGGCTTTTTGTCCTGTGCAAGGTGGGATATCGTGTGCTGGTACGGTACGAGTTCAGTCGTTGGAAGGGGTGGCTGGGCAGCACCTGGCTCTTTAAATCTGCGAGGTCCGAGTGAGTCATTTCTTAATTCGTTTCCATGTGATTTCAACTCCAAGACGCATTCTCCAAAATTCATAATAGGTTTTGATACCTGAGGTGTTAGCAAGGGCATCTGTTTGAACCCATAGCAGTAGAAGTTTTACTGCATTATTAAAAAAATAATTCCCTGGAGGAAAATCTATAAAATCTACTCCTACCATTTTTATTTACACTGCAGCAAAGCAGCACTGGGTGCATCTACATTTTAGCTTTCCCTCATTTCCTGGTCACTGTGGCACTGAAAAGCATTATAAACAGCTCTGCGTTGTTTTTTGGTATTATACTAAGGCCTGAGGGTTTGGTAATGGTTTCTTTCACTTGTGGCTCTCAAAATGCTTCACAGACATCAATTAAGCCTGGGAGCACTGCTGCAAATCGGGGAGGTTTTATTGATCCCGTTTTACAGATGAAGAAACAGATCAGAGACCTAGAAAGATTTAAGTCAAGTCCAGAACCTAAGCACAGATTCCAAATCCCCTATTTAAGGTGCTCTGCCCCACCTTACTTTAAAAATTTTCTCCTAATTTCACTGGCTGCTCCAGGGGGTGTTTTGGGCACTGTCAGGCCACATATGCTTTGGGATTTTGAGATACTGCTCTTGCATATTGCCAAAAGTGATGTGCCTTTAGTGACATACTGTTGAGAAGTATGGTTTCTGAGTAAAACAAGTCTCTCCTCTGGTTTGTACTGAGGTAGAACCCAAGAGCTCTGTTGTGGACAAGGATGCATTAGGCATGCAGTGTGCAGCCAGACAGCAAAGCATGCACAAAGCTGATGAGCCAAATACAGAAAGCCTGGGTGTCTGCTGTGGTTTGTTTGATAGCCTCTCTCAAAAAGAGACATGGTCTCTTCTCATGAAGGGTATATTTCCAAAAGCAAAATAAGTGGTTCCTATTGTGACTGCAACTGTGAAGACTCCTGATCCTAGCCTGGTTTTTGAGTCTGTCCTCTTGCTTTCATGGCCTGGACAGGATATGGACTGCGTTTGAGATCTGGTTCACATCCTTAGGCATTGCATGTATTGATCTCCTTTAAGGCCTTTAACCAGAGAACCCCAGCTGCAGCCTCAGATTTAAGGCTTGCCTCTGTCTGTAGAGCACTGTACAAGATAACAATGCTAGCCCCAAAGCATTTATAAAGTTCTAAGCTCCTTAAGCTTCATCTGTGTAAGAAAAGCCTACTGCAGACTAGGTGATGATGCACAGCTCCCAGTAGTCACAGAGGAATGGGAAAAGAATGCTTTTATGGCTTTTTTGAGCTTATTATCCACTGCGTGCTTGCTGAGTCTGATTTAGTCTAACAAGATAGTCTGGAAATCCTGGTTTCTTAATATTTAAGTTTGTAGGAGATCAAGATCCACTTTTAATACAACTCCTCCAATCAAACAGTTCGCCCCCAACTTCCAACACCTCAGTGCTGCAGGTGCAAGAAGCAATGCTGATTGATGGCAGGCAAGATAGAGCATCACAGTTTGTTTCCTTTCCAGTGTTTCAGAGGACAGTTCTTTTAAAGGAGAGACAGCAAGCATAGCTCCAGGGCCTCCATGGCTGGGCATCAGCCAATTACTGTCATATCACATTAGCGCTATGGCATATCAGCACACATTTATGTTAATACAAATGCAACATGACTGTTCCATAGTATTGATGGAATTATTGTGTTTACAGCCCTATAACATGACTAATTGAAAGGGAGGGAGGTTCTGATTACAAAACCATGGACTTGGAAGGTGATTTCTTCTGCAGCTTTTGAATGGGCCAGTTTGGAGCTAAGAAATTAACTACTAGAGGACATAACCCAGTTTTTATTTTCTGTTGATGCAGTTACCCTTTTGGCAAGCTCTTGAGAAAATGCTGTATCACAAAAGAAACAGGAAGATCTTAATGTTTTTTTCCATCTTGCCATGATCCTGTTGCAATATAGCCTGTGCTGCTGTAGCTGCTTCTTGGACTACGACAAAAGCTCTAACCTGCCTGTACTCTGCAGGAATGTAGCCCTTGGAGCCAGTCTGGAGATTTCCTCAGCTGCCACTGCAGCGAGCACATTCTCCTTGTCCAGAGCAGCTTGGCAGCAGCAGTCATGGGTGTTAGTGAGATGAGGAGGCATCACATGCAGCACTCCATAGCCAGGATTGGAAAACTGTCCACAGCCTGATGAGTTTCCTGCTCCCATGACACCTGCCAACATTCAAAAGATGTACCCATTTATCTCTGGAATAAACTGGACACCTCTGGCGAGCGTCTCCACAAGTTTCGCAGTCCCTGCTTCATAATTAGCCCAGTCTCATCTTCCATCTGCTTTGCAGTTCGCAGCAGCCCTCACAGCTGGTTGCTGGCAGCCATTATCACCTTCCAGCACAGGAACAGCTTTAGCTCTGAGTCTTGGGACAATGGACAGAGCTGGCAGGATCAGTGATATAAGGAAAAATAGCAAAGAGGTAGAAAACAGGTACATGGGCACAGGGTGGGAAGGTGGACTGAGAACATATGTGACAATGAGGGGAAAATGAAGTGACAGGCAGGAAGCACTGCAAATCCTGAGACCTTGTGGGAGTCGCAGATGAGGTGGGTTGTGGAGGGAGGCAGGGAGCTCTGTGGCTTGTAGAAACAGGGTGAGAGATCTCTGCTGCCAGGGTTGCGTTACAGCTGCCTGCCTGCCAGCCCACTGCCCAGGCTTCAGAGCTGTTCAGCCAGCCTGTGCCACTGCTCAGGGCCGTGCAGCATTTGTTATTTTCCAGACATCCTCCTGTAAGTTACAGCAACAGAGGGTGAGTATCTCCCGGAACTGTGCAGGAGTGTGGGGGTCGGTAACCTTGTCTGCAGTGCCATCCCTGCTAGGGGAGGGCCCTGGGAAAATCAGTGGCACCACGCAGGCACCAGCATCAGTTGCATGAGGAGGAGCCATTAGCTGCTCAAGGACAGAAAGGATAGAGGAAAGTCTGTGATTTCAGAAATTAGTTATGGAAAGCTGGGATCCTCAGGCTGAGGTAATAAGAATAGCTGGAGAATTAGGCAATTCCCATATTCATGAGCTGACAGACTGCAGTCCCTTTGCCAAGGCTGTATTAAATACACCAAGGGGCAGAGGAGTTTTCTGGTTTTGCTAACAGCTGCTTCAAGGTGAAGCACAAGGGAAAAAAGAAAAAAAAAAAAAACTCCACTGTCTGCTGATATTCACTTTGCCATGTATACATCTCGGAGCCTGGAACAACTCGGGGCCCTTTGCAGCCCTATTGGAACCTGTGTTTGAAACAGTCTCTTCACATTCCAGAAATAACCTGTTTTGGAATTCAACAGTACCTGTCCTAAGGATTTCTCTCCAGAAAGGGACTAAAGGTTCTAAAGCTTTTGAAAGAAACCCTGTCCTCGATGGGAAGTCAAAGACCAGCAGTAAATTTTTTCTTATAAAGAAAAAACATGGCTTTGTGTTTTCAGCTAGAGAGAGTGTCTACGCCCTTGCCTTCTCTGCTGTTGAAATGTTTAAAGATACGTGTAAGCAAAAATCCATTTTTCCTTTGGGATATGAAGCTTCAGCAGATGGTAGTGGGAGTTTGCAGGCTGAGTTCTTTGTCAGTGCTTGCAGAAGCAGCCTGACACTGCACTAGCTGTGGATGCCATGCTAGAGCTGCTCCAGTCAGACACCGTGCAGCCCATCTTGTGGCTTCCCTGGTGTCTGGGAGCAGTGCTGGCAGTATCCTGTCAAAAGTAATTTGTTTACCACACGGCAATCCTGCTGTTTCTGCAGGCATGTTTAGGAAGCCAGTTAGCAACTGAAAGATGACAGTGGCTTTGACCACAATCAAGTGATTCACAAAACTCAGAGTACACACAGCTGAACTTTTCATGCAAGGTTCTTCCCCCAGGAAAAAGGGAATTAAAGACCCTCAGACACTGAGCAGAGACAGCTCCATTCAGATCTAGCACAGAAGTGATACACATTAGTTTCTAGTGTCACAGGCTGTTGGAGCTGTTGTGTCAGATTTATCTTCTGTCTTCCTAGCATGTTGCAAGGACAACTTGCCTACCATTCTCTCTACTCAAGTTCTTGCTTATCTTAAGGATCTTTACATCTCAGGCATCTTTCTCAATAAATACACCTTGCTTAGGGGTCTAGAGGCAAAGCAGTGGGTCAGAGTTTGGCTGGAGCAGAATTAGCACCAGCCATGGCTGGTACTGGATTGAAGCTGAGCCACTTTGACTAACAGGATATCAGTGCCTGGGGATATCAGTCAGCTCTGTGCTGAAATACTGCTGTCATTCATGGTGGTGTGGCTGATCTTCCATCCCACTCTAGTAGTAGATAGAAGCATCCTCTTCGAAGAGGAAGTCTGTATTGAAAGATCCTTTTCAAGAAAGTGTCTTGCAAGAGCCAGGGAGGTAACTGCTTCTCATAAAGGATCAATGGGGTTTCACTGCTAATATGTGCTGTGGTAGTTTAACCTGAAAAAAACCCCTCAGGCCTGAACTGAGACCTCTCAATTACAAGAAGATGAGAGCACTCCCTCAGGAGGCCTGGTTTGCAGTACTTAACTGTTTGGCGCTGATGTGCTCCATTTTTTACCGCAGCTGTTGCAACAACTTTGTTCTCTGTGGACAATCAGGGCTCAGGTTTCCACAACACAAGATAACCTGTCAGTAAGCCCCAGTGTGGCACTTCTCCTCCTATTTCAGGGCTAGGTACAGCTTTATGACTGCAGAAGCCATACCTGCAGTGTGGATACCTCACAAGACAGTACTTCAGCTTCCCCTAAAGCTCAGTATCACTGAAAACAAACATCAGCCAAAGTCACAGGAGAAAAAATGAAAGAAAAAGAAAATCTGTTTTAGAAAGAGGAATGGGTAGGCCATGGACTCCTTTGTACTGATAAGCAGCCCCTGAGCTGATCAGATTTTGAAGATTATGGTCCATAGCTTGCTTGTTTGATCTGCCACTGGAGTCTCAGAACACCTTCCAACAGGTGCAGGAAGAGTTGATATCTCATTCTTGGCTCTGAGAACCAGGTCTTTTAACAGCCCATCCTGTCTTTCAGTGAGGATCTTCTGCCCATTATTCTGGGTTCTCTCCTTACCTGAGTACCACAGAGCCACATTCCCAAGGGAAACAGTCATTGCTTGTCTACACTGTGCTGTCTGCAATATTTCTGTTCACATGCAGACAGTGGAGCAGTAACTCTGCAACACTTTATATTCTGGATCTCAGCGCACTCCTCAGGCTTTTCTTCATTACAGCAGTGGCATGAAGTAAATCCATGAAACAGAGCTAACCCAGCCAGAAGCAGCTGCAGGCACTAACATAGCCCACAGCCACATCAGCCATCCTGTCCATGCTTACAACAGTACAGCATGCATTAGTTCATGCCTTTGGATGGCTTTTGACCTCCACAGGAAGAAGCTGCCTACCCTCCCTGGCCTGTCCAGAGGGATGAGAGTAAGAAACTTTATTTCCTCCTTGCCTGAGAGTCGTTCTTTTACCTGCATCTCACCTCATATAACGACTGTCAGAGCACAGTCCCTTTTGAGTGAATAATGTTCAGGTCAAAACTCCAGTTGTGCCTCAAGCTAACACTACCTTAAAGAGCAATCCCTTTCAAGAATGTATAAAATGTCATACAAATCAACTCAAAATTGTTGTAATAGGAAAGGCAGATGAACTTTATATATCTGGAGAGATGGTCTGCTATTTTCAGATGGAAATTAGAAAAATGAGGGAGGTCGGCCCCTAGATAGGTCCTTATTAAGGGGCAGATTTCTGTTTGCTTTCCTTGCTGGATCATTTTGAAAGATTATTTTTGATGAAATGATGAAGCACATTCTCTGGTAATGTGGTTGTGACTAAAGGTGCTGAAGACTTAAGAATGAGGCTTTTGTGCTGTTCATTGGTGAATCTGAACATGGTTACAAATGTGGATATGTATTAATAAAGTGGTTGAACTTCTGAAAGGCACACTGAGGTAAGTCCAGGTCAAGTGAGATGTTCACTTTTCCAGACAGTGAACAAGATCATGGTATATCTGGAAATACAACTCTTAGTCCATGGTTCCACCTGCAGGACCATACCACATCAATTTGTAAAGTAGCGTTAACAATCCACTTTGGATTATCTCTGCAGATTACCATAATTATTGCATGGTAAACATGTCCACGTGGAAGAGCCCTCAACAGCACTGTACGTGTGCAGACACACATACGTGTTTGCCACACATGGTATTTAGAAGCTGCATCATCCTGCTGCCTTTGGCATAGCTTCCATAGGTGGAAGCCATGCACAGGGTGTGGTGACAGGAGATAAGAGGTTCATGAAGGTGAAGGCTGGACAAGCACACTGCGAACAAATCTTTTGCTACACACCATCTAAAGGACTACCCCAAACTGATTTTGTTCCATCCAATGCCTCTCTTCTTCAAGAACAGTTTCTGGCTCCTAAGCCCTGTGAAGCAAACCTTGCATTCACAGCTCCATGCCACTGGCTGTCACCATCAGTTGCCTTTCTGGGTGCCAGTGTGGCCACTGCACTGCTGCCTCACGCTGCAGTGCTGGGTGGTTGGATGCAATGCTGTGTGCAGTGATGATGTGTGCTTCACACATCTCCTTCCACTCAATGGGAATCAGGTGCTCGACTGAGCCACGACAGAGCCTCAGTGGTGGGGCAGTGGGGCCTCACACAGGGTCAAGGTACCAAGATTTGGGCAGTCGATGCTGCTTCGAGTTGAATTCCTGCTTTATAGTACAGCTCAAGCTCATAATTAACACAGGACTGGAGCAGAGCTGTAATGGGAGTGCAAGTGGCTGTGGCTTTGGGGCAGGTGATAGTCCTGCTTCAGCTTCTTCATCAGGGATGTGTGTGGGTCAAAGGATGAGGAGTTTATAGGAAAGCACAGAAAGATGTGCTGAGAGCATTATCAGGCAACAGAAGGTGCTCTGTGGCAGGAAAAGGCATTTCTTTAGCAAGTGAGAGAGCATGTAGCAGGAATGGCTGTGCTCAGGAGTTGGGGAGGAGAGAGGAGTACACACAAAGGCAGCAGGGGAGCAGGGAGCAGGCAAGATGGGGTGACAGCCAGAGCTGATGAAAAGGCTTTGTGTATTAGCTTGGGAAGTCCTTGAGTAGGAGCCCCACATACAGTGCTGTAGCTTTTTAAGTCAACATATCAAGCACCAAAACAGCAGGCATGCAGCATGACTCCACATGAAGAAGAGCAAGAAGCAGAATGCCTGGCTCCTAAAGAGGTTCTGCTCTTGCCCTGCCCTATCCTCTCTGCCCATTTTGCCATTCCTGCTGCTGTTGGAAATGCACAGCATCTGGAAAAAGCAATGCCCTTGTACAGTGCCTTTGGCTTCTGGAGAGTTCCTACAGCGTTGAATTCGCCCCATAGACTTTAATTACTCTCCACTGTGATAGTAATGAGAGCCAGTGGAATTGTACTGATTTTATTTCCTTTTAATTTGTTATGATGCTCTGGATGCAGATTAACTTTCCCAGCTCGATACATATTATTGATTCATCCTGCCTCCTGTTGCAGTAAATGGCTTGAAGAGGGCAGGGGATCCTGATTTCATTGTGTCTTCTCCTGGTAGCTCTGTGCCCCATGCAGTGTCCTCCTCACTCCTGCAGTAGCCAAAATCAGGTACGTTTGCTTGCTTCTGAGCAGGTTGTTTACGTCCATGTAAATGAGGATAAACACTAGCCTATGGTACTGCTGCTCTGTATGTAATAGTCCAGGCCCCCAGCTTCCTTTCTGTTTGATGTACTGGCTGTGAGGACAGATTTGTGGTCATTTGGTGCACATGAGCCCACTCCTAGGTCCAGCACATGGGGATGGTGCTCAGCAAGGGGAACTGTCCTGCAAGGAGAGGAAAGTTGCAGTCAGAGGTGTCTTCCAGCAGTGCTCGTCCAAGCACACACCTGTCTAGGAAGCTTTGGCAGTGCTCAGCTTTCTGTCCCCATTGCCATGTCCCTGTTGAGCATGGCTGATGGGCACAAGGTACTTGTGGGGGCATGGAGCAGCAGGAAGACTCTTATCCTCATAATCTTCCTCCCAGCAAGGGAACATGACAGCAAAGCTGCTTGTGTGGGACTACACCCTACTGGAGGATCCTCTTCCACTTTCTTTGGAGAAAGCCCCAGCACTCCTTGATGCAGAATATTTAAAGTCTTTTTTCCTCTACTCTTGTCATTGAAGTTATAATGGGGATGAGGAGCTGAGCCTGAGTTCTCTCAATTCAAAGCCCTAACCGAGGTTGAGATCAGGAAGCTGAGACAGTGTCTTGCTGCTTGTAACAGGGGTGACTGCAAGATAAACTGCAGCCTCATTAGCAGGAACTTGCTCCACAGACTCAGATACACCCCTGGCTCAGTGGAGCCAGGCTGGGTGTGCCATTGAATTGGTGTGAGTGCACGGCTAGCCCCAGCCTGGATCCACCTGCTATCTCTGCACCACACAACCTGCTGCTCCTGGCTGCTGGTGGCTTTCTGGGCCTGGCTGCAGACCTGGTGCTCCACCTAACTGAGTCAGCTCACAGGGCAGTGCAGTGTTTGGAAGCAGTAGGGACATCTTCTGTCCCCCATGCTGTTCCTATCCTACATCTGGAATAGGAGACATCCAAAGAAGAAAGACAGAAGTTGGACTCAGCAGTCCTGCATCCCTCCGCATGCCAGCCCCATTGGCATGGACTGCTGCAGGAAGCCTGGTGTTCCAAGGCTCATCTTAGAAAGCTTCCTCATCCTCAGCCCTGCTCAAAACACTGCTTTATGGTAATTAAATATTGTCACTCTGCATGTCTTTACAGCATGAGGCTGCTGTGCCCCTCAGCAAGTCCAGAGGAACACTGACTGCATTTCGTGAGTGTCACATCGTCAATCAGAGGCCATCTGAGGGTGTCCAAGTGCAGTCATTTGCACTGCCAATGACTAGCCCAGCAGTGATTATTATCTGGTTGCTGATGATGGTTATCAGTGCCTTGGAGGCATTCCTTGGAGCAGAAACTGAACTTAGGCCAGAGTAGTTTTGCCTGAAATTAAAGTCTGAACAGTCCCTTCAGATGTGAAATGTTGCTTGCTTCTCTTGCAAAATAATCCATCAGCTCCGTGGACAACTCTCATGCACAGGAACATGTGTATTGACCCTGCAGCACTGGGCAAGATAAAGCAGTGAAGAGGTAAATATCAGTTTGTCATGTCACACAGCTGACTTCAGGACTTAGAAGTCTATATTCAATTAAAACAGCCAGGCAATTAACATCAAAACAGTTGAGACTGGTCTTAATCTAGTGCATGTCAACATGGCTGCTGTAGCTGCAATGAAGCCTCAGATTTATCTGAGTGGGTTTGCCCTTGCACCCTTTATCTCCATCTTACAGAAGATGCATTTCCAAACTTTGCCGTGTGTAATTTGTCCATAGAAGCATGGTGGCAGCAATCTTCTGTTTTCCTTGACCTCCAAAGATATCCTGTGCAACTACCTGCCAACATCCCGCCTATGAGGGCCCCTGAACAGTGAGGAACTTCTCTCATCAGCTACATGGACGATACTGGGCAAAATATTTGGAAAATGCTTTATGGAAGATCAGAAAATAGCATTAAGCAGGAAAACTAAGGTAAATTGGGGCACAGTGACAAGTCAGATATTGAGGATTAGATCCCAAACCTCATCATCTTGGGGAGTTTGGGGCAGAGTCCTGCAGACTCTCAGCCATGGACACCCATCATGCATTATCCCAGCAGTGTCACTATGCCCTTGTACCTGGCAGCACTTCCCCAGGATACTTGGCATTCATTTAGGAGGAGAAAGCTTTGGGGACCTAGTGATCCACCAGAGAAGGTGCTTATGCTGCCTTAGGCAGAGCAGTACAAATACACATTTTTGGCTTAGTTCCACCATATCCTTAGAGAAAATTTAAAAAGCATTTAACTTTTCTTTTTCTTCTCCCAGTATAGACAAAGCCAGGTTTCACACTTAGCTGGGCCATCAGCAGAACTGAGTGTGCCTTTAGCACACCACCACCGAGGGCAGAAGTGGGAGAAAGGCCCTTTTGCTCCCTCACTTGTATCCCAGGGAAACAAATGTGTCTCTTCAGGCGACTTACAAAGTCTTTTATGATCCTGGCCCAGCCACTCCAGTGTCCCCAAAATCCTAGCCAGCTCAATTTCATCTATTTTATATCTCTTAGGTTAAAAAAACCCAAAGCAACAAACGAACTTAAGAGAAACATCTAAGTCGTCCTACTCTAGATTTATACCATTTGCCTTCCTTTCTGCCTGAAATAAGAACTAGGCCGGTTTGTGCCCTTCTCTTTTTTCACTGTTTAGGCTAGGAAATAAACTCTCTCCCAGCCAAAACCAGGTGTATGTTTGAACAGGCTTTGGCTTCCACCCTTACCCAAAAGGGTTTGCATTGAAATGGACTTTTAATATTTTCCTCTAAAAAATGGGATTGTATTGAAACTGGTAAAAGTCTTGCTTCCCTACATCTCTTGCAGTCCCTACCTCACTGAATCACTTGAAAGGAAACAGCATTTCCTTCAGGATTTGGGGTTTTTGTTGTTGGTTTGGGGTTTTTTTTTTAAATTATAAAATCCTTTACTCTCACCTCTCAGTGGGAATTCCGTGAAGCACTCTCACCTGAGTGTACCTCAGGGATGATGCCTTGCTTAGAGAAAATGCTATAAATACCAGCTGGTCTCCTGAAGGAACAGAGAAAGGAAGCCACATAGCAACTCGTGTTGTCTGGCAGGTCAGAGGGACACCATGCCTCCTAAACCAGCTCCCAAGGCAATTGTGCATCATCACTAGTCAGGTGCCCTTTCCAGAAGAGAACAGATGACTTTTAAAAAAAAAAAGGGGGGGGGGTGTGGGGGAGTAAGAAGGAAAAGGAGAAGAAAACAATGATGAAAGGTCAAAAGCAGCTGCAAAGACAGAACCACACACACCATTTTGCTGGTGGTGGGTAAAGAGAGGCATGTATGGGTCATGGACTGGTCTTCTGATATCAGTCCTGTCCTAGCCCACACACCTGCATTTCCTTGCCACTTCAGAGGGGAAGGCAGAGTGTCCCTCGAGGCAGCTGGGCCATGCCACCTTGTGCTCAGACAGTGTTTTGAAGCTCTTGCACTTGAGCAGACTCAGAATTAAGTTATTTTCAGGTAATTGCACTTCAGTTTTAGGAAACCTTACCTGACTTTCCTTGGTGCTCAGATACTGCAAGGAGAGTTCTTGCAGATGCTGGAAGGTAGTTTTATTTTGGCCTCTTACAGATAATCGAGCTGATATACCCATATTGGAGTGTCCTGTCTAGGGAGATCAGGGACCAGACATCAGTCTCATATGTTACTTAGTTACAGTTTGTTCACGGCATCTCCCACTCTGCAGCTGTGAGAGTTACAGTGTTTCCTTCATTCACATACGTCAGGGTGAGAAGTCACAACTTTAGTTTGTGGCTTCTCCAAATGATCTTAACCTATGTCCACAAAAAGCTCAGGAGTGTAAATCAATGTCCTGTGACCTCCTGCAGAGAGGCTATTAACAGACAGCAGGAAGAGAAAGTGCTGCCTCCATTTCAAGGCAAGGGCGAGTTGGCTTTAATTTTTAAAACACTTTCACAAGTGATTGATGAAGCAGTATTTTCGGAGAGGAGAGGAAACTGACAGTCTTCTGAGGCAGTATTTTCGGAGAGGAGAGGAAACTGGCAGTCTTCTGAGGCTATGTTAAATGTCTCATGATGCCAGTGGTACATCAGAGTACCTTTACCAGCATACTTCAGCCAGTGAGGCCTGGCTAAAGTCATCTGCTCTGGCTGAAGGAGGAATGGCATCTAAAAGTAAAATATGGCTTGAGGAAATCAACAAGGCATCAGGATCTCTGTATTAAGTCAAAGAGTGTCTCGTGTCCAACTGTCTTAATGATCCAGAGGTGCTGTACCATCAGCACCTCACAAATTCCTAGGTGCCTGGTAGGGGACAAAGGAAGGCAATATAAACCAGAGCTGGAGCTGAGAACTGGCTGTGGAGCCACTTTCCATCATCACCAGTTGGAAAGAGAGAAAGCGGTGGACTTCAGGGAGGGTCTGTAGCTGTGGATAGTGGAGACCTTGTACCAGCAGCTGGGAAGCAGGAGTATGTTCACTGCATTTATCTGTTTTTCCTCTTTCTTTATTGACTACATTTCCTCTGACTCTGCAGGAGGAAATACAGGAAGAGCAGTATCAGCCATCTTATTACAGTGCCAGATTTTGCTGCTGCTTTTACACATTTATCAAAGGTTTTACCATTGACTTCAGTGGAGTTGAAAATGACCTCTTGGTTCATCAAGTGGGACCAGATTAAGTTAGCAGGATTCTGTTCCAGGGCTTCTGACATGCTCCCAAAATCCAACCCTTCCACTGCCCAGGCTGTGGGTAATTTGTTTCTGCTGGTGCTGACAAAAGCCCTGAGAGATTGCACCTCAAGATCTGTGTACTCAGATGGTAGTGCCTACTTCTTCATGTACCAGGCTGATTTATTTTCATACATAATGATCAGAAAAGCAAGCCAGCACCCTCAGACATCCCTAGCTTGTGGTGAATATCTAAAACTAAACTTGATTCCGGTAAGAATTGTGAAAAATGGAGCCATTGTATTCTGCAGAAGTTGATGGTGGAGGCAGAATGCTTCATGCCCTGGCAAGTGTCAGTGATATTAACAGGCTGGCTTCCATTTGAGAGACGTGGGTGATTTTCGCAGCTGGATGACCTCAGCAAGAGGAACCAGGGCCTCTCGCTTCACATGAAGAAAGCCCTTCAATCTTTAACTAGCCAATCTTTGACTTCATCTTATTTAAAGATTTTAGGCAGTGTGCAGTGCTAAAGAGGATCTTGCTGAGCTCCTATTACCTCAGCAGCAGCTGATATGTAATGAATTATTCACGACTAGCCAGTTCCTTCATCAATTTTAATAAATCAAGTTTTCCACCATGTTCTCAGCAGTGCTGCCAGCTGGGATGTGATGAGGTAAGCCCATTATTTCTTGGGGCCTTTTTCATTAGGTCCAGGTTTACATACCTGAGGGCCTTGATAATAAACAAGGGATTAGCAGCAGACAGTGCTAATTTGGGGTAGATCTACAGTGAGCAGAAGAGACAAGAACTCCCCCATCTCTCAGGAGATCACAGGGCTCTCTTTGCACAGGGAAGATGGCTTTGCATCTACAGAAGCAGACTCAGCTGCTACATGCTGACCCCCAGAGCAGAGTGTAGCCCTTCAGGCAGATGGCCTGGACACCACAGCAGCTGAGAGGCACTTCCCGTCTTTCACACAGACTCACTCTCATGGAATTGTTCCTACGTCTCTAATATTTCTCCAGAGCAGGCACACTGCTGCATGAACCAATCCCATTTAGAAAGCATCTATGTGGATCAGCACGTGTATAATACATGCACACATGGCCACACACATAACTATTAATGTATACACAACTATTAATTCATACACAGCTACCAATGTAAACATAAGCAGCATCTTTCATCCATTTCAGACATCCCACCTAGGCTGCTGATAAACTTCTTCACAGAGCAATAGCTCCCACTGAGCTGAGCTGTTGACTGTTGTAAGGCATCTTCCCCTGAGCTTCTGCTCAAACTCAACAACAGAAAATGCTTCCTGACACTGAAGTGCTTGTAGCACTTTCTGTACATTTCTTGAATAGACAGGAACACACTTCTCTCTGTTACCAACTTCAAAATTGCTCATTCTGTTTTTTGATTCTCTCCTGGCCACACAGGAACCAATTTCATAATGGAGTCAAAGGCAAAAAGGTGCTCTACACCCCCTATAGAATTTATTTTTATTACATTGTCCTGCAATGCATGAAGAGGTGAGAAAGGAGGAAATGAGGAGGAAATCCTCTGTAAACTGCAGGTTACTTGGGGTAGGGTATTTTTCCAGCCCAGGTCTTGTAGAGGATTTAGCACTTGCAGTCCTTACCCCTCTTGTACACAAGACATGCAGTTTTTACTGGAGAGAAGCAGAGCATTCAGCCCAAACCCATTTCTACTGTGGCTGCATCCAGCTCTGACTCTTCCTGTATTCAGAGAATTTACATTGTCATGAGGACATAATCAGATAGCTGCACTTTACAGCACATGCAAGGAAGGCAGAAATCTCCATAGGTGCTTTTGTTATCATGTATTTTAGGAGAGGGAAGATGAACTGCTGAGGAGGAGAGAGGCTGGACACAAGCAGTGCTAAGAATGAATTGTTTACAGTTCTGGTGATAAATTCAGTGCATGGGTTAGTCCATGAGTATCTAACCTGCAGCATCTCTGGGGTGCATCCTCTCATGAATGTGCTACTGGTGAGGCATCCAAGCACAGCAGTTTTTCCACAGAGCTGGCACCAAGGCTCAGTTTGATTGATAGATGAAAGATAGACCTTGCTAAAGGAAGGTCACAATTATGAGAGATGTATTGATTTGCTCTTTGGGGATGGACCATAAAAGAATAGCACCTAATTGTGAGAAGTATGAGGGTGGCTCCTCGCAGTGTATTAAATAGCAATAGCCATATATCTGTGTTTCAAGAAGTGGGAGGGATGTTTGCAGATCCCAGCAACCATTGCACCTGCTGGCTCTTCAAGTCTGCCTCACACAGATATAGGGCTGTTTCCTGTGCCCAAGCCATTCCCACTAATCATCATAGCCCCCACTTCATTTTTGGGGTGACACCACACTGTTTTTAGGACCCAAAGTATTACAGCTCCTGTATACCATCATTAATCCTGAAGCTCTTTAATTCTCCCTATGCCTTTCTCCTCCTTATCAGTTTTGTGCAATTCTTAGTTTTCATTTTTATTTACCACTTTCTACTTTCCCAGTGTTTACACACATAACATGCTTGTTTTCACTTTTCCAATAAACAAGAATCCTATTTTTTTCAAACAAATATATTTACTTCCCTCAGCCACAGGATTGTGGCTGTTTGAACATTTGGCAGCAGGGGGAGGCTCCCAATTATCATTTGTATTTTTCTACTCAAATTTCCCTTTATTACCTGGCTCAGTTGTTTTCAGCTCTCTGAAGCTGACATTTTAGGGTTGTAATGAGGGATAATTGGTTTGCACTGGGCTCTGTTTGCACACAGCAAATGTAACTGTGTAGTGATCATTGGTAACTAAGCAACCAGTTATGTTTTATTTCTGTGATCAATTCCTTGCTATCTGTCAAGATTAAGTCTAACACAGCATGTGTCCACAAGGGATACAAAAATTTGTGGAGTTAAGAACCCATCATCTAAAAGACTAAGAGCAACAGCAGCACAAGGCCCCTGATTTACTCTCTGCAGTCTCTTAGAGGCATGGAACCTTTTCCTTTCAGTGGATGAGAAATAAATGGTCTTAGAGTCCTGATGGCTGAAGTAGAAGTAGTTCATTGGCTGCCACATTTTATTCCTGTGATTCAGGCAGTGACAGCCAACATATATTTACCCTTTATCTGTTACAGCAAATTATTAACATTCAAAGGCTCTCTTTGCTAGTCAGAAGGCCACATATGATAGGCTTGAGTTGTTTCATTCGTATGTCCTGGAAGGTCACCAAGCACTGGTCACTGCAGGGGAACTTCAAAAACTCTTGATTTTCTGCTCTCTCATTCCATGTGAACATTTTTTTCTTCTGTTTAGCTGGGATAATACTGTCTTCAAGGGCTTGGAAAACTCCTTGCCAGGAAGCAAGTAAGGATGGACACCTCTGGGAAGGAATGTGAGGTAGAAGCCAGGCAACACGGGCAGGTTGAGACAGGAACCTTGGAAAAAGGGCACAGTCCCACTGCACCTGAACAGGAAGGGTGGAGTGTGTCCCATGGCTGGGTCTTTTTTCATCCAGGAGGCCTTAGAGGAATCTGTAGTTCTAACACAGCTCTAATACCACCCAAGAAGTAAAGCCAGGGAGATCAGAGCAAGCAGACACACAGAGCCTAAACCAAGGAAGGGGCAGGGCAAGGGCTTAAATGCGGCTCCCAGGCCAATGGGTGGCAGGAGCAAAGGTGGATGTTGCAGATGAGGATGGTCAAGGTAATTAGAGGCAGCTGTACAACACCCCTCAGCCTAAGCTTGGATCTGCTCTGCTATGCAAATTCTGTTCCAGAGAGATGGCTAGGAGACATTTCATATAAAAGAAATCCATTTTAGCTTCATGCAGAAAGGAAAACATGGTCCATCTGGAGCAGATTGTAACAACTCTTCCATCAATGTCTATCTACAGCAAATGTTACATGGTGCACAGAAAGAAATCTTTAGAAGCTCCATCTCCAGACTCAGTTTGCAACTTATCCTTGTTGCTGCTTGCTGAAAGGAGCCATATGGATTTTGTACTGAACGTTGCATAAATGCTAATATGCAAGTATATTTAGAGGTGGCATATGGGCAATAGTAAATGGAAATGAGTGGGTTTTTTGGTTCAGATTACACAGGCAAGTTCAGTGAAGCAGATGCGGCAGTGGGCTAGTCAGGAAGCTTCATTACCTGGAGTCCCAGGTTCAGATCTTGATTGGGGTTTTTCTGCGCTTGCCTGTGCAGGCTGACTTTGTCAACAGTACTAATGTTTGCCTGCAGATGCAGAAAATCTTGAAGACTTCAGTCATTGTAAGAAAACCCACAACAGTCTGTTCTGGGTGATACTGTAGACCAGTCAGAGACAGCAAGCTTTATTCTTTGGGGTACTGTAGGCACAAAGGTACAAGTCAGAGTTGTTTGCATTATTAGAAAAGTTATGTTGTAGTCTAATAGCTGACAGAAGAGCCTGCTATAGCTAGTAGATGTAGGAGATTGTTTTACTTTTTAAAAAAAATCCTTGCAGAATACCACAAAGTTCTGGATATGTGGGAGTTTTTGGGCTTCAGTGCCCTCTCTGTCAGGGAGGGTGACATGATTCATACTGGCACAGGGTGTCACAGCTCCTGTTGTGCCCGCCCCAGTCGGGGAGCAGGAACTTCCTCTGTGCTCAGGAAATAGGTATTTGAGCTGGATCTGAAAGTTCTGGACTGAGTCACATCTGGCATCAGATGAGCTGGTATCTGCATAGTAACTGGGTGTGTTAAGAAATCTACTTTACTCTTTTCTATTTTTCAATGTTTGGGGAATTTACTCATAGACTCTCAAGCAAAAAAAAAAATCCAAGTTGAGCAGAGATGGAAATTTTTCATGAAGCTGTAGATAAGGCATCCCCTTTAATGATAATACCGCAATTTTATCTGCTCTGATTAAAAGGTTAATTAGCTTTAGACCTCTTATGCACAAAGCAAAAATGACAGCATTCTGACAGATTTTTACAGCTTGCTCAGAGGTTGGCTTACAGCTAATCCACTGTGGTCACTACAGTCCCCTCTTCTGTTACAGCCTGATGCCTCTTTTTTACAGCCTCGCCTGCACATTAAACAGCAGTCATAAAGCATTTTGTCAGTGGTCCTGCCAACTGATGAGTCCTTTTTAAAGCCTACTCATTGCGTCGTGTGCACTCCTCTTTGCACAGGGAAGTAGTTAGCTTTGAATGTCACCCAGTCCTATGGAGGCAAATGGGAAGATGGATTATGTTGGCAGCAATCCATCCATCTGTTCATCTGCCAACAGTAATGTTTAGCTTTTCAGGCTTCCAGTTGTCTTAAATAATGCTGACCTACAGGATCTGGGGTTGGAAAGGTCACCTAGCTCATTTAGTCTTCCATTTCTTAAGTGGTAATTAAACTTTCTGAGGTGTTATAGCCACATGCAGGAATTGTTGATGGACAGTACTTATGAGGTTGAGGTTAAATCCTTTTCTGAGATGCTGTGTTGCGTGAGACTCTTACCATGATGTTGGCTGCAGCATCTCCACTGTATCTTCTCAGAGTATCCCTTAAAAAAGGTGTTTACAAAGGATCTGTGTCTGTTTTCCATGAGGGATTAGATGTCTGCATGGACAATGTTTCCCCTCTTTTGATTGATACTATGAAGTTGTATCAATAGAGTGGTTTTGCCTCCTTGCTGCAGAGCATTCAGCTTTGGATGGGTGTGGGTACTTTGTGACAGCCAGAGAGGCTGCACACATTTGGTGCTGTGTTATTACAAAAAAAGTTGGCTGGTTGTCTGCAGCTCTGCCTTTATGCTTTTTGTTCAGCTTTTAGCACTACTTTGGTAAAATAAATGTGCATGCAAGGGCTTTCATCAGCTACTATGATCTGTTATTTTTTCCCAGTTGCCAAAAAATAAAGGTTAACAAGAATGTGACCTTCATTAGGCTCATGGAATATTTTGCAAAATGGCATGGAAGTAATGATACCTAACTCAGGATGTGAGTGAAATATAGAACCCAGAGCTGGTTGGGAGCTGCCAGCTTCAGACCCCGCAGCAAATTACTGGCATAAGAAGTGACATGGAGTGTCTCGTGAATCTGGGTCCAGGGTGGGGCTTCATCACCCTTAATGTCATGGGGTCTACATGATGTAGCCGATATTCAAGACCAGCAGCACATGGAGAAGGGATCTGATTCACTATCCTTCTCCCTCACTCGCTTAGGAAAAGCTGCAAAATTGCTGCATTTATTCTTAATTTTCTTCACCATGTTACATGTGCAGTTGCAAACCTGCACTGCATGAATATGTAGCTTGCACAAAGTATTCAGTATATTTGAGCAAACAAAACCATTTTATTACAGCTGGCTTTAAACAAAGGGGCATGTCCTGCCCCCTCCTCCATCACCTTTCACTATAGTGTTGGGTGCGGCAGAAAACCAAAGAGTCCCACGGCAAGATCGGTGAGTTAGAACAGACAGATGTGGTTAGGAATATCCCAAGAGTATATGTGTTGGTATTAATCAGTCTTGGAATTTGTTTCTTAATGATGACTTTAGAACATCTCTGGTAAACCATGCATGACATGATGTGTCTGGGGGAGACTTGTGTATGGTGAGAAATCCCATGGATCTGTACTGCCTCCAGTCTGATCTCTCCAAATCCTGTTCCTGTGGGGTCACCTGGGAGTTAATGCCCAGCTGGTGTCAAACACAGCCCAGAGTGATTCTCCTATCTTGAATGCATCTGGTGTGTTTTTAAGTCTTGTGATCTGAGAAACCTTTGGTGACCAGCTGTTTAGGGCAAATCACACTTGGAAAGCTGCCCTGGGGAATGTGTGCTCCTCCCAGTGCTGGGATTTGTGCCTAAAGACATTTTACCCTGGTGTCTCCAAGTGGAGGAACCCAGAGCTCTGGCCCAGTCCAAACACCATTTCTGCTCAGCCCTAAGCTGCTCTGGGCAGTTCACTGCCTGTTGTGTCTCTGCAGTCACAGAATTGTTTGCAGAAAAGTAATACTTGCAAACATGGCGGAACAGCATTTCCTCACAGGCAGAGATCCTATTTCAAGAAGCTTTTACATTCCTATCTATCACCTGTCTCCCAATGCAATAAACCAGTTCCTGTCCTTGTCTGTTCCTGTTTGCAGTGGTACCTTCTTTCGTCTATCCATAGCACTCACAGCCCTCCACCCCCTCCTCCTAGCTGGGGAAAAGGCAGGACACTGCAGCTGGGTCTGTGCACTCCACCCTGGACAGCAGTAGGTCAAGCAGAGCACTTAGATGTGCTAATTGCAAGTCACAACATTTCCTACAGGGAAGACATCAACTGTAGTTTTCTCTAGCCATCCGTGTTCTAAAGCCTCTGATACAGACATGCAGGCAAGAGGAGATAGAAAAAGAAAATCCAAATAATTTCCATTGCTAATTGAAATGGAGGGGAAGGGAAGAGGTGCAAATCCAACTTGAAAGAGCAGTCTTTGCCTCTGATAATCAACTGGGAAAAATAATTTACTGGAGCATTGAAGAAAATGAAACACAAGCAAATAAATGATGCTGACAGTCTGATCAAAGGGTTGCTATACAAGAGAGACCCTCTGTCAATGCTGGTCCAGCCTCCATGTGCTTAGGAACCTTGCCCAATAAATTTGATGAACAGCTACATGTAATGTAGAGAAAGGAACTGAATTTTTCTCTTGGGATTTGTTCTTGATATAAAGTGCTTTCAGACTCTGTAAGCCATTAGAACTAGGGATATCAAAAGATGCAAAAGACAGGGCCAGGGTAATTTTGTTTCCAGTTCCTAGGTTCACAGGGAGGCAAAGGATCTGAATCCACAAATAGAGGGAAAAGCTCACATCCATTGGATCTGATCTACACCGGGGCATTTACTGGCAAAACTGTCTAATGGTACTGGTATTGATACTGCTTCCCTGTGGATATAATTCTTCTGTAATAACAGATCCAAACCAATAAAAAATTTCTGGATTAAGAGTGCCCATCAGTGATGGAGTGATAAGTCTTTCGTAAATTTTTAAGTACTCCTAGACATAAAGCAGAAAAGATAAGAGTCTTTGCTAAGGCAAAAAGCATACTCTAAAATTTACTAGTCATACTAAAATCTCCCCCAAACAAGGCATCTTGCAGCTTGTGCACTCCTTGGTGGGTTTAGATAAATAGCATCTGTAGAGAAAGAGCTTCCACTGGAGCTTTATCACTTCTTCATTAATGTGTCACCAACCTGAATTAGGAATGATTTTCCCAGAGAAAGCAAGGTCAAAGAGAGAAATGGTATTTTAGGAAGATGGCTCCTGTGCTCCAAATCCCGAGAACACTTGTGCAAAGTGAAAGAACCCATTTGTTACTGAAGCACAGCCTGTCCTTTCCAGGGGTCACTCAGCTGGGATGAAAGGTGTAAGGTTGCTCTAAACTGCACATTGCAAAGTAGGAAGCTGTGAGAGAGCCCACGACACCACCTTCAAAGAGCGCACAGCACTGAGCCTCAGGGAAATAGAGCAAAAAACTGCAACAGCGGCTTTTCCATGCTTGAAACAGCTCTGGAGAGGCAGGGGTTTCCCAGTGGCTATCGAGGCAGCTGAATGAAATTGTCACTTGCGATAAGGCATCCTGAGAGCCGGGGAAAATCCTGGCTCTGTGCCCACTGGCACAGGTCCAAGCGATTTCACTAGAGCCAAGATTTTTTACTCTGTATGTGAAATGAATTGCCAGGGTAAAGCTGCAAAACTAATGCCTGGTAATGAAATCCACTTGCAGCACTGCACCTCTGCACCAGAGCCCTGCTGTGAGCAGGAGTGTTTGTGCGCTGGCTCTGGAGAACACCGTGCTGTTCTTGTAAGAGGCAGGAGGGAGGCAGGAGATGTGAAGTGCCACTGAATTCATCAAGGATGTCACATAACTGCCCATTTGTGGGCAAACTCACCTTTTTTTTTGACCCTTTTTTTTTTTTTTTTTTTTTTTTGGCTAGCTGTCCCAGGATTCCCACCAACACCAGGGACTATCCATCAATATCACCATAGCAACAAGAAGTCATTAATGGTATTCTGCCTATTGACAGTCAGAACCTACAGGGTGCTGAGCTGGGTGTCGAGCCATCACCATCAGTTTCAATGAGAAAGAAAAGTGCTTAGGGTCTCTGTGGAATCAATCCTTTCATTCTCCATCCTCTGCATCTCCCCAGAGAAGTCCTGCATTGTGTAATGGCAATAAGGGACATATTTCTTCCCTTAGCAAGTTCTGTGCAGTGTGCGCTTAGGGAACTGCTGCCAGGAGAAGATGGGGCTGGATTTGTTGCACAAGTAGGGATAAATGTGCCTCTCTTGGGTTTGTTTGCACGGGGCTGTGGCTTTGAGAGACGCTTTACATTGCAAATAAGCAACTTATCCTGTAAACCTCCGGGGAGTTCAGAGCGAAGCAGGAGGCTCGGGGGCCAGGAAAGGGGAATGGCAGGCTAAACTGCAAGGAGAGATAAAAGACATGTCACATATTTCTGCTAAATGGTGAAGGAAGGGAAATTCTCAGCAGGTGTAAATTAGCATTGACAAGCAATACTGATTTACACCCAGCTCATGGTCTGGTCCACAGTTTAATCAGCTGAAAAGCATCAGCATCTGAAAGGGAGGGGGTTGTTTAGAGAGGCTCATGGGAGGAGTTGAAAATTTGCAAAAAAAGAAGAGAATAGATTCTCCTTGGTAGGTAGGGAAGAGTTTGTGATGTTCCTCAGGACTGATGCAGAGGCGGAGCCTGGCCAGCTGTACCAGTTCCCCGTCAGGACTCCCACTGCCTGGCAGTGGGCAACATGTAGTGCTGGACCTTCTGAGGATACCTCCCTCAACTGAGAGAGGTGGTGGGCACAGTCCTGCCCGGTTTCCTGTAGAAGCACTGCCTAGAGCCTCCAGAGCCAAAGGAATGGGAAGTGTTACTGCTCATGGCCATCCATGCCTGGCCAGGACTGCTGGTGCTGCTGTCATCCGCATTTCCTCATGGCAAACCTGCCTCTGCCAGCAGTATGCCAAAGTGCCTCGCAGCTTTGGGATGTAAGCAAGCAAAGTATAGGATGAGATCATACATCTCCCTCACTGTCCTCAAAACTTCCTTCCTCCCCCAGGCCTCTTTCTGATCTCACATGTGTTGCTGGTGTGGAAGAACTCTGCTCATCCACCTGAGCTTTGGGGAGTGCTGGAGTGGTTTCTAGTGCAGTTATTGAACTGAGATCAACAGAATTAAGTTGTGGGGGTTCTTTCCCCACTAGTGAGATGAGAGCCAAGGTTCATATTGCCTGGTTGGAAAGACTGATGCAGTCAGCCACTGGTGTGCTCAAAGTTTGATGTTTGTGGCTGTGCTGCAAAAACATCTTCCTAGTACAAGGAAGGAAGTAGAACTTTTTGATGTACAACATATTCTTAGAATTAGATTGTGATTTCTTTCCTCTGCCCTATGCATTTTAATGATTAGGCTGAGACTCTTGGGACAATCTTAGAACAAGGAAGAAGGAATACCTTCAGCCCCCCTGAGGGATCCAGCTGCATAGGACTGGTTTTCTTTTGTCTTCCTGGGGCTAGTGGAAGCAATGTAATAAGGCATGGGAAATGCTATGTTTCTGTGTGCCCTGATGGTCATGTATTGCTAGTTCAGCTAGGGGTATTTCCATCCTGAAGGAAATCCAGTGTTGTGACTCAGGCCCTGCAAATCATGAGATTAAATAATGAGTTAAATGATGATATTTTAAAAAACCTTGATTTTATTTTTCCCATTAAGTGTGACATGGCTTTTTACCTCTTTCTTGTCAGAGAGTGAATGAAAATTGTGAGTTGAAATGCCAGTCTTCAGTGCACAAAAGATGACAACATTCAGTTGAGTGCTTAGGTGAAGACCCTGTTGATCCTCCTCACATGCTGCAAGGGTAAGGGAGCAGCCAGCCTTTTCCTGCTACTGGCTTGATTTACTTCTCCCTCTCAGTTCTCATGTTCAGCTGACCCATTGCGCCCTGCTTTTTGTGCACTGTCCCTTCTGCCTTTCTCAAACACATGCAGAGAGGATCAAGACAGTTTTAGATGATCTGAGGTATAGTTCTCCACCTCATCATTTTTCAGCTGCAGACATGCTCCATCTGTGTTTCTCTTTCCAAAAGGATGTGCCGCTGATCACAGCTGGAGGCAGAACACTGGGCTGGCAGTACTGGGCTGCCTCACAAAGGCATGTGAGTCATTGACTGAGTGTAGCAGGGCTGGGCTGGGGCACACCTCTGTCTGTTGGGCCCCCAAGAATGGTGTGGAGCTGGCACTGGGAAGTCATTACTGGTGGACCCTTTGCTGGGACTGAGCTTCAAGTCACAGCCTTAACCTTTTCTTCTCCCTCTCTCCCAAGAAATAACATTCACTTGTAGCCATATTGCAACCATTTTCTGCAGTTAGTGCTGATGTTATACCTATCCGAGTGGGAATTTGAAGGAGAAGTAGAGGTGCGAGGTTGTAAAATGAGCTGACATATGGCTTTATAATTCCCAGATCTCACAGGCGGATGGATAGGTTTTCCTGGCTCAAGTTTTCCTCTGAGAACTGCCTGTGTCTGAGCCAGGTGTGGAGCAAGGTCAGAGCCTGTGCTCAGATCATGTCTGTTCCTCATGAGGCCAATAGTGAGTGCTGTGTGTGTATGCCAGGACCGAGGTGGGTGGTGGGCAAGATCTCTGCATGACCTAAAGGCAGGGAATGCTTGGTTCATGGTGTCTACACAGGTCAGGGGAAAGCACCTGAACATCAGCTAATTCAAGCCTGAGCATTGTCTCTGCTTGATTTATCACCCTGTGGACTCCTTCTCCAGCTGTAAGAGGGGAGCAGAGTGACTTGCAGTGTTGCAGCCAAGGGCAGCGTCTGTCAATCAGGTGTACCCTGTGGGCTCATAGGTGCTGTGGGTGATCTGTACCAGGACAGGACTTCATTGCAAATGGAACTTGCTTCCTCCTGAGAGGGAGTCATCTAAAGGAGCTTTGTGGTCAACTAGGTGCTGAGTCACTGAAAGCTTGGCAGATGGTGGATGCTGCTGTCTGTTGCGATGCTTCACAGCTGATGATGACAAGCAACTCCAGCTGGGACACTTGATGGAGGTGTCACACTGGTGTCTCCAGGAGCATTTGTTACAGAACCAACCTACTCAGCCTTCCTTTGCTGCAAGATGAATGTTAACCCTCTCAAGCTCCAATCCCTCTGCTGCTTCATCAGCAGAACTGTTGGAGCAATATTATCCAAGAGATTGAGTGGTGCATTGGTGAAACAGAAGGAGGTATCCTTTCGCAAAGCAAGGAATCAAGGGGGACACAGGTCACCTTGAAAGTATGCTACCTGAAATCAGTGTGCTGGAATGCCTGCCCTTGGAGGTAGGCTGGAAGCATCATGTCATCACAGCCTTTTTGAAGGAGGAACACAAGGAGAAAACCATGCTGTGACACAAGGAGAAGCTGCTCAGACTAAGAGCAACCAGAAAAATTTGTCAGAGGCACTGCTGCCAAGTGCACAGGTGTGTGGAGCAGTAGGGCTTCTCTGGTGAAACCTTTTATGTCAATAAAAGTAGTTCCGAAACAGCTTAAAAATCCCATAGAAAGGGAGCCAAGAATACTTAAGTGAATCAATAAAATTTTGAGAGTAGCTTTTCCACTGCTTTGAGACTATTTTGGAGCCAGACTGGCCCAAAGTAGAAGCTGACATGAAGTTATGGTGATTCCTACACTATCCCTGGTGGAACTGAGCTGATCCATAGCAGGATGTTCCTATGGTGATCAACAGATACTGTAGACAGATTCTTCTGTGACACATCTGGCTGGCATGTGTGTACCCTTTGGGCTGCCCTGACCAGCCAACCCTGACCATGGCCAAGACGAGTTGTTTTTCCAGACAAGTTATTAACAAGAAGTTGTTGTGTTGTGTTGAATGCAGTGGGATGGAGGAAGAGTTGGGGAAGCAGGAAAAAAAATCCTGAAAAGGATTAGGAAAAGATATGTGAAAGGACAAAAATGGTTAGATAATATCACATGGCAAAGCATGCAGCTCATAACGCAGTAGAATTTAAGGCCATTGCCTGTGCTCTTGGCAATCTCTCGACCCTGGGCTACACTGGGTCTTCAGGGGTTCCCCATGCCAAGTTGTCTCTGAGACTTTGTGTTTTTTGCTTATGCTTAAGGTGAGAACATAGGGTCTATAAATACAGTGAGCAGACTATAAAGGTTATTGTTTTCCCTTTATTACCTGGTTTTGAAATCAATCTGGCAGTTTTTCCTCTTGTTAGCAATCCTGATTTACGCCATGGAGCGGACAATGAAAGCAGTGATAATACTGTAAACTCAGGGAAAGTTATGGTTAGCTGTTTACCCTGGGAAGGAGAAGAAACCCAGCAAACTGTACTGGTTTAGAGAACTACTGTGGCTGTACCTCTCCTGCTGCAATTAACAGACTCTGTGTAAGCCATGTTTCTGTTTCAGCTGCTACAACAGACAACCCCCCCCCAAACTATAACTATAGTCACCTTATCTTCATCAACTGGTTTCTGCAGCACAGCTCTGGTTAAGAGAACAGCTAAGAAAGCAAATACAGCCAAGGCACCTTTCTTTTTCTTGTTAACCTTTGCTATGAAAAAAATAAAACATCTGGCATTCTTTCCCTTAAGACTGCTGGTGTTTAACTAAGAAGCTGAAGTGATGTGCATCATGTGGCAGTAGTCAGATCATGCTGTGGCCATGAGGTTTGCTGTATCAGATAGCACAAAACTCACAGCAGTATCATAGCTTGCTAAAATCCTTTGTATAGCTCTTTGAAATGTTCTGTTCACATCCCTCTGGCTGGATCTCTGAAATAAAAGGGATATTGTACTCCAGAATAAACCAACCTCTGTTCAGTGCTGCAATTTGCAAAACCTAATGCAGAAACATTAGAATAAAACCTGAAGGTTAGTGTAATCTCTTATTTCAAGACAGAGTAAGGATCCCCGATTATTCCCCTCCCTTTGAAGCAGGGGTTTGGTGTGATGGCCATGACTCAGAAGTTCATTTGCTTGTGACTAAGATGTTGTAGATGTGGCACGTGGAAAATGTCTCACTTGATGTCTCTGATCAAGCAGGAGAGCCCAGACAATAGCAAGCTGCTTTCCACCATTTCATGGAACAAATGTCCATGTTTGATACGTCTATAAAGCAAAGCTTGCTGCAGTGAACTCTGCAAAGCAGCACCAGCAAACCTACTCAGCCCTATCGGATTTGGTGGTCTCTTATCCAGACGCATTGTGGGGCTCTGTGATCCCTTGTCCTGATATTCCTGAAGTCCTTGAACATGACTGGTTTTCTCCACAGTGTTTTTCATCAGCAGTGAGCTACTTATCCTGTGCCTGCCTGCTTCATCCTCCTGACATGTTTTCTGGTGCTTTGCTGGGAACGTCAGCCAGGCAGAACGGTGCTGATGTGTTTGGGAAGAAATAATTTATCCTTCAACTTTTAATCCTTGACAAATAAGTTCTTGGGGGGATTTTATAGGAAAATTAAGGTTAGTGGCAAGTCTCCAGGCAGGCACTTATCAGAGTAGTGGAGAAGTTGATTAAACAGAATCACATGGTAGAAAATAAGCTGAGCACACATTGCCCTTAGTCTTATGCTCGCTTAAGGCATGAGGCTCATAACCACTAGAAGCTTTTCAGTCCCTGAGCCAGGGAATAGGCGAATGTTTCACAGATAGCGTGATTGAGGAGCAATGATGTGCTGCAGCAGCAGCCAATACTAACCTCTGCTTTGCTATTTGGCCTGAAATAAGTGAGCGTGGGCCTGGAGAACTGCTGGTCTAGAATAAAGCCTGAGCTTTGAGTAAGTGTGGATAGGACTGCCTGGAAGCACTCAAGTTGGTAAACGAAGGAGCATAGTATCAATCCACAGTGCCCACATACACTGGACAGTGACAAAGAACTGGCAACTCAGTTCTTGGTCTAACTGGAGGAGAGCAGAGGCTACATTAGGACTGCTGTGTACCTTTAGGAGAGGGTGCATTAGGACCCAGAGTTGGGTCACCGTGTAAGAAATCAGCATTTCAATCCTTCCATTGCCTCACATTTCTGTGACCTTCGCTAGTCAATACCTGGGATCACCTGCTGTAGCTACAGCATGTACTTACAACTCTGAGATGGTGTGAGAGCAAACTTTCATGTTGCTGTGGTTCCCAGTGTTTCTGTTGGTGACCACATAACACTGCAGCTAAATACTCTGTATGTACCGTGGACCTGCAAGTATGTGCTCAAAGGTCATCTCTAGTGTATCAACCGAAAGCATATTAACTTGGTTTGGTTTTTTTTCTGTCTCCATCTTGTGCTCTCCTCCAGCAGACTGCCTGCAACAGGCTTGTGGTCATGTTACTTGGGAGCTGAGTGTGTAGGCACATGTTTTATATCATGGAGTGTCAATGGCCTGACAAATGCAGGCATCTGAGCTGAAACTACGATGCTGTTGCTGTGTGCCATGGAGCACAAGAGCAAGGGAAGGAGAGAGAAACACTCAGTGTTTCCTGGTTACAGGCCAAGTACAAATTATCTGGTGTTTCAGAGAGACTGCTGCTTTTCTCCTGCTCCAAGCATCCCTGAGCAGTGGGGGAAGGAGGCTGTGCCTCAGCCAGCCCCCCACCCAGGTCATGACTCAGGCAGCAGCTGCCCAGGATGCTCAGTGAAATTAAGCTTAGCTGCCTGACATGCTGTGCGCAGCCCTCAGGGCAGTGACGTGGGGGAATGGGCAAGATCACAAGAGTTCAGGAGGAAAGAGACAGTTCTTCCAAGAGTGGAGTGGCAGTGAAGAAAGGTGCTGCTGCCCAAGTTGGCTGTTACGAGATCTCCACAGCTGCCCTGCAGGCATTTGGGGGAACAGAACTCACTGGTTTCTGAGGCTCCCTCTCACTCCAGCCAGGGCACCAGACCCCCTTGAACACCCATCTATGAGCTACATCCATGTGCACCTTTGCTCTGAGCTCTCCTGGAAGTATCAAAGGGACTTACTGTGTCTGAAGTGTTCTCTTAAACAAAAAAAAAAAAATCACTTTTCAGAGAAAGAAAATTCACCCCCGATGGGTGACAAATATTAAAATTAATTATTTGGACACAAAATTCCCATCTTCCCGCACTTAATCCAGTAAATTTTGGTGCCTGCCTATGTGTCAGCAAACTCTGGGCAGCCTCCTCTGGAAAGTCTGTCTCCTGCTGTCTCACAGCCAGCTCTGGCTGTTCTCTGTCTTCTCTGGCTCCTCTGTTCTGCAAACCTGCCTCTGGCTCCCACTCTCTGTCCCTCACTCTGCTTGCCCCACTGTGCCCACAGGAGGTTTCTTCCAGCTGCTCCTTCCCTGAAAGTGACTTTTGCAGTCCTATGTGCATTTGCTGGAAAATTCTGCCCTGACAAAGCAGCAGAGATCCCTGCTGCCTGGCAGTGCTTGAGAGCACTGACATCTTCCATGGCTGCTGGGGGAATGGGCCTCTGCTGTTCTGCAGGGCAGAGGGGTACCCTCACCTGCTGGAGGGTTTGAGGTATTCCCTTGAGAAATGGAGGGATTCAAGCCCCCCCCGCATGGCCTGTCTGTGCACTTCCGCAGGCAGGGGCAGGGTGGCCCCTGACCACCCATGCCTGTCATCACTGTAGCTGACCTGCAGCCCAAAGAGGGGTCAGTGCTACGAGCCCTGGCACTGAACTTCCACCTGAAGAGAATCATGAGCACAAAAGTCAATTGTCTTCCCAGTGCTGCCCATCTCTTGGTGAATGGAGCAGCCACAGACAGATCCCACCCTGTTGTTTCTGTGCCTCTGCTTCCTTGCTCTTCTCCTGACTGCGTCTGCCCCTGCCTGTGCACTTTCTTCTCTGGCCCCCTTGCTGTCACATGCACACATGCAGAGCCTGCCAAGCCAGTGTCCAGCCCAGGAGCCTGCCTCATATGTGCTTTGCTTTCTTTTTTGGCCTGTAACTCCCTGCCTTGGGCAAGGGCAGCTTTATTCTCAGCTCTCACTGCAGCGAGGGCTGTTTTCTCTTTCTTGTTCCAAAAGCACAGTGCCAGAAGTATGTGGTGGCTTTTAGTCCTGTGGCTGTGACCTGATCACAGACCAACCTGACAGGGCATGGCATCTTTTATTAACAGCACTTTCTCACAGGAGCCCTTTGGCACTACCAGGAGTCCTACTCTCTGCTCAGTGACTGGCTCTCATATCATATAATTCTCTCTTTCTTGACAGATTATGTTATAACCTATGATCACAGAAAATCCTGATCCTCACGTTTCTCTGCTGTCACCTGTGGGCTCCTCCAGAGCCGTGAAGAAGGGGGAACTCCAGCCCCACCATGAGAAGACCGGGTGAGAAGTGCCTGTGACATCTTGCTGAACAGCCACACTTTGAGAGCTAGTTTTAATTTTTATTTTTAGCAGTTATGAAGGATGGAAATTATGTTCTTCATTCAGTGGTGAACCACAGGAACAGCTCTACCTTCCCTCTCTGGGACTAGATTAGACATGGTTTCATTAATGAGGGGAAAATATGTTAATTTGAGCCACTCTAAGCAAGGGATGAATCAAGCTCCCAGTGTGTTAGCAAGATTGGCAACACAGTACCTCAGACTTGCCCTCAGATAGAAGATGTCTGTTGGTGCCCCACATGGTTAGGTGCCTGTGGAGTCTTAGCCTTCAGGGAATAACAAACCTCTTCATTCCCCTCCTGATCAAGGTGGCTGTGCTGCCAAATAGTTGGCCATGTGTGGGGAATCCAGCTGCACTACAGAACAGACAGTCTGGCCTGTAACTGGTTCTGTCTTGCTTTTCCAAGACCTTTTCTTGTGTGTTCAACCTGCTTGTTTCTTGCCTGGCTTATTATTAAAGACTAATGCCCCACCATCCCAGCTCTATCTTGCCCTCATCTTGCCCATATGAATCTCAGGCTAACCCCACATCCCCTGCCTAATCTTACTCTCCTTTACATATGGCACTCACTCATTCCCTTTGCCTCTGATTGCCAAGGAAGGGAGTGGACTGGGCTGTAGCAGACACTGATGTCTTGTGCGACTGCTGGCAAGTCCATGAGGCCTAAACCCTTAAAAGAAATCTAGATTCTCTCCATTCAGTGCAAGGAGGCTCCATCCAGTTCCAGCAAGGACTTAGCCACTTAGCCTTCATCCTGCTGGCCCAAACTGGTGTTTAGGAATTTAATTCTCCGCTCTGAACATGTGACTTAGTCACTTAGATTCCCTGGGCCTTACAGTGCTGAGCACAGCTCATAGGAGGAGCCTTGGAAAGCACACCTTTCTCTTTTGGGGCCTCCGCTGAGCTGTCATAGGGGGATGATCATTTGAGCCTGTGGCTATGGAGTCAGGAGGGTGTGTTTGTGAAAGTCTGTGAGGTACCTTTGTTTCTGCACTGGAAGGGCCTTGGCAATGCTTGGCTACACTATGCAGTCAATAAACCATGTGTATCTTCCTTGTGAAGGGTGAATCAGAGCAACAAAGGGCTGCAGTGTGACTGTCACCACCACCTGTCAGCCTTCTTCTTCCTCCTTGCTACTTGAGTCTTCCAGGAGACCCCACTGTTATTTCATCCTTTCCCACCCCCAGTGTCCCCTTTAACCCATGCACTCTTGTCTGCACCCTATTTCAGGGAAAGAGCCTCACTATCTCTTGTAAACCTGCCATCTCCTTAGTGCTGCTGTGTGAGTAAGGTGAGCCTCAGCAAGCACTTCTGAGCGTTTGTCTCTAGAATTGAGTAATGTTATTGTGAGGAAATTGCTGAGGGTAGGTAGGATAAACTTCTCCAAATTCATACGGGTAGCGTAAGGCCACTGTTGGCATGGATAGAGAAGAAAAGGATTCCCTGCCCCAAGCCTCGCGGCTCATCGCCCAGTTGTGCTGCTCTGCTCCTACACAAGCTGTTGGTGGTGGATTCTGCATTCCCTGGAAGCAGACCTGCTGTTGCATCCTGCAAATCACCACTAGGCTGCTTCAGTAACTCATCTTTCCTTCCATTCACAGGTCTTCTACGCATGGCGACTCCACCCACGTGAGAGCTCTCTCATGTGAGTGCCCAGCAGCAGACTTTGCTGTCTGTGGTCTGTGGACATTGACTGGCATCTAAGCGACACCCCAGCTCCCTTCTGTCCCCCTAGACGCCACTGTCCTAGAGCCTCCATGTGCATTTGCTATGACATACATCAGTGTTGATGAGAGACAGGAACACTGCCGGGTGATCTCGAGCTGCCAAAATAATCAGCTCTGTGCACAACATGGCTTAAAGGATTTTTCGGTTAGCAGCATGCATCCGCTAAAGAACCTAGACACTCAGATATTTTCTGGGGACTTCCACGCTCTTGCCTGTCACACAGGCGAGGCACCTTTGGCCAGTCCTGTGGAAAACCGGATGTATCGGAGTGTGGAGAACCTTCACTGGGCAACAGTTGCTGACTGTGGGCTGTATTCTCACTGCCGGAGCCTGGATAACGAGATCATCTTTCGCTATAGAGGCACCAGTCAGTGGACAGAAGGCTGTGTGGATGTGGCCCCAGTGCAGAGCACATCGGACTCCCTGAGGAACCTTTCTCTCCATGCTAAACAGACATCTCGATCTACACAGAATGTGCTCCTCCCTCCCTTTGCCAAAGTGCCTCAGTGGCTCTTCCCTTCCACAGAGGAAAGAGCCCTACACGGGGATGCCAAAAAAGAGCTGAAGGAGAAGCTGAGGCTGCACAGCAGTAAGGTGGCAGAGCCCTGTAAGCCAGTGCGCCCACAGGTGGCCCTGCCTGAGCTGATGGCCCGGGAATTCTTTGAATGCCGGGTGTGCCGGCAGTGCAAGAACGGCTGTGCTGTGAACTGCTGCACGGTTCTGGTGGAACACACTGCTCTCAGGCACAGCCTCGCAGCGGGGCAGGGACTCTGCTTTGCACACAGGATCATCAGTCCAGAAGACATCAAGCAGGAGGCTCAGAGGAGGCTTCAGCTCCGAAGGCAGAATAGCTCCCCCAATTTGCCCCTTCAGAATGCTGGGGAAAGCCATGAGATGGGCAAATCCAGAACAGCAGAGACCCTAGAACAGTACAGTGGGGAAACAGGTGGCAAAGTCACATTGGGACTGAGCAAGAAAGGCCACTGCAAAGGGAGGCTCTACATACCCACCTTTGAGGAGTTCAAGCAAATGAGAAGTAAGGAGGGAAATTCATCTGACAGTAGCAGTGGGCCAGCAGATTGCTTGAAAAAGGGTCTGTCTACAAACCAGACACTGGAGGAGGAAAACAGTAAGAATGACCGTCCAGAAGCTTTAGGGACCAAAGCTGTGAATGAACGTGCTGTCACAGCAGAGGAGGATGATGATGTATTCCATGAAAACCACACCTCCGCTGGCTTTCCCCAAAACCCAGCCACATGGGATGGTTTCAAGATGAGCAGTTCTGAGGTGAAGGACAGACCCTTCCAGACCTCCATCCCAGATACATCACCAGTCCCTATTTGCTCCAGCCCTATTCCACGATCGCCTCTACAGGCAGGAGCAATACACAGTGCTGGGCAGGAGATGTTCAGTGATGAGCAGCAGAAAGGAGAGACAAGACAATTAAATGATGTCCTCCACCTTGCAGGGCAGTCACTGGCTTCTGAAGCCCAGTCCTCTTGCTGTTCATCGCTGCTGTTAGAAGCCACAGACTTATCCAGCTATGGAGCTAAGCTACAGAAAATGAAGGATGAATTCATAGGTTCAGCCTTGGAACTTATTAAGAAAAGGTAACATGCTCTGTGGGGTCACCTGAAAGCAGTTCCCTTGTTAATGATCCAGTCTTCCTCCTGATATGTACATTTAATTCCTGTAGCATAAATGCGCTGTTGGCAGAGCCTTTCATCTTGGAGTCTCTGATAGCCACATGGACATGTCTTTAAGCTGTTCAGCTTAAACTCCACCTTGCGTGGGATTAAACATCAAAAAGCATTTTCATCTAGACTTTGCCTTTTCGTGCACCTTAATCCTGTAAAGACAACAGCTATTAGTAGTTCTGGCACCCAGTTTCCCACCCATTTTATTACTGTATTAAATTGTCAAAATGTCTTTTTTTTTTTTTTAAGTATCTGTTAAAAGTAGAAGACAGCCAAAGGATACAAAGTACTAATATGATTCCTCTGAAGAAAGGTGTAGAGTCTGTGCCACCACTGCAGGACATGAATTTAGATAGCGTGACATGCAGCAGCAAGTGCCTTCACTTGCTGCCTGTATGCAGTGAACAGGCATACAAGGGCAGGATGGCTGCTACAAGTCTTTAACCCCCTCTTGGAGACCTGCACAGGCAGTGAGTGAAAGTACTTGTAAATACTGTCGGTCTGCCGGCTCAGTGTAAACAGCCAGAGAAAATGCTTGCGTAAAACCTTCCTGCATCTTCTCCATCCAGGGTTTTCCCCCTTCTCTGGGTAAGATGTTCCCAACAACTGCTTTCTCTATCCTGGTTTTGGACACTGTAGTCCTGTTACCTTCCCTCCTGTTAAAGAAATGGGGATCCTTTTCTATGCAGGGTGGCTCAGTAGGAAATTAGCAAAGTTGGAGAAGCTAAGAATTTGGAGCAGTTATCACTGTCTTAACACGAGGTAAGGCTGATGGGAAAAGGAGGAGCAAGTGTTGGTGGAGTGGTTTGTTTCCATGCACTTGGCTTTCATGGTTGGATTTGCCAAGAATTATATTAGACTTTGTTTCTGGCTGCTTCTGCAATCCACTGATGGGTGTGTGAAATGCCAGGGCATCAACCTTGTATGCTTGTCTTGTTATTTCTGGAATGCATAGGCTGAGACTGGACTCAGGTTTTAGAGGAGGAATGAGAGTCGTCTGAAAGAACTTCTGTGGAGCTGAAGCCAGAGTGACAGCAGAAGCACTTCTGCAACTTTATAATCCAAAGGGAAGTAGGTGGTGTCAGAGCCCTCAGTGCTTCCCTTAACTGTCCAGCCCAGCCTTTGTGCTTTTCTTCTAGAGTATGAAAACCCAATTAAGAGGTAGATAAGAACATTTTGGCATGCAACCATTTTCATGGATTAGGCTATGTTTGTCATGAATGTGAAATGAAATACATAGAATGGTACAGGCAGTAAAGTGTAAGAACAACTGTCTCTGCGCAGATCAAAGGTTTCCCTGGTGTCTGGAACCTGAGCAACATGCAGAGCAAAGTACAGGAAATGGGGTGGGCATATGATCTTCCTTCCCACTATTTTCCCGGCCTCCAAACACTTCCTCTCCCAGGGCCTTCATGGTTTCAGTGTGGTTTCTGTGTTTTTAATATCCACAGTGTTTTTTCTTTCTGTGAATGTGTTCAGTCTCCCTAGCTGGATTTGTTAAAATCTATGAAGTGATTTTATTAACAGCAAAATGACAGTTGATGTAAAAATGTGAATGACAATGGTTCCAGTATTAGAGAGGTTGTTTTATATGTGAAGGAACGACTCTGGCCTTATTATTTTCCAGAGTAATAACAATTAATGGTAATTGTTATTGCCAAAGCACTGGTTATTGGGAAACTCCAGTTTCCTTTGTTTGGAAATTTCTTATTTTTCCATCATTTTTACCTGAGACTATAATGTCCCTCAATATTCACAACTCCAGCTGATTTTCACTGCAGAGGTGGGAGATTTTTGGCTGCATTTTGGGTGCTAAATTATGATCACTGGCATCCAGGCCACATTTTTTCTAAGTCTCAAAATGAGAATGAGCTGAAAGCTGGGGATTTGGTCGCATTTCCACAGATACTGAGCTCAGCAAGACTTTGATAGAGATGTTGTGATGGAGCATCACAGAATAAAATAGCTAAAATTGTCTTCTCTTTCTAATGCTTCTGTGTGTCAGTTCTACAAAGCAGTGTTGTCTGTAAGTTAACAGTCTCCCTAGTAATTCATAGTTAATTGCTTAATATTCATTCAATTAACTTACTATTTTGTCAGTGAAGATTTGATTTTCAGTCTCATAATTATGGTGGCTTTAGCCCCCTCATGGGTCACTGGATACCCTCAACTTGGGTTGTAGTCTTGGCTGGGATGTTGACATCTAGTGGAAATCCTGTAAGCTTTTCAGTATATAGTCCACTTTCTGAAATTGTTGAAGTGGTGAATTGTTCAGGATAAGAACATGCAAGGACCACAGATCTGTGTCTGCGAAATGAGGGACATGGTGACAACAGAAACCTGCACAATTTAGCGAAGGACATGACTAAGAAAGAAGGCTTCCTGAAAAGAGTGATGGGCTGTATTTGGAGTGACACTGGGATTATGGGTACAATACCAGCTTCCCCTAGCAGGGGACTCCAAGTGAGGAAGGCAGGTGACAGCAGGGAGGGCATGTACAAAATGTTTCCATTAGTCACAAAGAGTCAGGAACATGTGGAAAGGAGAACTCCTGGCTGGGACAACAATGAAACCAGGAAGAGGCCCATAGAGACTGTGAAGGAAAGCAGGTGCATTTCCAGTTGTTCACCATCCCCAGTACCTCCTCTTCCATGAAATTCAGAGATGATGGCCCAGAGGTTTAAAAATACATTTAAAAAGAACCTGTCCTCCCTGTGCTGGCCCAAGTGCATCACCTCTCTCAGGGAGAACAGGGAAAACTGTCACCAACCCCAGGCACAAACTCCTGTCCCAATAAGTGATTTGATCCAACACAAGGAAATGTGCCAGAGTCCCCCCTACAGCAGCTCTGTGTGAGGTCAGAGGGGACTTGACTTGCTTGAGCAGGCAATGGTATGAACCTGTTGACAGCACAGTTCTCTGCCAGGAGGAGGAGACTGGAGAAAAGGGTAATATCCTGGTTTTTTGGCAGTGTTTCCTCTTCCTCCTAAGCCAGAGGCAAACGTTAAAGGAGCAGCCCTAAGATGTGGTTCCACAAAACTGCTTTAATCCTCTCTGTTTTGCCCACATCCCTCTGAGCACACTAGTGGTGTATGGAGCAGCACATGGGCAGTACATCAAGCAGGAGGGGTCTAATCACAGGAAGTAGAGCAGTCAAACCAGGGATGAAGAAATCTCCTTTCACACAATGTGGCTTCTGCATCATTGCCTTTCTTACCTCCATCTGACCAGCATGGGTGGGGATTGAATTTCTCAATCTTCAGCCATGTTTCCTTAGCTCAGTTTTCTGGGTAGTGTTGGCTCTCATTCCCACTGCAGATCATGTCTGGAAACTTTTTTATAATATCCCTTTTGGGCTATGGAAACCACAGTAAGTGGTGGCATCTGGTCTGTAGACCCTATCAGCAGAGAAAGAGCTGCTGTCAGCTTCACTTAGACGAGCAGTAATACTCTGGAGTGCTTCCCATATTTAAGTGGATGATCTTGAAGCACTGTGAAAATGACAAATCAAAGCTCAGCATCTCTTCTGAGAGTATGTTCTATATGGTGGGAGGTGGTGTGATCAAGAAGATAATATTCCAATTATGAGCTCTGCTGCTAACCTTGGACACATCCTATTGGCTTTCTGTGCCCCAGTGTGATCCCTTTTCTGTGGGTTGGAACCAGGAGCTGTTTGAACAGGAGCAGCTTTTGGAAAGGGTGGTTTTCGGCAGTGGCACATCCCCTTCAAGAGTTTTCTTGCTCCTTAACCTGTGCCTTCCCTCCCATGGGTTTGTCCAGCTGAACTGTTCATTCTTTACCCAACTCAGTGAAACGTGGAGGAAATTATCTGTCTGAGAATACATGAGGGAGGGTTTTAAAACCCATATAATTCCAAGAGTGATTTTAGATCATGGCCACACAGACAGTTACACACACTTAAGGAATGGTACCCCAAGCATGGCTGCAGACAGGAGGGAGGAAGAAGACGGGAACCTCTCAAGCTGGACAAGGCCAGGCCAGTACCATGGTGAGACCACAGCCTTGCTGTGTGCTTGTGCTGCTCTTACTGCCACCGTGTAAGTGCTACAGACTGCTCTGTGACAGCAGTGATGTTGGTATCCCCTTTCTGCAGGCTGGGGAGTAGAGACCTGGAGGGGGACAGCAAAAAGCAAACACCAGGAGCCTGCTCTTGGCACTGTTGCCGTTGCTGCATAGCCACAGCTAAACTCTTTTTAACTGGTTGTGTCGGCAGGGACCTGGAAACATAACGGAGGAAGATGAAAAAGCATCAGCTGGAGAGATGCATACCAACTTTTCTGGCCTGACAACAGAGCCAGTTTGTGTTCTGGGAGATTTGTTCCCTCTTCAGCGATTTTAGTACTGGCTGATGGTTTGTTATTGGAGCCAACTGTCATTCGCTGCAAGGAGAATGCCCATCTGTCTCATGTGTTTGCTTGTAGCTGACACTGTTGGAATTGCACATTAGCAGTGTGATCTACCAGCATAAGTTCACAAGTGAATCTTTAAGAAGAAGCAGATTTTTCTCATAGGAGATTTTTGTTAAGCATAAAATACATGCATAACCTGAAACATGTTCCAGACACTGGCTTCCTGTATATACAAGTATCCATATCCTGTCCTCACAACCTTTCTTTTTAAAGGAATCCAAGTCCATAAAAATTAAGTAAACCCAAAATTTAAAAAAATAATTTTCTTCCCAACTTCCCAACTCCCAGGCTTCATTATGCATGGAAATAAGATGCCTTAGAGAGTCTGTTAAAAAAATGTATCACAAATAGTATCACAAATGACAGCCTGTCAACTACTCTGTCAAGTCAGTGGTTTTGCACCAGACTGTGTCTGTCTGGAGAGTGATGTTGTCTACAGAGGGGGGAGCGTGGGGTTGGACAGGCTGCCTGTATCAGCCAGGCCAGGCCCTTGTTAGCACTGGACAACCATGAATGGGAGTATCCCAGAACTACCAAGTGAGAGCAACAGACACTACCAATCTTTTTAGGTCTCTTAAGTGCACCAGAAGGCCTGATCCTGAGTTTCCTGAAAAGCAGATAGTATCTTTTCAGTGATTTCAGTGGGCTTGGGATCATATGAGATGAAAAACAGAGGGAAGACTCCTTTAATCCTCTAATCCCTTCACAGTATTATGGTTTATAGCAGGTGATTTTCTTCCAGATGAGCAATATGGTTTCTGTGTTGGCAGCATCTCCTTAAATAGTAGTAAATATGGATGTGGCCTACTTAGAAAGGAGTGTTTCTGGTCCCCATGGAGAACCTCATGTTTTATGGACACAAAAATGCCCTGTGAACACCCGACACTTGATAACCCAGACTGATGTTGGCGTGAGTGCAGTTACCCAATTTGCACTGCCTTAACCGAGCAGTGTTTAGAGCCCCTGAAACACACACACAGCCATCCATGCTGTCCAGTCACAACCCCTGCCTGCACTTTCTGTGAACTGTTGCAGATCGTTGTTTGAACCTGGGCTTGCTGCTCAGTCTCATCTGTGTCAGGAACGGCAGGAGAACTGCATCCGTGATGTTCAATGGAGTCTGCTTCTTTCCTTGCAGCTGCAATGCTGAGACTGCTGCCAAATCCCCCTCCAAGGGGCGGTGTGATCTGAGGGAAGCTGATCTCCCACCTCTGGAGGACAGCCAGCAGCCCACAGCGATGTCTATGGCAACAGAGACCTGGGAGGAGAAACAAAGCAATGAGACATCCAGTGACACTCCATCTGCAGGGAATGTAAGGGAGAGGAATTCCCCTCTCATGCATGTGTTTAGGACTTTTTCCTTGTTAGAAGCTCGGAAGGATCCCTTTATTTTAGGAACTGGGCAGGCTGGGAGATGGCAATCTGACAATAACTCCTATGAGTAATTGAACTCTGTTAGAAGCATTAGAAGCTTTTTTATTATGCTTAATAAAATGAGTGAGGTTTTTTGCCCCTGCCTATGTGCCACTCCATTTCATGCAGGAATTCAGCAATAACCCCTTCATGGCTTCCAGTGGGTCTGGAAATTCAGACAGATTCCCTCCTAGTGCCCCCTTGGACAAGCTGCGGGTGCAGGTGGGGCACAGAGGCTGGAGTTCCTGACTGCAGGAACCTTCACAGAGCAGTGGCAAGTGAGCTCAGATCCCTGAGCACAGACCCATAGCCAGGGCTGTGCTGTTGACTTCTTCATGGTTATTTGACAGCTGTGACCCAGCCACCTCGGAGCCACTGTACTCAGAGCTACACAACAGCAAAGGGAGAGGGGTCCTTGCTTGTTAGGACTGAGCAAGACAGAGGGACTTAGGGGGACAGATTTCATAATGATCGTGTAGTAGAACTACATTTACAATCCCACTGCTGATGAGTTTTCTTTTTCTGTTCTTTGGCAACCAAAGTCCAGTGTCTGCAGAACCAAGTGCTGCTTTGACCACAGCCTTGCTCCAAACCCTTTCTTGCCTTTCTTGCAGACCCCCAGTCCTGGCTGTCGCCGATCCAGCTCCGACATCGTCCATGAGAGCACGGATGGTGCCAAGGCCCAGCGGGAGTGCCGGCTGCGGCCGCACTTCAGTGACCCGATGCCGACAGACTCGGTGAAGAGGAAGCAGCTGGAGCTGAAGATCGCGGCTGCAGCGCGGCAGCACGCACAGAAGCGCCGGCAGGAGCGAGACTATGGTACACACATTGCACACTCAGGGGGCTTGTGGGCCAGATGCTGAGCCCTGCTGTGCTGCTGTAAATGTGGAGTAACTCTACAAACTAGGGGAGGGAAGCAGCCTGGGTTGTACCCAGGCATGCAGGAAATCAGGATCTACTCTGTTCTGTCCCTGACTGGTGGATGGCAGGGGAAGAGGCAGCCCAAATGAGTTCACAGGTGTGGGCAGTGCAGAGATGATAGATCCCAGGCTTCACCTGGGAGCTGTTTAATTCTGACTCTCACCAGCCTCAGCAGCAAAACAGGGTGAGGAGACAGCTCACAGCTCTGCTTCACCAGATCCAGCCTGTCCCCCCAGGGTTTCCACCATTCATGGCTGTGCCAGCACGAGTTCCTCAGGTGAGCTCTGTGCAGCTGGCAGTGCCTGTAATGGTTTGTGTCTGTTCTCAGGTCCAGTGGTAGCAAAAGCCAACCTTGGCCATGGTGGCAGCTTTGATGAGACCCGACGCACCCCACGGGGCTCCCTCCGCTCCAGACATCACTGGAGCAATGTCAGCAGTCTGAGCACAGACAGTGGAATTGTTGGAGTGAATGATGCCCGGGATGATTTGGATCCTACCGAGGCTACCCGGACCAAGTCAGCAGATGTGGAGAGGGCAGATAGTGGCATTGGCCAGATGCCAGCCAGGAAGTGGAGGAACAGGGCATCCGAAACGCTGAGCTCCCTGCAGGCCTGGGAAGCCCACCGTCCCTGCACCGACTGTGGGGAAAGGGACCTCCCGGTGGAGACAGATGTTCAGAACTGCAACCAGAGGCGGGCCGACCTCTGCGAGAAGTGCCGCAAGCGCAGGACGGAGCGCAAGGAGTCTGTGCTGGAGTTTGTCAACACAGAGGCCAGCTATGGAGAGGACCTGCGCATCATCAAAGAGGAGTTCTACCTCCCCATGCAGGCGGCTGGGCTGTTGAGCCAGGAGCAGCTTCAGGGCATCTTCAGCAACATCCAGGAGCTCATTGACCTCAATGAGAGCTTCCTGGAGATACTTCAGGAAGAGATTGATCAGGCCTTTGACCAGGTATGATGCTGTGTCTGGACCGGGCAGATCGGAATAGGTTTTGTATTTGTGGGGTAGCATAGGTGGAGCAGAGGAACAGGAGGTAGGACTCCTGGTCAGCTATCAGCTATCTTGTCCCTTGCTCCCTCAGCTGTTCTGATTTCGGTTGCCCTGTGCCGTGTCACAGTTGCTGGACATACTGTGCTGTGGTGATGCCACTGACATCAGCAGTCTTGCTCATTTATCCCATTAACGGGTCTTAGTAGTGCCATTACCAAAGTTAGCTTTAGGCCAGTTAGCTTGGATATTGGTAAGAATGCGACCACGGGGGCACAGGGCTCAGCTTGCTCTGTCTCTCAGGCTGTGCTCTTGCAGCCCTGAGGTGGCTGGCATCATGCTGGCTTGGCTGTGTTTTCCTTGGCATAGCAGCTCCAGGCTGGCTGTGGGGCCAGGCAGTGCAGGCTGCTCCCTGCTCTACAGCTCTGTGTATGGCTGCTTCTGCTGATGCACCCTGCCTCACACAAGGAGCTTTCCTGCCCCACCAGCAGGGTGGTCAGAGGGCAGAGATACAGAACTGTGGGGCTGCAATACACCCTCTTGGCTAGGAGGGTCACTTTGGCCTTTGAACCCTTGCTCTGGTGAGTTGGCTGAGCCCACAGAAGAGAAGCTCTTTGTGTGTGGAAGAGCGAGCAGTTAGACCAGCTTTCCTTCCCCTTGCCAGGCAATGATTCCCCCCAGACCTGCAGGAACTGCCTTTCCACTAGGAAGGGTGAGCCCAGCTCCACCTTTCGTCTGGTTCTCAGCAGGTCCTGTGACAGGTTCATGCTGATAGGACTGAAGGCAGGCCCCGTGGCCGTGCCTCTCCTGAGCTAACCGAGCAGGGCTCTATTGCATACTTGCAGGGGGACGATGACCTGATGACCGTGTGCATTGGAGAAATATTCCTGGAGTTTGTGAATATGCTGCCAGCCTTCCAGACCTACTGTCTTCAGCAGTCCTCCTCTGTGAATATGCTCAATGCACTGGAGAAGGAGAAGGAGTTGCTCAGGTGAGAAAGGGGATGAGCATGTTCATCCAGGCTTTGGGGACAGAAAGGCACCAGGCTGAGGGTGACGCCTTTGCCAGTCCAACTAGATCGAAGTTCGATGCTAATGTTCTTCAGTTATCGCTGCTCCCTCTTGGGGTGAGGACAGTAATTTATTCTCAAAAAAATATTCAGTCCTTGGTATTTCCACTAAGACAACCAGCTGGTCCCTAGCTGTACAGTGTCCTTTGTGGTAGCAGTGTCTGCCTGCTGACCACTGCACTGAATTGTCACCAAATCATGCTCAGCTGAGAAGAGCTCTCAGTCCCCATGCTGGAGCCCAGGTTGGATTTCTGCTGCAGAAAGCCACTGTATGACACACATGACTTGAATTTGGTTCCCATTCCTAGCCTTGGTCTATTGAGCAATGTCAAGCAAGTCATTTTTCTTTCCACTGCTCAGCCAAATTCTTGTTTGCAATCTAATGACGAAACGCACTACGAATTAATGCAATCTGATATGAACTGATGTATCTGCCTCGTGTGTACGTCAGTGGGTACCAGGGAAATATCACACCCTTGCTATTTTATGATTTAATAGAAGACTGTTAGCATGTTATGTGCAAGTGTCCCAGGCACCTCATCAGGATTCTGCAGCTGAGCACAACTGCAGAGATGGTTGTTAGTCTTTGAGAAGAAAGAATTCACAAGGTTGCTAAAACTGGGGGGGCTGCAGTGCCCAGCAGCTGTGAGCACCACACTGTTCATTTGCATTTAGTATTGCAGCACCTGCTGGCAGAACAACCACCATTTCATCCTGTCTTCTTAAATCCCTGCAGAATATTCCTCAATGTCTCCCAGAATGACAACACAGCACTGCGGCGGATGAACTTAAGGTCCTTCCTGATGGCCCCTTTGCAAAGGGTCACCAAGTACCCCCTGCTGCTCAGCAGAATCATCAAGGCCACCACCGAGTACCACCCCGACCACGGCAGCCTGCGGGAGGCCAAGAGCCGCATCGAGTCCCACCTGGAGCACATCAACATGAAAACCAAGCAGGAGGGGAACACGTGGACCCTCCGATCCTTTCGCCAGGACAGCAAGAAGAAGAGGGAAGTCATCAATATTGAGATGAGAGAAACTGCCCTCAAAACTGTCGGTTGGCTACGGGAGGAAACGCGGTTTGTGATGGAGGGGTCTCTGCAGCTGGCCCAGCCCCCCGATGGCCAGTGGGTGAAGAAAGGCAGCAAAACCCTGAAGTTCCAGAACATGCAGGTCCTCCTCCTGGTGAACATGAAGCGTGTGTCCGAGTCCAGCCTGGAATCGGCCGAGCCAGGGCCTGTGAAGGACGCAGTGCTGGTACTCATCAGGGACAAAAATAACGGGAAGTTCCATTTGCTCAGGGAGCCCTTGAGGCTGAGTAATTGCATCGTCTCCACTGATCCCGACTGCGACGACACCTTTGAACTCATTGAGATCAGGCGGGAGGCCTTTGTGTTCCGGGACAGCGACCGGGCACGGACTCACCACTGGTTCAGGCAGATCAGACGCTACTCCAGGGAGCTGGGCTCCTGGAAGAAGCGGCGGAACGCACTGCCCAACATCATGATCAGCACTCCTCACACCAGGCCCTGAGTCCTGCATGGGCAGGCTTGGCTTGACCAGTGCCACATGAAGAGACCATCAGGAGCCCCAGTGGCCTGAATTTGCTCCATGTACAACATAGGGAGGAGCCTGGTCCCCAAAGACTCTTAATAGCACCGGAAGGAAGCACCATAGCCTGATGCAGGTCTCCAGCCTCTGGACTCACAACAGTTTGTGGCTCATGTACATACAGAGATGGGCTCCCCTCGAGGAGCAGATCACTGAAGGATAATAGTTTAACTTGTTAATATTGCACTGCAGGAGAATGATATATGATGCTTGCCATTGCATGGATCGTGTTGAAAGCCAGTCTTGACAAATGAGAGAGGTTTCCACTATTGACTATGTTTCATCAGCATTAGGTAAAGTCAGGGTACTCAGCAAAATTAGGTGCAGTATTATGCAACAGAGGACGAAAGCTGGAGAAAATTATGTTTTCCACCACTACTCCTATGGACCGTGGTTCATCATTCACCTCTGTATATTCAGTCAAAACACTTGTTTAAAAAAATCTTTAATCCGAATCAAGTAGTTACCAATTTGCTCAGATTCAGCTGCATGCAGACAGCAAAAAAAGAAAAAAAGAAAAAAAAAAGAAAAAAAAAAGAAAGAAAAAAGAGTAAACATGAATAAAAGGAGCTCTTGCTCTCTGACACATACACCCCACATATGTGTAGAACCTGTGGAAGAGCAGCACACCCCCAGTGAAAGTCTGTTATTTAACTGACTTAGGGACTGGAACATAATGCTGCATCTGAAATATCTCAGAAGTATATGTAAATACAGCTCTGCTACCACCGATAGTAAATTTAAGAGTTTGCAATTATTTAAATGATGTAATCTAGTGTATTTCAAAATTTAATTGAAAGGAACAATTTACATTGTACTGTAGAGTAACAAAAGGTTTTAATAATTATGTTTCAATTACTTTAGGTGGGTATTTTTTAAAATATTTGTTTTCTGGAGTATGTATTTCGCTTTGTGTGGGTGACATTCAGATGAGCAATGTGCCTACGTCTGCTCTGTGGATCCCCTGAACAGAATTCAGGGCTGCTCCAAATGAGCCTGGGAGAATGGTACAAACCTGCTACTCACATTCTCACTAGGCAGTAACAGACTGGCACAAACCTTTTTGCTCTGGCTGCTGTCCTGCCTGGACAGGTCAGGCCCCAGTGCACCAGATGTGAGAGCCAAAACTGAGGCCACAAAGAACTCCCCCATAAGGTCCAGCCTCTCTCAGTTCCTCAGCAGGGAAATGACTCAAAGTTGAACAATGGTAAAAAGGCAAACAGGGTTTAACCTTTTCAGCCTGACATTACCACTGACCGCTACTTTGCAAAATGTCATGCTGTGACTTACACAGCAAAGGCCAGATTTCAGCCTCGAGGCTAAATTAAAGGAGCCTAAATTTTGGTCCATGGATCTGGGAGGACAGCCTGTAAATGTTCTTTCAGGCCTACAGGGTAAAGACAAATCCAATCAGTATTATTCACTACCAACAAAATATTTTTGTTATAGGCATTTATTTCACAGGAGGATTCACAAAAGCACATTTGTGTCTTTCTCCAGAGATCAACCAGCATCAAAGGGCACCAATGAAGGCAGACAGAAGCCACCTTCCCAAAAGTAGCCCTAGTATTGTAAAGTCAACACTGACCCAGCACCTAAGCAAGCCTCAGACTGTGCCCAGTGCTTTGTCCTCTGGCCACAGCTGCCAGGGCTTGTTGCACTGCTCCGGGCACTGAGACAGACACCAGTGACATGTGCCTACTGGCTGTATTTTCTCTTGCTCTATACCATCCAGCATTTTAGAGCTTCATTTTGTCCTTGAGGAAATGGGAAGATCTGCATCATCTGGCGGGTACCCAAGACATGAACATGGCCTTACACAGCTGAGCTCTGTAGCAAGCAATAGTTGTCAAAATGATTGCCAGGGCAGCAGCCTGTCTCCCTCAGGTGAGCTGGAATTCCATCTAGCTCTTCCTAATCACTAGACAATAAACTGTTTATTCCCCCAAAATATGCATGGAGCAGCCAGGTAAGAGCATGAGGCATTGCTTTTAGTTTGTCATTTGTTTTTCACAGAGATGGATGCCTGAGCAGAGCAGCTGCTGGAGGAAGATTTTTCTTATGCTGTCATGACAGATCTCATCTATGAGCCTTCAAGCCCCATTCACCTCACATGCAAAAAGCAACAGCTTGTAGCACCTTTGTCTTCTCTCCCAAGACCACAATGGCAGAGTCACCTTCTCTTCATTACTCCGAGGCACCTCTGACAAGGGAAGGTGTAGGTACAGTAATAGCCTAATTTATCCAAACAGCGAGTGGCTTTCACAGCCACACGAAACTGCTGCTTGCTGGAAAGTTTTCAATTACTTTCCAGCACAGCGATTTTCTCCACATCAATTCATGCTCGAAACCACCAGTGGACCGTTTATACAGTCATATCTAAATCAAGATACCTTCAGCCAGCCTGGCTGTTCAAAAAGGTTAAGAGAACAATAAGCATACGTAAAAGGCCTGATATTTAGCATCAATCTTGTGTTTGGCTGATTGTTCAATTTGTCAGATTCAGGGTTTTTCAAGGTATCACAGGAAGCACCTGTTTGCCAGGCTCCTGTAATCATGGCCTGTTTCCTCTGAACCAGACAAACTCTCCCCTGAAGAAGGTCCATGAATAATCACCGGGTATTGAGTTATGAGCAGGACGTGTACTTGGTGCTGTAGCCTGTTCTAAAAAACCTGTGGCCAGGGAACAGTACAAGCCCTTTGATCTGGGACAGCTACGGGAAGCAATGGTGGGATTGCTGAACCTGTCAGACTGGACAGAGGTTGTGCTTCCAACACAGGCTCCTTCTGTGTACCTGATGTGTGCAGCTGCTCACCTGCCTGCAAATTACAGGTGTTGAAAGAGGACACGAGCAGGGAACAATCCCTGTGGCCCTGCGAGTGCCTGTGGTGTGGGGTGAGGCAGCACAGGAAGGGCAAGAGTGTCAGCACACTGACAAGGCAGTAGATTTCCATAATCCTCAGGCACCTTTCTGAACTAGATGATCCCTCTCCTGGCAAGTCCCAGGTCTTTCAGTATCACATGTACACATCTTGGCAGCCATGGAGATTAGTTGTGCTGTATTTTTCCATTTCTGATTAACAAACTGACAAAATGCAATTATAACCCAGGGTACTGGGGAACAAGGTTGTCTGCAAGCCAAGAAAGCAATTATTTGTTCCAAGCTGGCCGTCCTAGGTCTCTGTAATATTTTTATGCCTCTCATTGTCCTGACTGACAATACTAAGGTTACTTTTCAAGACTCCTGCCCACTGAACTTACCCAGCTAGTACAAGCAGACCTTTCTGGAAGTACCTCTTGTCAGGGGGAAAAAAGAGAAAGTTGGTTACTCCCTTGATTTATCAGAACTTGTAAATGACCTTTAACAAGAATTTAGTATAAGCCTTACTGGTCATTTACCAGGAAAACAACAAAAGGCAGTCTTTATTTTTAGAGTCCATGTTGTTTTGAGCTCTGAAGGCAGACACACAAAACACTGGATTAAGAGCCCCCTATGAGCTCAGGTCCCAAGGAAAGAAGGAATAGCTCTTCTATGAGTCATGAGGCTGGGTGAGACGCCTGAAGAAAACACATGGAGATGAAGAGCAAATACTTTAGAGAGCAGACGCTTCTGCTTTAGTGAATAGAGATCTTCTCCTTTATGGTGTCCTTGTACTTTCCTGGTTGTCCTTAACAGAAGTGCAGATGGGGAAGGGGTGCTCAGTATGGGTCTCCTTTATTTGATCAAGAACACATCTGAAAGGGAGAAGCAGCTTTGGTCTGGCAGCAAGTAGCTGTCATTGGAGACTGAGAGACTGACTTCAGCATACCCCAGATCCTGAAAAAAGCTCTGAGATCATCTCAGCTCTCCTTGACTTTGCTGCATGTGAATTTATAATGCAGTAGAAGTCCCAGAATTTTTTTTTTCCCTAACAGGAGATTCTGGTGAGCCTTGCACTGTCTTGCTTGTCCCTGACATGTTCAAAGGGAAAATAGATTAAATCTTCTAGCACCATGTCAAAGACCCCTTCAGGGCTCATGGATGAGGCAGCTGTAGTAACTCTCATTTTGTGATGTCAGCCATGTCTTCTCTTACACATGGGCTGGGGAGCTGGGTAAGATTTAGCTGGAACTAGGCTGACATTCACTGATGTGGAACTGGAAAAACCTGGAACTGAAAGCAATGGAGGAAGCTGTCCATCCAGAGATCAGATAAATATTCAAAGCTCTCACTGTCATCACTGAGTGACCTGTCACTGCAGTGGAGTATGAAGGAGCAAAAAGTCTTACTGATCAGGCAGACGAAGCTGCCTTATTTCTCACATGCTGCTGCAGAGGAGCAATCTGACTAGTCATAGGTGCAAGCAATGAGAAAAAGGAAGTTTTTACAGTAACACTGTTCAGTCAAAAAACTCCAGGCAAACCCTAAAGGCACTCATTAGAAAAGAATACACCTTCCTTGGGAAGCTGAAGGTGATCACCTAAGAGAAACCTTTCTACAACATGATGGAAATGTTGAGCGATGGGAACAGAGTTCCTGTTCTTCAGCAGAGATGGAAGAACACTTTGGGGCAATCAGAACACAGGCAGAGCATCCTCCAGCACTGGTCTCTGCCCAGGCTTGACTGGGAGAATTACACATCTGGAAAGAGCTGAAAAGATGGCATGAGGCTCTAGATCCATTAGCAAGGATTAACAAAATAATAATTTGTAACTTTCCAGCTCAAATCCTGCTCCAGTGTGATCTCCACCAGTGCAGGCTTTGTATCCCTGAGAAATGATCTGAGCTGCAATTGAGAAGAACTGGTCTGCAAAGAGCCCTCTCAGGGACAGTTCTCTGCATGGAATCGGGCAAAGGATTTGTTTGCAGTGGAGGCCCAGGTGGTTTTGAAACCTTCCCTCCTAGGACAGGAACTTCCCCTACAGTGCAGGGCAAGCCCCAGTGTTGATCAACCAATGCAAGCCAGAAGTGCCAGTTTGAAGTGACAATGAACAGGCAGTGAAGCCTGCAAGGAGATACACATCTTACCTAACTCATGCCTGACCCCTGACACTCAGATAGGAGGTACAAACCAGACAGGACTCTTCCTTTTGAAATCAAGACATGCATTTCATGGCACTCCATGAGTTCAGCAGGGAGGAGGCTCTTAACAACCCCTACACAGTCTTTAGTAGAGCTGCACTGCAGCTTCCAGTGTCAGTACTTGAACAAGAGAAGATGGACTGCAGATGGGTGATGGGTCAGCATCCACACACAGACCCCCAGAGTCATCCACGTTCACTTTCTGCTCCCCTTAATTGCCTTGGTGTGTAATGACCTTGCTGGCTGAAAAACTTGGGCAAGGCTCTATAGCACAGAAGTCCTCACTTTGCAGTGAAATGAAGGCAAATTATTTACCCAGAGAGAAAATCCTTGGCAATCCTATCAAAACAGGAAGCAGTTAAATTACTGCGAGAAAAAACAAACCATTTACCATGTTGTGTTACAGCTCAGAGAATAGTGAAAGCTGGCACTGCAGGTAGAGGAAGAAGCCTCCCTTCACACACTGGCACAGCATTGATGCACCAGGCTGGGAGCAAACACTACTGAAAAATAGATTGTTTCAGCTAAATCAGTTCCTTGATCCAGCTCACTGTACAAAGATGTTTGCTGGCACCAGGAAAGGGCAGCCTGGAGGTGATAACGTGTCCTCTAACAAGTGCCAGTTTAAAGAGATGGCTGGACTGGCTGCAGTTAATCAATTCCAGCAGGCAGAGCCCAGTTCAAGAGCCAGCCCCAAGGTCTATTGTGCATCCTGCTCACCCCCGCTTCCCAAACTGTTTCAGGTCAGCACTTTCATTGATCTTCTGGGCTTGAACAGGCAGGGCTATAAATAAAGAGCCATTAATCAACTATTTAAGTACCCTTTTTACTGAAATAAAGCCCACAGAAATGACATCAAGATGGGAAAAATCCAAACAAACAAGTTAGTGAATACAAAGACGATCCAAGAGAGCACTCCCGGGAACACACTTGAGGCTGAAGTGGCTCAAGCACAGCCGTGCTCAGGGAACAGGATGTTGAGTCAGGCTCTCCAGTGCTCCTGCGCTGCCTCACTGCCCTCACAGCTGCCAGCGCACGCTGCACAGCCCATTCAGTACCAACAGGAGTCACTTGTTCACTGTTCAAGTGCATCTGATTCACCGTGAGCCATCAAGCTTGTGCAGTCCACTGCCATTCCCTGCTCCCATTCCCCCCGAGAAAGGGAAGCATCAAAGAGACACCTCCTTCCCTACTCAAGTCCTTCTGGGTTTTCTCTTCTTCCCTCTGCTCCCAGCTCTCAGACGGGAACACAACTCAGCATTTAGGATCAGAGTAATGTGCAGATTCCCTGTCAAGGTCACAAGGTCCTACAGGCTGCCTTATTGCAGAGGAAGCTCCAAAATCATCCCCATCTTCCCCTGCTGTTGCCTAGGGAGAAGGTCAGTGGTTTCCCTTCTCCAGAGCCAGGCTGGGAATGTGCTGTGTAGCCTGGCTCTTGCAAATGATGCTTTTCCAGAGGACGATGCTAGGCTCTCCCAGGACCTAGAACAGGAAAGAACGAGGTGTTTGCTAAACACCCTCCAGGAACACAACACTGTCTCTTTCTTGGGCACTTGCTCTTTACAGAGCCTTAGACAGAAGGATACCACACTTCGCACCTCTGTAAGCCCTAAGTAAGAGCCTTGCTCTTCCAGTTGTCCCTCCCACAGTACCTGCACCTGCGGCACAGCACTGCTTCATCTCCACCAGCTCTCAGAAACCACCAGCAAGAGCTGGCAGATCTGGGATCTGGTGAAAAGCTGCGTTAGGCACACAGGGTCCTGTGTCAGGAAGCAGACCTGCTGCATGACCAAATGCAACTGGAGCACCTGGGACACAAGTCAGCACAAAGCCTTAACTAGAACCTGCCCTGCCACATGGCCTCACATCCCAGTCCCACATGCCAGGATTCCTCTAACCTAAGACACACCAAACTGATGCTCAGGAAACCCTTCTCTATCTCCCCTGCTCCTACGAATTTCCTGTGACCTTGAACTGCACAGCTGTGTCTGCACAGCCTTAGGGTGTTGGTTTACCCCCCGTCTCTGGTTTTGGCAGTAAAAATGGCTTAAGCTCCTTCCTTCCTCCCACCTCCACAGCGTTAAATTGAGAAATGAGCAAACAGTGGCACAGGGCAAGAACAAAGAAATACTTTGAAAGCCATGGGGCTCAGGAAGTTACACCCTCATTTTCTTCAGCTGTGAAAGAGGGATATTACTGTCTCCCCATGTTAAGTGACATAACATATAAAGGATAAGGACAAACATGGAAGATTATGAGATGCTCTGAAGATAATATTGCCACCTCTTGGATTGGTAATGATGAACTCTATAGCTCTCCTATTTTACTTGGTGGAATTGCTCAAAAGTAAAAAAATATATTTAAAAAAAGCCTATGAAATCTGTTTGCATCTTGACTTTGCACTTGGCAGTATTAGGAGTGCGCCACTGAACAGCTACAGCCAAGGGGAAGAACTCCATTATGGTCCAAGGACAGCTGAAGGATGAACTGAAATGCTGGTATTTCAGAACAGGCTGCCAGCAAGGAAAGCACAGAACAGCAGATGATCAGACAACAGGCAGAGTTACCAAATGGCCAAAATCAAAGAACAGCTTTTATTGTCCAAAATAACCAAGAAACCATTTTCTTCCAATAAACAAAACAACCCCCTAACTCAAACAGTGGTAAATCTTCACTAAGAAACTGAAACACTAACAAAGCCCATTTAAACTTGACTGTTCCTATTCATCCTCTGAAATATTCCTCCTCCTAAAGCAGCTAGCTGTTCTCCTTAACCCTCCTGCACCACCAGAAGCAGGAGAATGGCAAAACTCAGTCATTTAGGATGAGAGAACAAGCACATGGGGAGGTATGAGTCTGTCCACTTACCCACATGAAAGAGGCTGTTGGTGTTTGCAAACATCTTACATCCAATTACCTGAAAGTAGTAACTTCCCCGTTTCTGAGATACAAACATTTTACTACACAAACTATAGTTCTGTGGTTTTGTTGGTTTTTTTTTTTAATCCCAGGACACAGGTACAGTTGTGGCCTGTACAGGTGGTTACAACTCAAACACCACCTGCAGTTTATCAGTTTACACTTCTCTATTTGGAAAACTTGGAAGTTAAAAAACATAAAAATTGGTTACACTGAGTTCTCAAGGCAAATCATCATTTAAAATTCTGCATTTACTCATGCCAGTAAAGCAAATACCAGACAGAGAAAGCAGGTGTCTAAGAAAACCTTGCTCTCCCTGGTAACTGAAATCTCGGTGGACATTAAAAAAAAAAAAAGAGAGAGAGAGCGAGAGCGAGAGAGAGAGAGAGAGCGCGATATGCCAGGGTGCAAGACACCAGTTCCAATGGAGGAGTTCTCAGGAGTATTTTCACTAATTTCTCAGTTACAGGGGATACATTAACAAAACCATTAAAAAAGAGATCTGGTTCATAAACAGTTACACAAATCCATTCAACTTACATAGGTGAAGATTTAAGAAGCAAAAAGGCAAAAGAAAAAATCAGTCTTAAAAAAAAGTTGGAATTTACACACTGTGTTTCTTAGAAGATCCTGTGTGTCTGCACTGAGCTGTGTGCTGCGCACACATCTCCAGAGCATGTGAGCAGAGACAGCCACAGCACTTCCCTGCCGGAGCAGGGAAGCAGCACTACAGAACTAATGGGAATCTCAGCTCATGGGAGTTACTGACTGTTATTGCTGCTGTGCAGAGAACGGCACCGTGTGTTTGACAGAGGAATTCCACTGGAAACAGAGTCTCCTGTCCTAATCTAGACATGATTTTACAAAACATCTAACACCTGTACTACACCTTTTGTAAGAAAATAGAGAGCAGCTTTGAGCCGCAGTTCTTCTAAACTACTGTAGGAAGGCTTCTCTAGGTACTTCCTAAATTGGCAACCATCTGAGGTAATCGATGATGCTGTTCAAACGAGTACCTTCACTTCTCCCCGCCTGCACCAACTGTAGCCTCCTTATTGAGTCCTCTGATCGACAAGTCGTAAACCACTTCCTCAATTTTCTTGACATCGTATTTCAGGCCATCGTAGCGTTTCCTCAGGGAGTCATTCTTCAGGTTGAGGAGGCGGAAGCCAGAATCCAGCTCATTGATAAAGGTTGAGATGCGGAGAGGGCGAGAATAGTCCCCAGCTGTGACACTGTTCACTGCCAGCCTGGCCTGGAGAGGAGACAGCGGAGAATGTCGGCACAGCACCCACCCACATCACATCACCATCCCCATTAGTTTCTGCACCGAATTAAGCACTTGTGGTCCAGGCAGTCAGATCATTTATACTTCCATCTACCTTTTTGTTGACCATGGTTCTGGATTTTCAATCAATTGACTAGTTTAATCTTAAAAGTATCGCTGAGGAACGTGCAGAGGAACATCTTGTTACAAGTTCGGATCAGAGCGTTGTGTATCATAACTTCCAGGAACAACTTGGGAAAGCTAAAAACCACATTGATTTTGCTTTTAGGGTCAGTTTCAAACCAAATACATGCACGAATATTTTCCTTACCAGCTCACTGGCCAGAGTTAATACACCAGAAAGATAGTCCTCAATGTCCAGGTGAAAGCCCCGTTCTCGATCAGCTTCAACTGAGACAAAAACAGAACAGTGACCAGATGGTGCTGAGCATGAGCAAACTCAGCCACCTTAAATTGCATTTGTTTACTCGAGCTAATCTGAAATATCAAATTTATGAAATATGATTTCAAAATAAAAGTCAGCCTTTTCCTATATGTGATTTAATTACAGCCGCTCCTCAGTTCTTGATTCAGCATCTTGTACATCCTCAGCTGTACATCCAACAGGGTAACTGGATTTACATCAATATACAGGATATATTTTCCTTCCCTTTTTACAAATCTTTTGCCCTGTGTGGATACAATTCTTTTATGGCAAAGAATTTAATCTGTTTTACACACTTTTTACATACCAAAAGCGAGCAGTTAGAGAAACAAGCTCTCATCTTTGTGTTATTCTTTTGGTACATTTACAGACTTTGAATGAATGACCTTCATTTGATGAAGATCTTATTAATGAAAAAATATATTTGTTCACATTAGGTTTGCTAATTTCCATCTTCTGAGAATGTTTTGTTTATATAATGAAATCAAATACCAGATAAACTCTGGAACTGATTTCTTGGGTAGAAATTAAGTTCTGCTGTTTCCTGGTACCTCTGAAAGCTACGTCTAAGGTCACAAGCTTTTTCTCTTCAATTATAACATTAACTTACTCCCAAGTATTTCTGCAACAGCCTCTCGGGTCACTAATGTTTCTGACTCCAAGTAGACTACGAATGCTGCCAGGAACACCAGCCGCTGCAGCACAAACCTCCAGTGCTCATGAAACCTGCAGAAGAAACACCAGGCCAAGGTATAAATCAGTAATGTTTATAACTGGAGCGTTAGGCAACAAGCACTCATTACGTGTACACTGTGTTTTCTGCCTTTCCACAGTGCATTTTGCAGTATTTTTGGTTTATCAAAATGACACCAGCTGAAAAACATCTCCTTGGTACTCCAGAACTTCACACCCAGGTCACCCCTTTTGCCCCTCTCACACACCTCCTCAGCTCCCAGAGTTTTCCAGGCTGTGTTGCCCACAGACAGCCAAGGCTTTCCCTCCCACCTTCCCTCAGCAGATCTGAGCTGACAAGATTCTTGTTCTTTGAAATGTTCTTGCCAGGCACTGTCCCCTTCTGGCAGCAACAGAACACAAAGGTGACAACTTCATTTAGTGTCTGCAGAACCAAACAGCGATTTCATGACAGATTTAGAGCTCTGCTTCCAGTAATGCCCCAAACCAAACAACTTAACAGAAATTAATGGAGCAGCAAATGCCCTGCTCCCAGATGCAAGGACAGCTCCAGCAGAACAACAAATTCTTGAGCTTCCCTTTTTCTTTTTAAAGAAAGTTCCTAGGAAAGCAATTCAACACTGAGTATTTTTAGTGAAAAGTTACAGTGTTTGAGCAAAAGCTCTTTTTATCTGTGCTGATAAAAACCTCACACTTGTCTACCACAATTTACTTTTCAAAGAGAAAGAAGCATTCAGCCCATAAACCTTTACATCATTATTCCAAAGCAATGATGCCAAATGCCCAGGCAATTCCCATATATATCCGTGTCTGGCTGTGTGTGATCCTGCACACCTGTAATACTGATCAGCAGGAAATTTGGTCTTCAGAGACTCCATCTGTGTCCTCACTGTACCAAAGTGCTCACGAGCCTTCTGACACTTCTTTGGGACTGAAAAAGAAAAAGCACAACATTCAGGGAATGAATATATTCAGGAAATGGATATCTGACAGGCAACAGAGTTTTCCAGAGTAGACAGTGCTATTTACACTTCTTTCTTATCCAACATAGGCTACTGACACTTGGAAGCAATTTAAGAAGTATTTTTGGTCACACCATGAGCCATAGTGGTAAAGGACAAAGACTCCTGAATTCCAGCTGCCTGATCTGCTCTGGGCCTTCATTTCAAACTTGAGCAAAGATGTCCCAGCAACAACCAGATCCCAAGCAATGGAACAGCACTGCACACAGCAGCTGGCCCCAAAGGAAGTGCACAAACACACTAAGCAGTGCTGCTAGACAAGTCACACAGTCAAAGGAAAAGCAACTTTTCTTTCTCCATATTAAAATCTTACCCCATTTTTTCTAATCCATCAGCGTTTGGTTACATGAGGTGTAATATCCCTTCAGGAAACTGCACTTCCTGCTTTTTAAAGATGCATTTGAAGAGCCTGGGTGTCAGCGTGCCCAGCGTGTGTTCCAGCTCTGCAGAGGAACGATCTCCGGTTCCTCTAGCAGGCACTGCCACCTCCCGTTTGCCGAGAGCCTTACAGCCCCGCTGCACCTGCAGTGCCAGCGACCGACCAAGGGCTCGAACCACTTCACTGCAGCCCTCTCACAATCCTGGTCACAGCCCAAGCAAGGGCAAAGATCGGCCTGACATGCCCTCCTGCATCTTTCCTGTAGAGAAGCCAGGATTATTCACAGAACCCAAATCTAAAAGCTGTGATGGTTTTCACCAAACAAGAGTTGCTAGGAGTCACTTAAGTGTGATTACAAAACTTCTTTCAGTTAATAAAGCATAATTTCTGTTTTTTAAAACAAGGATGGGAGAATGACATACAAAAAATGAAAGCTTCGGGAAGCAGAATGTGGGAATGCTCCATGTGGCAGCCAGGATGAAAGACCTGTGTGAAGCTCACTGAGAGTTACAGGGCTCCCTCAGTCATGTAAGCCATCACATGGCTGGGGGGGACAGAGTGAGGAACACATTTACATTTGGCTTCTGCCAAAGGAACCTGTGACAGAAATAAACAATCCTTACTGTAAAGGCTCAGACAACAATGCCCAGTCACACACACACAACCCTCAAATTCAAATGATCCTTGCACATCCTCAGGTATTACCTCTGATGTTCTGTTTCGAGAGCAAAGACACTGAGGTGGCTCTCAGGCTCCAGAGGCCCTGCCTGTTACATCCCAGCTGACGTTGAACAGCAGCAGGATGCAGCACACACTGCCCTGCCCAGCTTTCTGAGCACATCTCCGACGCCATTTGGGACAAGAAGTCAAGGAAGCTTGTGCAAGGTAACATTTTAAAGCATTTAAAAACATTTAAAACATTTTAAAAGCCACTAGCTGATATGGGAAACCATCCTCTATTGAACTTCCAACTATCCTGTGGTTCTACTAACAGAGCTCACCCTACCTGTTACCCTTCCCTCTGGTAGGACAGCTTGCTCAACCCAGAGCAAACCCTTTCCCCGTTCCCTCAGCTCTCTATTGTCTCCTTCAGTTTTCATCATGATGCAGGAATAAACAAAGGATCAACCAGGAGGCTGCAGGAAGAAGTAAATCATCTCCCACTTATGCTGGCACAAGGGAACAACTGGCAAAACAGCTTCTGTTGGAGCTGTAATTCAGGGCAACACAGATACAGCTGTTACTCTGTCACCTGTGAACTTGTAGTAATTAACACTATTTTTACCTTTTTATTAATAGTTTATCTAGTTTATTCTCATGTAATATTTTTCAAGTTCAATATATTTTATTAATAGAGTTGATAGTTCTCCTTACATCTTGGAATAAATAAATATAAGGCCAAAGAAATTCTCATGTTACAAAGTACAGCCGGAGCTCTGTTGCAATGAGAAAATCCTCTTTCATAGTTATAGAAGTCATTGTTTAACCCTTTTTAATCTACTAAGGAAGAATCATTCTATTTTCTTAGTAAAAATGTTGTAGTGACTCAAAAAATGAGATGCTTTAGGAAGCCAAGCAGATATTTAAGGTACTACACTGCGGAACTACAACTGTTATCAAAACTGTAATCTGAATATGTGACAACTGACAGGTGCTATTTATCCCCCAACAATGCTTCTGTTAATTTGCACTATATTATTCTGCTTTAAACTTTTATTAATCTAAACATTTCTTAACTATGCTTGTAGTTGAGAAATTCTCCAGTCTGTTATCATGCGTTAACTCCTGACTTATTAAGCATGAGCTCATTATTTTTGGTATTGCAAGAATTGTAAGATGAGGCTTTGGGTTTTTGTTTTTTTGTTTTGCAGGTTTTTTTAGTTGGTTTTGTTTTGATTTTTTTTTTCTTTAACTGTTCCAAATCTCTTCTGAGACTCTGCAAGTTCCAGGACCAGCTCTGTCCAGGTAGTAAAAATCAAGTGAAAATACCCTCAGTTGGACATGGGCCTCTACTACTAAATGCTTGAAAACAACTCTGAAGTTGTTACCCACACAATGACCGTGGATTTTCCCAGGTTAGAAAACTGAGTGTCTGTTTGTGTAACCACTCAGCAGCACTGATTTCAGCACCGCCGGGTTTCCCAAGCAGATGGAACTTGCACTTGCCTGCATACGTCAAACCTCAGGTGGTGCTCATTGCTAAACACAGACCCTCTCCAAGAGAGAGGAACCCCAGGCCTCCAGCTCCAGCATGCTGGGGAACCTCATCAGGCTGAAAACAACCAATCAGCTCTGCAAGTGAATAAAACAGCACCTGGGAAAGCTTGTTCTATTCTCCTTCAGAGGGTGGCCTGCACAAATTCCTCTCAAGAGTTTCCAGCAAAGTCTGAATGGTTGGTTATTCTCACAAGACATTAATTGACTGGAAAAAACCCCAGCTTTTAAGTGACATATTTGAGTTTATTCCAGTAGTGTCACCAGTAAGCTGATAAATAAGGGAGCACAATGAGCACATTTGACACCTGGGCCTGCAGAGCTGCTCTCATGGCCTGGAGGAAACAGGCTGGCCCAGAACCATTCTGTACAACATCTCAGAAGCCTGGAACCAGGCTGGAAACAATCCAAACCTCTAAAGCTGCAAAACAATTCCTGCTGTCACTCAAATATACATCAAGGGTAGCTCCTGCTTTTTCAGCCTTTGCAAATTCCTTTTGTATTTTGTTTGATTTTATACGCACACAGAATCTGTTTTGTACAAACCAGATTAAAGTGTGTTTCCCCCCTTCCCAATCCATCCTGAACACCCCCTGAGCACTTAGGACCACAGCTTTTTGGAGTGTGGGGTGAAGAGATGGGACGGGGTCACTGATACAAAGGCCCAACAAGTGATAATAAAACAATCTCTGTGCATGCCACTTACAGGGAAACCTAAGAGCCAACTCAGCAGCCCAGGACGTGAATATCTGGAAAAGAACACGCTGCTCTGCACCAAGACAGAAAAGCACCATGCTAGGGAGGAGAGAAAGCGACAGAACGGTGTTCCCTAACGCTGAATGGCAGCTTAACTATTTGTCTGGCTTGAAACCTCTCAGCTGCACCCTCCTCTTCCCAGCAGCCTCCGGGAAGCCCACGCTGGACGCCCCGAGAGAGCCTGGACCCCGGAGAAGAGGCCCCGAGAGAGGGCACCTGCGTGCTCCGAGAGGCACTCCCGCCCCCCGCCCTCCCCGCTGCCCGGGGGCGGCGCGGCACTCACTGTGCTGGAAGCCGGGCCCCTGGTGCACGCCCTGCAGCAGCGTCAGGATCTCCCGCGCCGTCTGCTCCAGCGCCTGCACCACCTTCCGGATCTCCTGCGGGCACAGCGCGCCGTCAGCCCAGGCACCGCGCCGCCCCCTCCCGTGCCCGTCCCGCCC
>VZRL01002373.1:1411958-1426914 GCA_013397895.1 Origma solitaria | reverse complement strand
AGCCCCACGCACCGCCTGCCCGCGCCGCGCCGGGCTGCCCGCGCGCCGCCTGCGCCGCCGGAGCAGCTAGGAGGGGGCGGAGGGGCGGCTCGGGAGGGTGCCCAGAGAGCGCTTCTCGCCCCGGGGGGGCAGGTGGTCGCTCCCAGGGCGGGAGTTTGTCGCGCCCGCGGTGTCCATGTTTCAGGACGCCCTCCCCTGCGGCGAGGCCGAGCCCGCTGGGGCCGCGCGAGGGCCCCACCACTCCGTTGCTGGGAGACGGCGTCTGGACGCGCGGCGCCGGCGCGAGGGCAGTGACGTACTTCCGGCGGCCGCGCGGAGGGAGCATGGCGGCGGAGGCGCCCATGGAGGCCGAGGCGCTCGGGCCTGTCCCGGTCGTGAAGGCGGCGCCACTCCTGGCGCTGGAGCCGCGGCTGCAGCGCCAGTTCCAGCAGAAGGTGCAGCGGGCCCGCACCAAGCGGGCGGTCAAGGTGAGCGGGGCGGCCCGGTGGGGCGGGGGCGGCGCGGCGAGTCCCGGCCCGGGCTGACGCGGTCGCTCTGTGCCCGCAGGAGGAGCTGACGCCGGGTGTGGTGTTCGTGGGGCACCTCCCGCGGGGCCTCTGTGAGCCGCAACTCCGCGAGTACTTCGGGCAGTTTGGGACGGTGACTCGGCTGCGGCTTTCCAGGAGTAAGAAGGTGAGGAGCGGCCGCGGCGGGGTCTGGCCCCTGCCCCGCGGTTGCGGCCCGTGCGGCACCGGAATGTGGCGGAGCGCTCGCAGCCGACTGCCCGGGGCCGGGCCGGGCACTCTCCGTGGCCCCTGGGGCTCCCCCTTGGCCAGCAAGGGCCCTGGCAAGGCGCAGAAGCCGCAGCGCCCTGAGGCCCCCGGGAGCCCCCCCGGCGCCGCCCGGGCCGCACGTGGGACGCGGCGGGGCCGTTCCCGGGCGCACCGGCAGGGACGGGGCTGCCTCTGACTGCGTACAGGCGGCTGGGCCACGGCTCGTGTCCTTTTTTCCACAAGTAAATTTACTCCAGTGGGAAGTGTTGCCAGTTCAAGGTACAACATGAAGTGCCACGGTTCTGTTTTATCTTTCTTGTTGTTTTGTCTTTAATAAATCTGATATCTTCTCCCTTCTGGGATTGCTATCACATTATACGACCACTGTATACACGTGGAACAGTGGAACAGCACCAGTGCAGGGCATTTTTGTGTTTTTAACAAGTAAGTATGGGTGAGCAGTTTGTTTCGTGTACAAATATGTATTCTGCAAATAATATCATACCAATTTAGGACTAAATCTGGTGCTTTTCACAGTTTCAGGGAACTTTCTGAAATTACTTGTGGTTAGCTGAGAATGGGCTATACCTCTGAAAGAATAAAATAATTTTAATAGAGCTCTTCAGGTACCAAAGGATCATTTCACGTTTCTCTTTTGTCACTCACAGACTGGAGGAAGCAAAGGCTATGCATTTATGGAGTTTGAGTCTGATGATGTGGCCAAGATTGTTGCAGACACAATGAATAACTACCTGTTTTCTGAGAGACTACTGAAGTGTAAGTATAAGCTGAATTTTAAGTCCTCTAACATGCAGAGGAAACTTGTAGTTATTTCAGTTATCTTTTTGGACTGTGCATAGAACATTAGGGTTTTTTTTATGAAGTTTTGTCCCAAAAGTGTTTTCTGTGGGGCTGAGCTTGTCATCATGTGTGAAGAATATGCTCAGCAGCTGCCTTTTGGTCACTACTGCTGTTTTTTCCTCTGGGCTGATATTGCTCTTAGTGTGATTGTGTAGCATGAAATTTCAGGGAATGGTTGGGTTGGCTGTAGAGACAGTTCCTTTCATGTGGAAACTGCTTGCTATTTGTAACTGCTGCAGCTGTTGTCTGTAAGGTTTGACATAAGAGGCTTTTTTTGATTGAAAGGTTGATTAAATCATTGAGTTTCTCAGACACAGTGATAAACTTTTCACAAAACTTTCTTTGTAAAGGATTATGAGCTACGCATTGTTGTAAAATAATAAATGGATGCTGTTGGGTGAGTGCCTTCAGTGGGAGGGGGAGCTCTGCTCTAACCCCATGTCCTGTGTTTGGTACAGGTCAGTTCATGCCTCCTGAAAAGGTCCATGAAAACCTCTTCAAAGACTGTGACAAGATCTTTCGGAAGCCTTCCCAGCCAGCTGTCCGGAGGTACAACAGGATCCGCTCCCTCGTAGAGAAAGCCAAAATGACAAAGCGCCTGCTGCGGAAGGAGAGGCTTTTACGGAAGAAGCTGGCTGAAAAGGGGCTCGAGTATGACTTCCCAGGATTTGTGAGTTTGGCATCATTTCAATGAGTGTGTTAAGCAAGACGTGTTTCTAGGGTTGTGCTGAATACGTGGACATGATGTGTTTTGTGTGGAAATGGCAAAAGAGCTGGAGCCTAGGGAGGCTCGTTGTGTTAGGAACTGTAGAGAAGCTTCAGGAATTGAGCATGGTGCTCTTGCTGAGCTGCAGTCCATGTGCCTGTGGGTTTACTTGTAGAGAAGTAAATCAGCAACAGCAAAGGGGAGATGTTCCTTTTCTTCTGCTGGTGCAAGCAGTTGGATATTCGGTGGTTTAATACTGGAGTGCAGATCACCAAAGAGCAGAGGGGCTTTGCCTGAGCCCCGTGGGAGGCTTTGGCAGGGTGGGGGTTTGAAGGTAGGTCCCAAGAGCAGAACTTTCATTCACAGCCCCTGCATGTTCCTCCACTGCAGACTATTTGGGTCTAGTACTAGAGCTGTAAGCAGTTGATGCTGTTTAACATGGAGTGTTTTTAAAATGCACAGTGACACCTTTTCTTATGATGCTTTGGGTCTTTTTGTTGAACCTAAATCACCTCTGTGTCAGTCAGTTTCTTTAAACCTTTTTGCTGTAGCAAAGACTTCTAGTTAGGAAACAAAGAAAGCTATGAACTGTTAAGTGGCTGTTTGCATCTTCACACAAGTGTGTAATGATCCACCTGATCTGTCTTGCTTCCTAGGCTGCACAGGCACTTTGCAAAAAGAGAAAAAAAGTTAAAACGTCCAAGAAATCAAAACTGAACGTTTCTTTGAACAGCCAGGTAAGACAGACCAGTCTTGGTGGTGTCCAGTACCATGTTCCACCATTCCCACAGGGGCAGATGTTTAAAGCCTTCAGCTGGCACCTTCATACTGATTTCAACACACAGAAACCTTGACATTATTTGCTTGAGTGGTTTATGCCAGAAGTAGCTCCTTTGAGATATATTAACACTCTTGAGTGCAGGAGAGGGATTGAATCCTTGTGGCTCTTCCTCCTGCAGGAGTATTCAGAAGCAAGGGCTTCTGCTCAGCACATTGTAACCAGCAGTGCCAGTCCCTCGGTGTGTCTGCTGTCCGCCTCTGCTGTTCAGCACTCCCTTAAGGCTGGGGGAATGCAGAGTGCTGGGGACAGGCATCTGTACACCACTCACACCTGTGCTTTAAACTGGGGCCTAAACATGATCTCCTTGATGGAATCCGTTTGTTGGACCATGTTAGAGTGCCAGCCTGTTTGGATAAAAAGTTGAAATTGTTAAACAGTCTAGTGCTGTGTGTCCCCATTTCCACTGTTCCACATTGTCCCACATTACTGTACTGTCCCTCCTACCCCATGCTCTCCAGGCATGATAGTTGATGTTTTGGTAAAAAATGCCAGCTAAAAGTAGCAGTAGGATGAAAGGGCAGTTCAGGTCATCAGGACTGAGATTTGAGATACTGACAGTCAAAAAGTCTGTAAGGCATTAACATTTCTGTTCTGTTTCATCACTGTTGTGAGTTTGGCAGGGAGGTTGTTTGTTGGGGGCTTTTTATTATTACTGGATTTACTTGTGATAATTGGGGCATAGCTGGTTGTGAGGAAGACCGGATAACTAATACATTCTGTCAACTGAGTTCTGAGGACTTACTGAGGTAATGAAGCTGAGATGTTTCAGTTCTGCTGTGAACTTCAATATGGCATTTATGTACGCCAGTCTCAAATATACCCCCCCGTTGCCTTGATTCTCTTCCACTTGACTTTCTTGATGCTTTGGGTCAGGAAATACAAAGTTTAGAAAGTAAATGTGCATAATAACATGTTAGAAAATGTGACTTGATTTCCATTTGCCTTTCACATATGCTTCTTTGAAGGTGGCACTTCTGTCCAAAGAAATAATGTCTACAAAAGTAGCTAGTTATTAAAAGAAAACAATTTTCTGAGGAAGAGCTGGGCTGAGGTGTCTTGTGGTGTCCCAGGGGCAGTGAGAACTTTCTCTGGCAAATGACTTTGCAGTGAATCCTGTTTTTCTGATCTCTTCAGGATCCTACTCCAGTCTGTACTCCAGCAGTGCTCGAGCGCCGGAAAGCTGCTCAGGTGGATGGTGAAACAGAGGACGATGAAATAACTCTCAGACTTCCCTCTGCCAGTGTTAAGAAAGCTGTGCAGAGACCAAAGAAGCAGCAAAGGCAAAGACCAAACCTAAAGAAACAGAAATAGACTAAAAATTTTAGTGGTTGTAGCCATATTTTTCCTCAGCTTAAAAACTGTCGAGGTGGAGCTTCTACTGGTTCTGCTGTCCTGGCTTGGTCCATCCTGCCTAGACTGTTTCAGTTTTTCCTAGGCAAGGACTCTGCTCACAAATCCTCTCCCTCTGGTTTAGCCATCAAGGGACCTACGGTCTTTTCTGCCTTTGAAGATTTTCTTGACTTTGTGCTCACAAGTGTCTGTGCTGTGACACAGCTACAGTCGTGCCAAAATCTTCAGTTAATTTTGTAACTCATGTCTAGTGCTCACTGTGTGGAAAGAAAACATGAGGCTGTCCATTCAGAGCTTGCTGATGCAAGCATCTGTATCTTAAATTTGTAATTAATGACAGGTTATTAAAAAATTTACCATTTTTCAACTTTCTTGGCTCTTGGTGTAATGGTTCTTCTGTTGAAGTGAATGTGTTTTGTGTGAGTTCTCATGTATTTACACCAATTGAGACTCTAGAGAAGATGCATCAATAATCAGAGCAGTCTGGGTTCTACTGACAGTTCTGGTGTCCTTTGTCACTGCATTTTAGTTTCACTGCCTGCATGAAACAAGGATATCTTCTGCTCCAAGGCGTGATAAGCACATTGAAATATTGTAATAAGCAGGAGTGCAAAGGCAGGTTTTTGTCAGCAGTAGTTTGAGTTGAGAGAATTGAGTGTAGCTTTTTGTTGTGCATTAAGATTTATTCTTGTTCCCACTAGCTTATCATTGCAGATGGCAGATATCCAATCCTGTTTGAAAAGGCAGTTTGACTGTGCAGTTAAAATTTGGATTTTATTGCAAATCTGAGATCTGTAGAAATCCTACTTTAGGTTCTGTGCACGTACTTCGCCTTCATCTTTTATTGTCTGAGATTAAACACGCTAATGCTGTTGGCTGCTGGTCAGGCTTGGCAGAATTTCAGAGGAAAGCCCAGGTGATAATAACCAGCTAGGTAGGTGGCTGGCACTAATTCCTTGGCTATTTTAAGACTTGGAATCCTGTCAGAGAAAGAGGAATCTAAAATAAACCACTGGCCTTGCCGATTCTGATCTATCTGGCAATAATCATGGGATCATAATGACATTGTCTTGGTGGCTCAGATCATTCTCCTTTGTTGAGAAGGCCGCTTGGATGAGTGCATCTTTATACCAAATACTTGCCACCTTGGGCAGGCCAAGGGAATCTCTTCACCAACCCAGTGGCCACAGATAGTCCTTGCCTTTTAATGGAAGTGTTGCTGCATACATCTACAGGCTTTCTTCCCTGTGCATTGTTTGATGAGAAGCAGGCACTGTTTGCATCCCAAACCCATGGGAAACACATGCTCAGCTAAGGTTTGAGATTAACACAATGGTTGGCAGAAATTGCTTATCTGTTTGTAACTGATGTGCAGCTCTTGAAAAACCTCTGCCTTGATGTCACACAGCAGAGAGCAGCAGAAAAGAAGCAAAATGCATCTGCCCAGAAGAGACAGTTTTCTTTTAAAATCCACGTTCCTGACTTTGTGTTGGGCAAGTACAGATGGGTGTTGGGTCAGGATGAAATAGAAATGTGGCTGCATTTCTCCTGATAGGAGCTGAATCTCCTGGGCACAGCCTGACGCCGGGGGGCAGCACAACTCAGCTGTGTGGCAATGCCACAGCACAAGGATTCCTGGGAAACCATGTCCCGGGTTTGTAAGGAAACCCTTCTCTCCAGGCAGTGAGGAGTGAGTGGCTGCATTGGTGTGACTCACGCGTCTCTAACAAGGCTTGAGAATACGTGAGAAACCTGATATTGATCTTAACCAAAAATGCCCATTTCTGTGGTGCTGCCATAAATGCTCCTTCTTAGACTGAGTCAAAGCTGCTCTGAAGAAAACAGTTTATCTAGAGTAACTTCTCTGGTGCAGTTTCGTGTTCCCTGAAGCCTGAGCATCTCCATTCCTATGCTTCCCATTACAACACCTTGGCCTGCATTTTGAACCTGGAGTTGCTTTCTTCCTACTCTGCTTCTGTTGCTGTTCTCCTCTCTGTGCCCAGTGTTCTGCCCCTTTCTGTGTCCACGTGCTGCTTTCTTCCGTGTTTGACTCAGTACCTTCTCATGCTGCTTGCACTGCCAGGGCTATCCTGTCTGGCTGTGTGAGCATGTCCCTCATGCAGCATGTCCCCTGCATGAGGGACTTTGGCTTCTGCAGGTCTCTTGGAAAGGTTTGTGCCTTTAAGCTAAACCCCTGGCTGCTGCTGGCCCTCCAGAGTCACATAGCAGTGTGAGCCTGGATGGGAAGACGTTCAAGAAAACTGCTTACAATAAGTGTTGCTTCCTGCTGTAATTTTCCTTTCCCTTCCTTTTGTTTGTTCATCTTCCTTCAATTGAGATCAGCTTAGATGGCAATTCTGAAAAGCAAGGAAGGAAAAGTCTGTGTTGTTTGAGGAAAACACAATACCCAGGCTACAGCAAGGAACTCTCAACAGAAAGGCAGCTTTTCTTGGTGATAGTTTCTGTTTTTAGGCTGCCTGTGTTATTAATATACTGCTGTCCAGGGAGATATACGTAAGCATAAATTCAGATACCTGATACTTGCCAAACATAGTTTCCATAGCAAGTGGACAGATGTGCTGTGTCATGAGTTATGCCCCAGTCCCTGCAATGATTTTTATTTCTCATCTCTCTAGTCATTTGTTCATCTTGGACAAATACAAACCTCCTGGCCACTGATTTTAGGGCAGGCTCCAAGTTGTTTTTACTGGGATGGTAGGAGTGTTGGGGCTGTGGTTTCAAGGCATGACTTGCAAGTGCTCTGCCTTTCAGTTATGAATGACTTTGTGGAGCTGTTTTGCTGAACACTCATGTATGTATTACTGCTTTCAAGCTTGAAAAACTTAGGTGCTAGCCAAGCCTGCTAATCTACACTCATTTATTACAATTTCTTTGTTTTGCAGGAGGGAGCTGGGTTTAAGAGTGTTCGCCATTTCCTGGCACATGAAGTAGTGGAAGTAAAAGAAGAATGGGAGGTAGGGAGGTGGGGGAGAAAAGCAGAATTGCCTGAAAGATAGAGGGGGAGAAAGGAATGATGAAGCCAATGCTCACCTCTGAAGAGAAAGATATTGGTCAATGTGGCAGGGTTAGACTGCCCAAAATTAAAGATGTAGTTTTATGTTTTCCTACTTGTTTTGCCTGTTAGATGTGCTGTGGGATGCCCAGGCTGCAGGGAGCATAAGGAGGGTGCTGCCATCACACTCCAAGTGCTGCTGCTTGCTCATGAGGCAAATGGAGGAGGAGAGCAGGCTGGGTGAGTGACACTTGCTCTTGCCAGCACCAAGCCTGTTTGCTTGCATACCTGGCTTTGAAAATGGCTGCAGCCCCAAGGAGCAAGGCTAAAACCTGTCTGCAAATGGCTCATGGTGCAAGGGAGGACTTGGGCATGGCTCTGAGGGGTGATATGCTCTCCAGGTAACGCACCAGTGAGGCAGAGGGGAGCTCCAGCACACTCCCCCTCTTCCAGCTTTCCCTTCAGCGTGCTGGGGTGTTTGGCTCTCACTTTGCTGTGCGATGCAGCTGGCCAGGGTGGGCTGTGCTGTGTGAGGTGCTGTGCACATCCCTGCCCTGGGCAGGGTGCTGCAGGTGAAAGCTGGGCGAGCAGGTAACAGGAGTACAGTGAGGGGGATTTCGATTATGTGTTTTCCAGGAATACCCACAAATCCTCTTGGACCAGACACATTCATTGTCCCAGACGCTGTTCAAACACATCCTTTTTTCCTGAGTTTGCAATCTAGTGCCCAAATTCTTGAAATGTCTAGCTCTAGGCAGCAATAATCTGCACTTCTGAGCCAGAGATATGCTGAGGACCACCTCAGGGTGCTGCTGGCATGGTGGGGAGGCCATTCTGTGTGTCAGGCCGCTGCTGGCACTGCTAATGCAGCCACATCCCTCCCTGCCCAAGGGTAGCAACTGTCAGTGCAAGCTGAGGAAATGGTTAACTGTGTGAGAATTCCTAAAGTGAAACACTTTCTTCCATGCAGAGTGCATGCAGCAAGGCCTCTCATCACTTCTCCCACCCAGCATTAATTAAGCATATGGCAAGGACAGAGGTCTTGGCTGTCCTGGGAGGCTTGGAGTAGTTACACACCTGTGTGTCTGCAGCCAGTAATCATGCGGCTCTCCTGTGCTGGGCAAGGAAAAGCTCCAGAGAAGCTTCTACTTGAGTCTTGGCTCTCATCAGGGAAGAAAATGCTCATTTATGATTGTCTTCAAACGTGCTGTTGAAGAGAGGCAGAATTGTGAGGACTAACTCTGCAGGACTTTGAGGCAGCGAGGTGTGTGTCTGCAGTGAGCCACAGGCACTGGGGTCACTTCCTTTCCCTGTCTGCCCATTTGATCCATCATGAGGAGCCTGGGCTTGGCCTCAGTTTGAAACTTCTTGTTTTAAAGAACAGAAAGGAAAGAAATGGATAAACCTAATTTTTATGATAGTGATTTTGGAAAGCCCTGTTCTTTTCTGTGGTTTTTTCAGTGCTGACTGAGAGGAGCCTTGGTGAGCAGGTGCAGACCTGGAAATCAGGCTGCTTGCTCTGCAGTGAGGCATTGCTGCCAGTTTGCTTGTGTATTGTTTTTTTTAACACAAGCAGGAAAGTAGAGTTACTTCTGTCAGGGTGGCTTTGCAAGGCTGAGAGCTTTGCAGCATTTTGAGGGTGAAGGCAGGGCTTGCCTCTCTGCTGTGCTTGCTCAGTTACTGTTTCTCACAGAAAGCAGCCGTGCAGTGGGCAGTGAGCAGGGTCTGTGCCAGCCGTGTAGGAGCAGCAGCACAGCTGCTTTGTCACCTGCTGTATTTTTATTTCTGTTGCTGTGAGAGCTGGAAGGGCTCTGGTGTGATTTTCAGATGCTGGGTTGCATTTACAGGTCTGTCTGTTAGAAGAGGGCTGGGTTCATCTGCCTGGAAGCGATGGCAGAGGAAATGTCAGACAAATCTATAAAGTTTTCCTTCAGCTATCTCACACAAAGATGTGATGTTTGCGGCTTATTAAAGAGTGTACTATTTAACTTACCCTAAAAACAAATTCCAGGTTTGGAGCTGCTGGAGCTTTGTGACTGGTCTGGCAGAGGCTATGCAAGTACAAGGGACTATGTATGGATTCTCCTAAGGCAAACCTGTCCATCGCTGTAATGTCAGTGCAGCCACATCAGATGAATCACAGTCTAAGTTTTTATCCTGAGAATTACTACCTCAGCACTTTTTCCCTGTCAGCTCATAATTTTACCAGATGAAATCCTGCTGTGTTAATATATAGTACAGAATCAACCAGTTGTTTGTTAAGACTCATTTGGAGTTGGTGATTTGGACAATTTGGTTTGGGTGGGGTGGGCTGCTGGTGTATGTTTGCTGTGTTGCCATTCAGTGTCAGCCCTCCCATTGCATTCTGTGAGAGCTTCCATTAATTTCAGCAGAAATCTGCATTTGGGGTAAAGGGTGACCTAATCTTTAAAAAGGATCTTAATCCACTTAGCCTCTCTTGCAAAGCTCACCATTTTTTCCTTGTCAGGAGCAGACTGCATTCCTAACCTTGATGTGTCACTTTCCAGTTGGCTTAATATTTGGGTGAGGATAAAAAGGAAATGTTTTTCAAAGATTGAATGAACCCATGCTGGTAAGGTATGTGCACGTGTGATGTTCAAGTAATGTTAAAAAAAAAGGAGATATGAGCATAATTGTGTTTGGATGGTGGAAAAAAGATAAAATAACATCAGGAGATGACTACAGAGAACAAGCACAGGAAGAGGTAAATCCATTTGAAACAGTGTAAATGGGAATCTATGAGGGAAGCGGAAATGGGGCTGAAATGTTGTTTAATGTAAATTTAAGTGCAAGACAAAAATAGGACTCCTGTAATTTTGACCTGTAAATGTCTCTTCCCAGAGGCCTGAGGGCAGCCAGGAAAAATCCAGTCTGTGATGCAAATAGAAGATCTGGTGCCCATGCCTTGTTAAGACCAGAGGTGATCTTCCAGGCTACTGCATTAAATCTAGCACAGCTCAGAAAGCATGGAAAACTGTTGCCAGTAGCCCGTGTTCAGTTTTGGGGGTTTCAGCTCAGGCTCCGGTCACAAAACAAAGAATGCCACAATTAACACTAATTGGTACCTTCCTTGATGTTTTGGTCAGGGAGAATGAACCATTCCCTGCCTTCCTGGAGGCAGTCACTCCAGGTCAGGGGAAAAGGCCTGTGGGGATGTCGCATGGCTCACAGGACCTTCCTGCCAACGGGAAATCTTGAATCCAACCCAATTCACACTGCCTGAGGACTACCTGCTTTGTACAGGATGTTTCTCCTTGGGTGGCCAAGTGTCTGCAAGGAGTGAACACAGGCAGACGTGCCCGTGTGCACACGATGAGCCTTGAAGCCATTTGCTCATTTCCCTTTAATCAAAACCTTCTGCTCTTGCGTTTTCTTTTCTGTTTGGTGACTGAAGCGAAGCTTCATGTGCCTTCACGTGGGAATTAAGTGGGTCAGTGGGATGCTTTGTTCGTGGCAGCTCTCACGTGGAAAAAGTCCGACGCAAAATGCTGAGGCTTGGCAGGAAAGTGCCAATTAAAGATAGCGGTGCAAGAGCACATTGTGTGAGCTGAAAGTGCTCAAATCTGGGGCTGTGACAACTGTCATGTGCAAAGGAAGGAAGAAGGAATTATTAAATTGCATGTTGATCTGAAGTACTTGCGCTTTCCCTGTTTTAAGTGTTTGTTCTCATGCAGTATGGACGAGGAGCTTCCCAGGTAAGTGAGTCACACAGGGGCCTGTGCCAGAGTGGGATCAGCAGCACTCACAAGTTGGGTACTTGGACTTCACCTTGTGTTGGCCCATGGTATTTATCTTTCTGTCAGGAGCAGTCCAGCCTGCTCATCATGGCACAAGGCTGTGCAGGTGACATGTGCAGGAGATGTAAGTGCCAGTAGATGGCAAAGGGAGAAGATGCATTGCCACATCGAGTCAAGTGAAGCTGTTCTCCGACTTAGCTATGCAAGTAGTGAAGGTGGGACAGCACATAAAGGAATTATGGCTTTCTAAGTCTGCACAGCAATGTGCTCAACTCTAGGGAAGCAACCCAGGGACAGCCAGGCCTTGACACTGCTGTCCTCTGCTGTTATGGGCAGCTACATCATCATACTGTCATTCCTAAATAAAGACATTTCTCATTGAAGCACCAGGCCCTCAGATTCCTGAGCAGATGTTGTGCAAAAGGGCCCTGAAGGAAAGGGGAAGAGCAGGTCATTCAGGTATAGCCAGTGTTCCTGCTGAAATAGAGCCAGTCCATCCATCTGCTTCCCACTAGTTTTATTGATGTGTTCTTATTTGAAAGAGCAGTGTTGGTAATTGAAAGCTAGGCTATCCTTACATTTCTTTATTTTAAAAAGCTTTCTAACTTTGCTTTGCCCTTACTTAGAGCTTTCTGTGCTCTCACTGCAGATGTCCATAATTTTATCTCTATTTTCTGCTTGACCAGACCTTTCTCAACAAGCAGGGAACAGCGTACTTTGTAGGTGGACTGATCAGAGAGATATGTGCAGCTTCACTGGGAACAGTATCCTCTCAGGAGACTTTTCCACTGCACTGGTCTCTTTGTTTTGGAGACAGGTAAGTAAATGGAGATCTTTCAGAAACGAGAGCATAGTAAAAAGTACATTTTTAAAAAGTATGTTATGGATAAGGGTACTGCCAAATGCCTGCTCTTGAGCCACTGGCAGTGAAGGCCTGGTCAAGCAGTCTCATGTGATGACAGCAGCAACTCCAGTGGTTACTGTGGTTTCCATTATTTAGAGAGTCCTGTCTGCACCCCAGGATGAATCCCCAAGGACTGCTTAGCAATAGCACAGTCGTTACCTAACAATAACTTTGGAGAAGCTGAGTTATCCCTGCAGACTGGATTCCATCCAGAAGCTTCGATCTGGTTGCCCTTGGGGTATCCTGCCGTGCCTTCATGGTGTGCTTCCATTGGGAACTGTCACAGGCGATGGATGCACAGGTCTGTCACAGGTGTGCCAGAACTAATGCAGAGTGATGGCCCTGGGAAGGCTGAGGGACTGCGCCATGGAAATCGGCAGCAGAATTAAAGAACACTGAAATTAATGTTAAGAAGCCTAAAGGGCAAGAATCAGAACAATGCTTTCACCTCCTACTTTCAAAAAGTTGGAAGAAAACCTGCAGGTTACAATGTATTTTGGACTTCTCGTCCTAATGAAAATGAGGCTTATGTGAGCAGTCTGTCTGTCTGCTTCTATTCAGCTGTCAGGCTAACCCCCTCCTTTTTCCTTCTCAGTGTTTAGGGGGAGGAAACAATCTCAAGTTTCATGAGAAATGGAAGAGAGAAATGATCATTGCCAGCCTCAGGGGAAGGCAGGAGGGAGCTCGGGAAGGGTGTGATTCCTTTGTGATGGAAGGCTGCCCTTCCATCTGCACGTGGATGCAGCCCTGGACTAACCCCACCGTGCCGCACATGTCCCTTTGGAGGGAGTGTCACAAGACACAAAAGAAGGTCGGGCTGCTGAGAGAGCAGGGCGGATTAGAGGGACAAAGAACACAGACCTGTGAGAAACCAGGCATCATTAGTGCTGCTGCTCATGGAGCAATTTGGTTGTCTTCAATATAGGCATAAACTGTTCTAAACGTCTCTGCAGGGAGCAAGGAAACAGTCATGTAATAACAGGAAAAAAAATCCAAACATTAGAGCTGATTAAGAGACAAATTTGTTTCTGTGCAGAGACTTTACCTGCTTTACAATAAAAATGTGAAGAAAACACATAAAGACCATATCCACAATCTGTCTGTTGCAGAATTGAGGATCCCTGTCCTCAGCTGCTGTTGGGAGACTGCAAAACAGGAGAAGGGCAGACCGCTGGAGGAGTCCTGTTTGCAGAACTGTCCAACCAGGGAGGGAAAACACTCAGCACATGGTCTGTGCTTCCTCTGGGAGCAGATGGAGAGTGAGATTGGGACTGGAAAGCCACAATAGGTGAAGCAGAGCTGTTGTGTCTCTACTGTGGGTAGTGCTTAGCCAGTTAGGGCTCTCAGGAGATTAGCTACTGCCTGGGGGTGAGAACCATGGTAATTTCTAAAGCTGGTTTGTAATCACCTGCTTTCAGTGTACTCAGAGCTGGCATCCTTTTAAGCACTAATATCCCCAGCTTTCTCTTGACATCTGTGCAGCCTGTTCCACACTTTACATTGAGCCTGTACCGATGGCTTCACTCAAAGCAGCAGTTATGTATTGCTCTGGAATCTGATGGCAAAAAAGAACAAATTTGCAAATCTAGGATTATTTGGAGGGGGCTTGCCAAAAGTCATTGCTGTGCCAGAGCCACGAGCCAAGGAGAAGGGCATTATTATTTCATGAAGTTATGAATGAAAATCAATCATTTGTTCCACATACAGCTCTCCCATGTTTTGGTGGCTTGGACTCCACGCTTGTTGGGAACTGCAGTGCAGAGGATGAGAACAGTGGTGGTTTGAGGGGACACGGACATTCATTCCCCACAACCAACAGGAGAAAAGCAGTCATGAGCCTGGGGAACTAGATGGTCAAATACATCTTGTTAAATAGCTTCTGCACAGGGCATTTATTTCCCATTCTCACTTCAGTTATATAGTGGGAGCACTGCAAATCATTCCATGAAGGAGAAAGAATTAGTTGTTTTTAAATGCAGCTTTTAAACTAAGGCTGCACAAAACAGAGCTGGTCCAGTGGAGGGCAACAAAGATGATTAAGGGACTGGAGCATCTCTGGTATAAGAAAAGGCTGAGAGAATTGGGGCTGTACAGCCTTGAGAAGAGATGACAGAGGGGACTTCATCCACGTCTATAAATATCTAAAGGGGGATGTCAAGAGGATGGATCCAGGCTCTGCTTGGTTGTGCCCAGCAGAAGAGGCAGCAGGCAGAAACTGACGCAAAGGACGTTCCGCCCGAACATGAGGAAAAACTTCTTTACTGTGCGGTGACCACGAACTGGAACAGCTTGCCCAGGGACTGTGGAGTTTCCCTCACTGGAGACATTCCAGAGCTGTCTGGGTCCAGTCCTGTGCCATGTGGCCCTGCCCGAGCAGGGAGGTTGGAGCAGGTGAGCCGCTGTGGGCCCTTGCAGCCTGAGGCATTCCGTGATTCTGTGGAACAGCTTCCCTCCCCGGGGACTCCCCAAAGGAGGGCAGTGCGCGGGCACGGCCGCACGGCAGCACGGAGCCCTCACGCTCTCCGCGCGCACTCTGGGGAACTCCTCCCTAGGCGTTTCAGCCTGTCCCCGGCCGAACAGCCAGCCAGGGGCGCGGCAGTGGCTGGAGGCCGGTCAGCCGGGACGGGGCCGCGGCGTTCCCGGGAACACGAGTGGCGTTCCCAGGAACACGAGTGGCCTTCCCGGGACCACGCGGAGCCGCGCTCCCCGGCCCGGCTCCCGGCGGGCGGGGTCGCCATGGCGACGGGGCGCGCGCGGAAACGGCCCCGCGC
>VZRL01002373.1:1367302-1411632 GCA_013397895.1 Origma solitaria | reverse complement strand
CCGGGGCCTGGCGCGGGGCCGCCCCTCGGTCCCCCGCCCTGGGGCCGCCGAGCACCGGCCGTGCGGGAGCGGCGGTGCCGGGGCCGTGTCAGAGCAGAGGGTCCCGGTGAGGGTCCCTGGTAGAACAAACAGCTCGGCGAAGGGAGGGAGGCGCGGCCGTGCTGCGCTCAGCGAGCAGCGCGGGGCTTTGCTAACGCTTGAGGCTGCTGTGCTCCCGAAAGCATCGTGTGTTTGGGTGGGTTCAGCCCTTGCGCTTGGCCCCTTTGTGCACGTGCCGTGCTCTGCTTCGTTTATTTCTGGCAGCATTTTTAATGGAAGCTGGGTCAGAACTGTGAGTTTGTGCGAAGAGGTGGGTTGGTCATTAGACAAATCCTGCAGGAATGCTTCGAAGAGATACTGGTTCTGAGTAAATAAATGTAGCTGTGCATGTTACAGGCCTGTGTGGGCTCTGCTTAAGGTATTTTTAATGTTATATATCTGAAGATAGCGGTGAGCAAGGGAAAGGCTGCTCTCTTCCCCAACACCCTGCGCAGCCACTTGAGAAGGATGTGGGAAATTGAGGTAGAATAACAGTCTCAGGGTTGTCTGGGAAGCCTGTGGTGGAGTAGTGCAGAGGCTTCCCAGGTGTGTGAGTTATTCTGACCAATAGATCTCTCTACCCCGTGTGGACTTATTTAATAAGTCAGTGTTTAGTAAAGGAGACTAGGGTTAAGTAAAGTAGCATGTGCCAAGCCAGTGTTAATAGAGTGGGGATGTGGTCTTCAGCCAAGCACTTGTGCCAGCATCAGAGACAAATATGTCTTAGTCCAGTTTGCTGCTGAGCAATGCAGCCCATTCATTTGCATCTTTTGAGCAGTTGCATCTCTGTTCTGTGCTCTTCTTGATGCTACCTGGGCACTGTTGAAGACAAAGTATTGTTGCTTGATACCTGGAGACACAAATCCACCGTTTAGATCAGTAGTGCTTAGATTAGTTCTTGGAAAGGTGCTGGAAGTGCAAGTATTTGCTTCTGTGTGGGATTCTGAATTGGATTTAAGGGGTTTGTAGCTGGAGAGGGCATACATTTGAGAACTTGCAATAGGAGTGAGCTTTCTCTCGAGTAAGGGACTACACCCAAGTGCAGGATGGAGCTGCAGTACTGTCATATTCAGGGTCTTCCTTGTCGTGGCAACATAGCTCGCTCTGTGGAACAAGCCTTTGTGCTGCAGTCCTGGGCTTGGCAAAGTCGAGCCTTTGCTTGTTTTCTCTGTTGAATCCTGTCAGTGGGACTGAAGCGTGGAAGTTACGAGAGGGACAGAGGAATGACATGTCACCATGGGCAATTCTCTCTGTATTTCATAGTCTCACTTGCTTCATTTTTTTTTTTTTAATTGCTGCCAACATAAATACATTTCATAATGATGCCTGCAACATTCCTGTGAAGTCCTTATAATTTGTCAAACAGCTTCAAAAGTTTTTTTCAAGAAGAAAAATGGCATGGAGTTATACACTTTGGCCTTGCTTCTCTTGGCTGATAACAAGCAGTGTTAAAAGTGATAGAGCAGACATGTTTTGGAGGTGGAAATGTTTCCGTAGTTCACATGATGTTCCCGAGAAGTACAACTGGAGAGAGTGCCTATGATTGAATGAATTGGTCCTCCAGTCATCTTCGAAGTTCTGTAGGATTCTTAAATCTGTGCTACAGCTTAGGTATTAAGAAAACCATATATTTAAACAGTGAAAGTCAAGCTGAAATGATTTATCTGTTCCTCCCGTGTTAATCAGTTCTTCTCTATCCATCAGGCAATTTGGTCAGGGCTGTTGGATGTTAGAGGATGAGAACTGACAGCAAGTCTGGCCACTTCTGTAGTGATTTACAACATTACAAGGGAATGAGGACAAGATTTCTACAGAGCAGCGCTCAATAACCTTTGTGTCAGGGGCAGGTTAGATGAAGTTTCAAGAGGCTGGACACAAAATGTTCAGATGGAACATCACCATTTCACTCACCATTTCAGCATACATATGGGCTTTTATGAGAGTGGTGTGGCTTTGAAGCTTGTGGACTGCCATTACAGGTCCCTTCTGGCCTCAGATGACTTTAGATCAGGCTCATGTGTCACCCTGAGCATCTCATTATCTCAGGCCTTGCTTAGACTAGGGCTGGAAATCTTGTTGGCATGCCTGGATGGGGCTTGCTGCTGTTCACGCCTCCTTGGCTGGCAGCTGTAATTGGAGCTTTTCCTGGATTCTGACAGAACCAGCACACCTTGGAGCAGTGATTGCCAGTGCAGTGGAGAAATGCTGGCAAGTATAGAAAGGTCGGTCACCTGAGTGAACAAAATAGACTGTCCTTGTCTATTAATTTCTTCAGACTGTGACTTTGGTAAATTCTAAGCAGTCTGACTGTGAAGGAAGGGGTTTGCTTTGTTAATAAAGGTTGATGTGACAGTGATGTGCAGCATTAGCTTTACCTTGTTTGATAGTGTCCACTTCATGTTGTGTTTTGCTCAGTGGCTCTGTTTCCATCACCCTATACAGTGTTGAAGTTTGCAATGTGTGTTTCTTTAGAACTCATTCAGTGTTTTGGGTCTTGTCCATTGGTCCAACCTGTTACCAGTTCTCAAACCTGTGTGAAAGCCTGACGTGAGTGGGTTACGAGCTGTGCACAGTGGGATACTGAGGGCTGAGCACATACATGTTCCTAGGCATTCTGCACTGCTCTGGTGCCTGGCTCTGTCATACATGGGAGAGTTCACTTTCTTGTCTCTTTGGCAGCATTAGCACTCTTACACCTGAAAAAAACTGCACCACAAAACCCAAATGAACTGGATAGAGTTGTAACTGCTCAAGTTATAGGAGGGCAACAAATGGGTTTTGTCCGAGAGGCTGCAGATGCTCCCTGAGAGATTTGATCTCAATTCATGGTTAGTGTTTGAGTTCATTTTGCTTCCTGTTCTGTCCCTTAATCAAATCTCTGCATGTTTGGCTCTGCAAGGAGGGAGATATCCATTCTGCATCCAGAAACAAGTATGCCAAGTAGGAGCCACAAAATTAATTATTAGAGTAGCGTCATCATCATTAGTTTGTTGTGAGTGGGAAGATTTAAAAATCTCTAATTTGTTTCTACCGCCAGCAGGATAACAGACTACACAGCCTAACCAGGCCAGTCCCTGATGCAGTCCCTTTTTCAGTGTTTCAGGCTTAATTTGTGACCCTTTCTTTACGTTTACTTGTAGATGCTTTAGATTCCAAGATATTTCAGAAAGCCAAATTGAACCAACAGTAATTTGCTGAGGGAGAAATCTGATGAAAATAAAGTAAAATTTTGACCTGTGTTTCAAAGTGCTGCTGAGCAGAAGGGAGGAATTGCAGCTGTGTTTCTCTCTGTTAGATGCAGGTGGTTTCGTAGGCCAGAAGTTCTCTTAACTGATACTAGAATTCAGAATTCATGGTACTGTCAAATAAAACCTCTTTCTGCTCCTCCTTGTCCTGTGCTTCCTCCACCCACTGTTTTATGTACCTTAGTGTCATGGTGGCTTTCTGTACTCCCTTGCAGCCTGTGTTGAGGGATTTCTTTGGCCATCCACTTCTGTGCAGTTGCAAGTGCCAGGCTGAGTAAAATCTGCTTATGCCTGAATGTAGAGGGTAACCCTCCTTCCCATCCCTGGAGCTGGAATCCAGCTGCTGCTGAGTTCTCTTCTTGGCCAAGTGTTTCCATGGCAGCCCTGGAGAACAGGGGTAGGCAAAGATCCCTGTTTTGCCATGCAAAAAATTTGTGTTTAGAGTCATGGAAGACGGATAGGCATTAGCTGGGAGGCCTGGAGACCAAGAAAATAACCCTTTTCTAAAACTGTTGACTTGCAAACTGCTGCTGTTGCATCCCACAGCCAGTGTCCCTTGAAGGCTTGCAACGAAGGTATGATCTTGTGTATTATTTTTCTGTTCCAACTTGTCATTTTACTACTAGCACTTGTCTCTCAAGTACTTCCTTCCGGGGTAGCTCTGGCTTGGACTTTTAGACAAAAACTTACTTCTGTGTCACTAGCCAGTTATGTATCAGTAGGAATAGCAAGGTCCTAGAGGACTGGAGTATGAAATTTATGTGAACCCACTGCTCTCTTTAAAATTCAGGTATCATCTGGGTCTTACACCAGCATGTGATGGTTATCAGGTTTTTTTTTTCCCAAAGTGTTATCTCACCCTCAGTTACCACTGCCACTGGAGACTTGATTTTGCAGTGGCTCTGGGGAATGCACTGCATTCCTACCCTATACCTGTCTGTAAAATGGGAAGGTGGTATTATACCACCTTTTTCTTCAAGTGATGTACATGAGGAGGTGCTTTCCGTCTTCAGGACTGGCTTAATTAGTGATCTTAGCTCGAGGGAAGGGACCTGATCAATCACAATGCAAAGAGAGATTACAAGATTCAGTTGTTCTATGAAGCCACTTGTCCTGCCAGGAAACTGGAAAGTGATGATGGGTCACTGCTCTAATTCTCAGTAGTGTTCTACTTCCAAACCTTGCTAAGCATTTTACCCGAAGGACTGCAGGTGAAAGTCTATTCCTTTTCTTCCCTTGTTTTTTCCAGATGATCCAATATTGCTGCTGGATTGTGGAGGAGAGGGTTAGGATGTGACTGGAAAATTTTGTTGTGCACTCGTGGTTGCTGTAGAAAGGGGGCTGATGCCACTTCTGTTCTTTTGGGATGTGTCACCACAGACCCCTTGAGGGGAGCCTTGGCTCGCACTTCTTGCAGAGCCAAGCTGGAAGTCACAGAGTCAGCGCTGTATGGTTTGTGTGCTAGGGTCCCACAGTGTGGGAGCTGTCATCTGCAGGCTCTGAGATAAGGTTAGATCTCTAGAGTGAGGGAGAGGGAGGATGTTTCTGTACACATAAATCCGAAATTCGAGTACTTCTCACAGAATTAAGTGTCATGATGATAGTCATGTGTCCTTCCCGCCACTGGTCTCATAGGCCCTTAGTAAGTTGCTTGTGGCATGTTACCTTGGAGGCATGAACTGAGATGTCTACAAGAGGGAGTTCACACAGAGCAGCTCCTGACATCGTAGGATTTTGAGCTGCATCTTGGCACTTGAACTGTTAAAAAGGAAGGAGACCTTGAAAGCGCATTCTAGACTTGTCCTTGGTCTCAGACAAAGTTAAAACCAAACTAATTTCAGAGAGGGGATGTATTAAAAAAAACAAAAGATGTTAAAGCTCATCTCATTTTCTACCCTACTCTGGAAGGGTTACTCCCACTTTGAAAGTGGTTTCATTAGTGTAGGGTATTGGAGTCACATTGAGGTGACCTGCGAGTTGTCTTGATTTGCTGCAGCTTCATTACTGACGAGATTTATTTGAAGATAGTTGCATTGCTGAAATTGGTAGCTCTGTGTGAGGTGTTCAGTTACCCAGGCGGCAATGTAAACCTTTAGTGAAGGCCTAAGAATTTCTGTTATCTGAAGCTTATCTCTCATCTTACCGAGGCTAGGTAATGCAACTTTCACAGCCAGCATCTAGCCTAGGATTGTGTGTGGGGGGGAAGTCCATAGATAGTTTAAGCCCTGGAAATCTTTCAGCTGTCTTCATTCTAGAAATGTGCCTCAGTTTTCCTGATCACAGTGGAGTTGTGCCCTGCTGTAGGTTGGTTACTGTCTGTGCTTGTGAATATGAACCCCTTAACAGACTCCAGGCACATTTGAAGACCAGCCAGTATTTAGCAGAGTCCTAGCAAGCCTTCAGCCAGACCTGGCTCTTCCGAGGGTGAGCCGCCTGTGGCAGTAGAGTTTTACAAACACTGCCTTGGTGTGGCCGGCGCTGCGGGAGGAGAAAGAAACCCTCCTTTGAAGACCTTCCCGAAAAGAAACTGCATCCACTTAGGCAGTGCTTTGCTTATGAGCAAGGTGGGACTGAGAGGTGGTGGCACTGTCTGAGGACAGTTAAAGTTACTGCATGGGGCGTGGAGGGAGTGCATCAAATGCCGCCAGAGACACTTGGTACAGGGAGATAAGCATGGGGCTGTCCCGCCACCTAATTAGAAAAGCATGAGTTGTCAGTCTGGAAATCTAAGATACCATCTTTGGATTAGGAGGAGGCTCAAGTACAGGGCACTAATTACTGATATAAAACAATCACAGTGATTGTGTAATATTCCCTGGCACTAAAGAAACATGATTGCCTACTTATGGATACAGGTGAACAATGGGGAGAGCCCATCTGTCAGTTGCTGGGTGGGTGTTTCCTACAAACTCCCTTTGGCTCCAGAAGAATATTACTTTCTTCTTCAAGTAGGAAGCTTGATGTTATATTTGCCACCTCCTCTTAGAGAGTTTGAACGAGTGAGAATACTTTGAGCTGCTTTGTTCATGGCTACTTGTGCACTGAGGGAAGAGTAGGTTGGATTGAGTGCTTGGTGATTGTAATGCTTTGTAGAGGCCTGGCACCAAAGCCCACTGGGGATGGTATAGCTGTACCGGTGGAAGCAAAAATAGAGTGGGCAGAGGACTCTATTTATCCACCCACCCACCCTTCCTGCAGAGCTGCAGTTTGACATTTGCTGATGAGATCTCCACGTAGTCTTTGCTGCATATGGTTTTCAGGTGCTGTTCTAATAGCTCTGAACTTCTTGCCCAAGGGGTCTTAGCTGGCAAACCCACTAGTTATGTATTTACACTGCCCACCTTGCAGAGGTGGTGAACTACTGCAGGCTGGATGCCTGGTTGCTTTTATATTTGAAAAAATGGCTTCATTTGGCTAGGGTGGAGATCTCCTGAAGGAGGAGAGGGGTTCTTTGTTGTGGAAAGTCAAGGTTCAAGGAATTGTCTGAGTATACCTTGAATTAATTTTAAACTGAAGTGACTATGCAATTAGGTCCTGAGACTTGTGAAGGAGGAGGCTTGTTGGTACAATTGTGTTGCTGTGTTGTTTCTACAGCTGTTGGGCTACAGCTGTACACAAAAAATAAAAGGCACCAAAAGAGCGTGGTCATGTTTACAACTTGGTTACAAATTAAGCTTACTGGCTGGAAGTTGAGAGATACCTTCAGGAAGATGACTGGAAAGAGCTGGTTATTGAATGGCACTGGCTCTTGTCTCCAGTGATCATGAGTGGCAGCAAGAGGCTTGTCTCTGCATGCTTGTGTCTGGAGCAGTTGTCTGGGAAGGTTATGGACTGCATTGACTTTTTGGCAGATGAAGATGACAGTGAAACATGACAAAGATGATAACCTGATGTCTAGAGCAGAAGAGAGTGAAACATAATTTCTAAAGTCAAATAGCTGTGTTGGAAGAGCTCCCAAGAATAGGCAGGACCCCAAGAGAGTAGTAATGAATTTTTTATGTGCTTCAAGTTTTCTTCCTTGCAAGAGGAAGAAGATTCAAAATTTCCTGTGAAGTTATCCTAAGATAAAGTCTTACTTGAGAATTCCAAATAATGCACTTTCACTTAGTCTGACGTCAGTGGTGTTCTCCTAAGTGCTGAAAAAAATTAATTGACTTTTATACCCAGTTTAATATTGCCACAGCATCTTAGGTTACAAGAATTTCCTTATTACTGTTTGGATTAATTTATTCTATGTGTCGAGCCAGTTGCTCTGCTGTGAATTGTATCAGCTTTTATGCTGATGGTGATATCTAAGTTGAGTAACTTAGGGCTGTTAGGTCTTTGTCAGCTTTCCCCTTTGAATTCATCATTTTGAGCTCCAAGGTGGCATTAAACATAAACCTCTCTGTAGTGGCTTTCTGCTGGATAGCTGTTGATGGAAAATTTGGGTGTTAGGAAGCACATAGTTTTGATGGCTTATTAGTGAAACAGAAACTTATTTTTCAATTATAGAATTGAATAGGGGGTAGTTCTTCCTCTTGGATTGTTTTGTCTATATGTTGAGCCTAGCCTGTCTCTTTGAGGGCAAGCTACAAGGCTTGGAGGAGGACTGGAGAAAACCCTTGCTTTGGAGCTTATACTGGCAACCCTTCTCAAAACTTGGAGGAGCTCCAAACACAGGACCTGTGCCACTGAGTTATTAATTTTGAGTTCTGCATGACTCTTTTTCTGTGGGAAGAGGTTGTATTCAACATCCGAGTCCAAAGTTGTTTATCTCGTGTAACAGTGGCTGCCCAGAAAGTCCAGGAATAGATCACTGGGGCTGAGATTGTGGCTTAGTGTTTTTCAAAGCTTGTTATGTGGGGGGCATCTGCCCAGGTGATTGCAAACTTGATGGGATGCAGCAGCCGTATGCTTCATTGTCAGGGAAGTTAATTTTTTTGTCAGCTTGGATCTTGTTTTTATCAGGTGGTGTTTTTTCCACTTCCTCCTGTGTGGAAGAGGGGAGTCAACAGACTTCCTAACGTGTAGAAAAGCTTTTTTTTTCTTCCTTTTTTAAAAGAGAAATGCTATTTAAACACTTGCTAGCTGGTAGATGCAAACCACATGTAGCTTTTCCTCTTGGCTTCCTATTACTGTTTTCTCCAGGGTTCAAAGATGTTTCTGGCTCTTCTTGTTTGCATTTGATAGTGGTGCCATAATGTATAGTGGATCTTCTTTAGACTGGAGTCCTCAAGGTTGTGATACAAATTTGTTCTTCTATAGAGCGCCATGATTTTTATCCTGTGCCTTCCTTCATGTGTTTAAAAAGCAAGGAACATGGAGAGAAATTTGTTTATATTAGTTTGCTTTAAGGATTGTTTCTGTTCTTGTAGGCAGAAATTTATAAACTCTTTAATGAAAACCACATACATAGAAGACAGACCTGAAACTTTGAATGTTTGTTTCTCATGGCAGTATGGCCAGCTAATGGTTTCTGGATTTGTTGGGACTTGCCCTCTGGGTGATGTTAATAAAAAATGGCTATTCTGTGGTAACTAGCACTCATTCACACCCTTCTTTAATCTGAATTTTCAAGTTTAAGCAAGTTATACATTTCCATTTTAAAAGCAGTTAGACTTTCTCCACCATGTTCAATCCAGTTTAAAAGAACAGTCCCCTTTTGAACGGGTGTGCAGCTTCTGGAGTCCAGAAACAAACTGCTCAGTGGACTTGAAGGGTTTCAGCTAGAATGTGGTAGCAGTTTAATACCAGTTCCCTGTCCTTTCTACAGTAGCTCTGTGCTAGCGAGGTGTCCAGTGAATTGCTTCTCTACTACGCGAAAATCCTTCCACTGGGTACTTAGACACTGCTGTGTGTAAGACTGTCTCCCATAACTGGAGTGTCTGCAGCAAGGAGCAAGACCAGCCTGTGCTAGAGGGCAGGGCAGGGGCCAGTATTCAAAGCTGCAGACAGGGAGAAAACATGCATGAAAACATCTGCTGTGCTTGTAAAATTGTGGAAGTGGCTCTGGTTTTGTGCCTGTGCTGCCATGGGAGTCAGTGCCATGTCGTGAACCATTTTGGTTGAGGATGGGAAAGCTCAGAGTGCTTCTTTCAGGTCTGGTGCTAAACTGGCCAAGTGAGAAACTGTAGCATGGTAGAAACTGCAATTAAAATGGCAATGCTTCCTTCTAGTTTGGAACTTTCTTTTAGAAAGAAAAATGGTGTTAAGAGTGCTGATTAGAGGGGGTGTTGAAAATTTTAGAATGTAATACCAAATCCGTCTTGAGGTGACTTGAAACAAAATGGTGGGAGTTTTGTATGTTCTTGAGACAGTTGAGGTTGGGGTAGGGATCACAAGCGGTAATCTGTTGGAGCACTAACTCAGGGCTTGAGGTGCTGTGTGTGCAGTTGCAGCCAAGGCTTCCTTGCTGCTCTGGGGGTGAGGTTTTGCTGGCAATGAGAGAGGTTAACATACAGACATGAACAATCCCTTCTGACTGAGGGTAGGATTTGCCCGGCCGTTGGTTGAGGTGGAGTCCATTGGTGTACAGAACCAGTTTTGATCCCCATCAGACAGCAGGGATTTGAACTGGCTGCCTGGAATGGAGGGACCTGCACTCTGGTGACTCCTGCACAACGAGTGTGGGAAGCTGGGACACGTGTGGCAATGCTTGTAGGGTTAGGGAAGCCTTAGACCTCCATGCTGAATTGAGATGCTGTGCTTGGTGATGGTAAGATGTGGCCAAGGAAGATGGGGGTGAGATAATGAATAGTCTGCTGTGCAAAGGGTGCTTTTGTTTCCAGGCTGGGGTTCTTGTGTGCCGTCTCACCTGCTGTCAGGTCCACTTTGTTTTATTAAGACTTTTGTGAAGGCCTTATTTGCTCAAACAGAAGGTATTTAGATTTGCTGCCCCAGTGCTTCCAATTAGTGAACTTGTGCCTCCAGCTTCCTTCCAGTTGTTTATTGAACCAGGTGTCTGCTGCACAGCCTCTTCCCTTACTCTGAGCTTGACCTGCTTTCCTCATGCTGGCGGAAAAAGTAGGGCAGATTTCTAGCTTTGGGTATTATTAGCCAGGAAACAAAAAGACACCCTGGCTTTTTATCACCCCCTTCCTAAAAGAGCTAACCTGTGATGAGGGAGTGCTTCAGGAAGCACTGTGGTGATACCAGGAGCCCTGGTTTGTGGGAAGGCAGAGACCAGGCCCTTAATCTGTTCCCTGGCTGCCTGAAGGGATTTATTTGGCTGCAGATGGAGGGACAAAAAAAGTCCCTAATGAAGTCCATGGACAAGAGAGTTTCTAGGGTTCAGGAACATAATCAGAGCCCAAACGTACAATTTTTTGGGTTTTTTTGCATAAGCCAAAAGCTTACTTCTGAAGTGATGCTGTGACTCTGAGTAGCAGCAAAGTCTGGCCTGGCCTTCTTTGTGTGTGGCCTTGGTTGTCAGAACTGTGCTCAGAGTGTGCCGGTGCTGTTTCCTGGACACGTGTAGTTGGGATGTAACAGAATTCAGCCTGGAAACAGCTTGAGTACCTAGTTTTTGAAAACTGATCATTTTACATTCCTGGAGCCCTGTGTTAGTGCTTTATCTTGCTGACCAGCTGATGACATTGATTGCTGAAGGCCAACAGTCAAAACGGAACCCAGACTTCTTCCTGCTTTCACTTAAAGTAGATAGGTTTTTCTGGTGACTGCTTAAGGATTTTGTCCCCACCTCTATGGGTAGATGGTGGTAGTTGCAATAATGCTGATTATTAATCAGCTTTTACTTTAAGCCACAAATTTACTGTCTGTCACTAAAACTTCTACAGAACTGATGGATAACTGCGATTGTAAAGAATAACCAGAGGTTTTTGTCCTGACCTACCTTGTTTGATTCCTTAAAATAGACCAATGCTGCTCATATTGACTTAACCACAGCTTCGCAGCTGTGTATGAATAACCTATTTTGTGACATGCTTTCAATCTTTTTTTTTCCTCCAGTCTTAATTTAACCTATAATACTGTTCTTTTTCATTTCTTTCAGAATGGACTGCTGAATTGGGATTTATTGCAGACTCAACTGTACAGCGTTGCTCATTGCTTCATCTATTACTAGTTATTTAAATTGGACTTTTAATATCCTGCCAGCTGCTGTCCACACACACATGGTGCATTGTTGCCATTCTCAGAATTGCATCTTTGAAACCCAGGCCCTCAGTAACCTTCATCGAAGAAAGAGGCAACCTCCTCCGTACATTTGTAGAGGGAGTTTTTGGCCCTACTGCCCTCTGGCTTTCTGGCTGGTGCTGTATTTCTGAGACACTATGGAGCCAAGTATGGAGTACTGCTTAGCGCAGGTGCTGCAGAAGGATGTTGGAAAGAGGCTCCAGGTTGGCCAGGAATTGATAGATTATTTCTCAGATAAACAGAAGTCAGCTGATCTTGAACATGATCAGACTATGCTGGATAAAATGGTTGATGGACTGGCCACTTCTTGGGTGAATTCCAGCAATTATAAGGTAAGACTTCGTCAGGTGGAATGTGATTACTGTCAGAAGTTTTGATGTCATATGCTACTTGATGTAAATGAAAGCTGTATAGTAGATATTCTGTTATACTGTTCTGTAAGCTGGTAATTACACTGAATCAGTGATTGTTGTTCCATGTCTTCGTAGTTGACAGCTGGTCTGATACTGAGGACTCAAGGCAGTAAGAATTCAGTAAATGGTGTTTTAAGCACAAGTGGATTTATGTTTGGTGTTCATGGTTTGTGATATCCTGATTTCTTTGGGTACCTTGTTAGCTGGTGGCATACTTTGATCATCCCAGTAGTTAGCAATATTGATTATTTCCTGCTGTACTAAAAGGTCTATAAAATTGAAAAAAGCATATATAAACTGTACTATTTTTCACTGTCATTAAATCTTGCTAGACTTCTTTTCCTGTTTTCTGTGAGCAGCACAGTAGATCGATAGTACTTAGCTCAAGAAAGGTAATGTGTGTATGTCTTCTGTTGAATTCGATAGTGTTGAGACGAGTTCGTAGGACATGAAATTCCACTGCCTTGTTATCCCTATCATGTTAATTCATCTCCCTACAGGTTTAGTGAGGAAGTCCTACCACAGCCATATACTGTGGGAGTGGGGAGGGATTCTCAGCTGTGACTTGGAAAACTCTGGTCCTGGTCTGTTCATGAGGCTCTCCAAAAAGTCTAATACTGAAGCTGCTGTATGGGATGTAATAATGTTCTGTTCTGATAAGTTCAGAAGAATCTCAGAGTGAAAGTTCCTACAGAGCGGAGCCTAAAGATGTTTAACTGAGGGTTGTACTGGGGTTCACACCTGTAGAAGTGAAGGAGGGACTGGCTGTATAGGTTGTAAGTGCTCTGGAGCTCAACATACTCAAATTAATTTAAATTATTTTTAACAGAAATTTTGATTGGGAAGTGATTGTGAGATTGCAGAGTGTTTTGCATGACTGCATTTCTTTCTCTTCATTTTTGTCAACAAGCAGCTGTTGTAGAAGCTGTTTGGCATGTAGGGACAAAAAGCCCCCAAACACTAAAAACAAAATCACCAAACCACCAAAGTTGGTATGGCCTCAATGGAGGATCTGTTCGGGTGGAGCACATAAAGAAGTTTTTAGTTTGCTGTTGTGAACAAGCAGTGTACATACAATTTTCTGAAAGTATTGCATATTCTTATTGCCCATTTTCTTGCTGACTTTCTCTTACTTGTTTCTCAGTAGAAGAGTAACCCAAGCACAGTAAAACTGAAATTGTTACAAAATCTGCTGTTTGCATGGATTTCATGAAGTGATGTGGATCACAGAGCTGTGCAGTGCTTTGCAATCCCAGTATCACACTTAGTTTGCAGAATTTCTATTCAGATAACTTGCTCGTCTTCCCAATCTTTTGTCTGTTGAACTACACACTTACAATGATCTCTGTGGTATTCATTTTCCAATAACAAATTGACGGCACTTCTATATTGCAGTGACTTTGTTCCAGAACTCATGCTGCTGAGTTGGCTGTTCATTAATGTGTGTGTTCTATAGATAGCATTTGCTGTGATTAATAAGTTCTAGTAAGCATAACAGAGACATGTCTCAGATGTCTGGAGGCTGTTTTCTCAGTGAATGAGTATAATAGGAGATGGGAAACCTTTTGAGTGGGGCAAGTTGACTGTGTGGTGGTTAGTGATGTGGTGAGGTCTACTTCAGAATCCAGCCAAGGCTTAGTGCACCCTCTTAAGCCAATCTCTTCCTTTTGCTTTAATTCCTGCATTGGCGTTATTGTTGTCTTTCTTCCTGACTGTTTGTGGGGTGGGGGTTTGGAAGCTCAGCTTCTCTGCTATGAGAGAGCACAGGGGAGCTGGTGTCATCTGATCCAGTTCATGGATTAGTATGTCAACTTTAGGAGTGAAAGGTCAAGCACCGCTGCCCTAGAATAGCCATCTGGAGAGCTAAACTGCAGTGGTCTGGTCACAGTTGGAAAAGCCGAAATATTTGTAGTCTCTTTCTCTTCTCACCTCAGTTCTGTCATTTGAAAACTTACCAGCTTAAAACAAAGATTGAGATCATCTGCATTATTTGAAATTTCCTAACACTTCAGTGATAAAGTGTATGCTCTCAGAATAAGACTGAATCAGGATAACAGACCCATTATCTTGGGACTGCGTCCAGTTGATTCATGGCTCCTGCATGTCTAGGACTCCTCTAACTAAACACTTGTGCTTGCATGTTATCGCTGAGGAAACATCAGTGAACCAGAGAAGTGACATCTCTAAGGCAAACCAGTTCAGTCTGGATTAAAAGGAGCTTGAACTGATAATGAAATTATTACACCTTTACAGGAAGGGCTCAGACTGTCTCCCTCATTGGCATACAGGTTTGTTCCGTGTATGTCATGGCCATCATTGACCTTTCTAGGCTTTGTTTTTCTGTACATTGTTTCTATTTCTTCATTACACTGTTTTGTGAAGTCCTTGACCTCTGCACCATAACCGGAGACAATGGAGTATTCTTTTTCAAGAGATTCAGGAAAAAAGGAATGGAGGGCAGAGATGCTTTTCTTTGCTTGGTGCTGTCCCAAGTCTGTTAAAAACTTCATGTGAAACATAGTGATGCCTAACATGATTCTGATAGCACTCAGTACTCTGAAACTCTTCTAACAAATGGTCTTGTGACCTGATCACAGGTTCCTGCTTTGTAACAGGCAGCTGCCTTAGGTGCAGAAGGTACTTAGATAGTTCAGGATGCTTTTCAAGTCAAGGAAACATAAAGGTGATCATATGAAAAGAGGCACTGAGGTCCAGTGCAAAGCCTTTTGCATGTTTGTGCTTACCAGGAGTGTGCTTGAACTGCACCCCACAGGCGCTGCAGGCTTGAGTTTTCCCAGCATACTTACAGGTGTGTGGAAGACAGAAGAACGGTGCAGAGTGAAGAGATGTATTCTCTTTGAGAGCTCTTATTCCTCTTTGGGGTGCAGTTGCTTAGAGCAGACAGCCTGTGTTTGTGTGGGCACTACGAGTTGTGGATTACACCAGTGAGGCTGGGCTGGAGAAGGTATTGCACGATGCTGCAGACCAAATAGGAATTCTGCCTCTGTTCTGTTCATGTGCGCTGTTTACTTGGTCTGTGTTGTTTCAGGATGGTGGTTCTGCTTGACTCCATTTCTTCCCCTGCTAAGCATAAAAGAGAGTTATTTTGCTGAACGTTGAATCTCCAAACAATAACTAAGGCCTGCGCAGAGCTGTCTTGAGATGTGAGGCAAAACAGCACAGCAGTGTCAGAGGCTTCAGCATGTCCTCAGGTTCACAATCCTATGGCAAGGGGAAAGAGCTGAAATCGTCTGTAATCCCTTGGTGAGCCATCTCACTTTGAGCTGTTTCTGCAGTATTTAGTAATGCTGATGTTAAGTGAGCAGGATCTCCTGGCTCATCTGTGGCTGATGAGCCTTTCTCAGTACCCAAACCGCGATGTGCCACTGAAGTTTCATATTAAGATGTAATGCAAAGTAATATGTCCAGGATTTTAAAGTAGTTTTCAACCAGCCTGATATTCCTAGAGGTGAACTGAGAGTGTTCAGCAGTGACCTTCTCTTGCCTGTTTCTCCTCAACAGTATTGGGAGATGAGGTTTCTTGCACCGTTCTTTTCCTTGGCGTCTGTTGCCTGTACTGTTTGAGTTGAAGTTTCCAGTAGAAATAACCCTCATTATTACAGGGTTTTTCTCAGACAAGCATCCAAGTGAGAATTCAGAGACTGGTGATGACAGAGCCTTCAAAGCAGATCAGGGTCCAACATACTGAAGAGAGATTCTATTCAGTGTTTTCACATGTTGCAGACTGGCAGAAGAGGGCCATTTGAAGTGGAACTCGATGGAGGTTTGCAGTAAGGAATTGGATGTATTTTTTTCGTGCACTTTGGCAAGCAGTGATTTTTTGGTGCTGCATTCTTCTCACTGGACGGGGTTTGCTTTCCAAGAAGAGCATCTTACCTTGCATGAGATGGTCCCTTTGTCCCAGTGCAGCTCGATCTGTGTGAGGCTCTGTACCTGGCAGAGCACAGGACTGGGTTTTGCCTCTCAGAGGTGAGTTAGGAATTGGCATGGTTAACAGACCCCCGGGTCTGAGGACACATCCACACCCTCCTGCTCTGCTGGTAGACTCAGTCTGTCACGACAGGGCTGTGTCCTGAGCTTGCTTTGTGTTCATGTATGCAGCACTTCAGATTTGATTTGTTTAGCTCCCAGCTGATTTTGTTACTGAGAGACATCATGCTCTTTAAAGTAAAATGTATGGTGAGATGTTAACGAGATTTTTTTTTTTTTGATACGGTAAAATATTGCATGGATATTTTATTAGAGAAAGCAACCTTCCATTCTGATCTGTTTCTGAATATCAAGCATTACAGGAGGACGTTACACTGAGCTGAAGAGAAATAAAACTTACATAAATTAGCTGGCTTTCTTAAACTGTGTATTGAATATTTTTTTTTGCTTTGCTAATTGAGGGGTAGAACAGATGGTGCAGGCTTAGTTTAAAGTGACATCCATTAGAGTTACTTAAGCTGATGCATGGTTGTTCACTATAAGCATACATTTGTTCTCTATACCATGTTTATTTTGGTTGGAATTTGGTGGAAGAAGTCCTGATTTAAGAAATAATTATCATGCATGGTTTTGGGTTGATATGATAATTTGGTGAGTGTGTTTTGTTGGGTATGTAATGCATGGAGGAAAAGGACTTCACCATCTGGGGAAGAAAGATTTGTAAAGGGTTTCCAAGCAGCTGCTGTTAGCTGGTGAGTTTTGAGCTGCTGGGGGTTCATAGAGATCACTAATGTATACATTAATTTAGTGCTTTCATCCCTTACAATCTCTTTACTATGAAGCTGAAATTGTTAATAAAAATCAGTTAAATTAATTTTGATGCACAGAAGAAATGAGAAGTGGACTATGGAGGAAAAGTGATCTTGAGATTTGGACTTGAGAGTAGAGCCTATTCCTTGTATATGCCCGTATTGCAAAAGGTATCTTGGCAGAAACTGCTTGTGGGGAGAAGAGTTATCTTAGGAAGGGCTAAAGACTCATTGAGTTTGAACTGCATTTTTGGAGTGTGCCCAGTCCTTATTTTTAGGCTTCTGTGCTGGTATGCTCCTAATAGGTAGGTTTTCCTGCCTTAAATTTGTGGAAGAGGAGAGTTTTGGCTCCAGGATATCCACTTTCCTGTAGGCATTGATGTTAATTTCCAGTCCAGCTGATCAGTTGTTTTTTTTCTCTGTCTCTAATAGCTGGAACTGCCCTTCCACCACTTAACTGCTCCATGTGGTAATTTGATTGGATTATGGTGCAGCTCTTACCTCTATGGTATCAGCAGTGTGGGGAGTGCCACAGAGAGTGCAGTGCAGAATAGGAGATTGTAGCAGCTGGAATAGATCAAATTCAATACTAGCTTTAGATCTTTGTATTCAGGGCAAGAGAAGAATTAACTGCTCTAGGAAGTCAGAATTTAGTTTCCCTGTGGCTTTTTCTTCACACTTAAAAGGTAATAATGTCTAGCGTAGCAGGAAGAATTGGCTTTTTCTGGCTGTGGTGGGAAAAACTCTAGTGGAGCAGTAATACTTTCGTGTTGTTTCATGCACAATATAGCTGTGCTACTGGTTGCATAAAACAAAAGGTTTCTGAGCTTGAGTGTACCAAACAACAGTATCTTTCAGTTGTTTACCAATGTATTACCAAATAAAATACAAATAATGAGAATCTATAGTATCCCAAGGGAGTGTGAAGAGAGATGCAGTGTTGTAATAATTAGGACAGAAGTTTGTTTCCATAGTGGCACATTCAAGGGCTAACCTCTTTTCCACTGGCTTTAGAGCTCAATATGCAAAAGTCATTCATGAAATGGAGGGGAAAATAACTCCATCCCTGAGAAGAAGGGTAGCTTTTGCAAACCAAAGTGCACTTCCTTTGGATCACCTGTTTCAGAAGTAATTGAAGGCTGCAGTAGAGTCCTTGGGCATCCCAGGAGTGTCTGCAGCAATACAGCAACCTTACAGACCATAATGAGGTGCTTTAAAGCAACCAAGAGTTCGACATACACTAAATGCCTCTAACTGTTTTCATCTCTCTTGTTTTCACCAAAGTAGCCTGAGTCTAATTGCTGCCCTGACATGGTGTTTAATTAGTACACAGCTTGATATCCTGTCTCTTGGTGGCCTACAGTGGATGGGGAGAAATTAGTAGAAAAATGGGATACAAAGTAAAAGTCTCCCGTGCATATCACTCTGGCTTGTAGAGATTTGAGCCCCTGATTTTGTTTTCTGAGCGAATTAAGTTCCGACAGGGTTTTAGTGCTGGGACTAGCAAATGTTGTGTGTGGGTGGGGTTTTTTTTCTCTTTTGTTTGGTGTGTTGTTTTTGTTTTGTTTTTTGCATTTTCATGTGTGTGGTTTTGGGTTTTTTGGGGGGTGTTTATGTTTTATTTATGTTTTATTTATGTTTTATTTATGTTTTATTTATGTTTTATTTATGTTTTATTTATGTTTTATTTTTGTTTTATTTTTGTTTTATTTTTGTTTTATTTTTGTTTTATTTTTGTTTTATTTTTGTTTTATTTTTGTTTTGTTAGATATATTTTCTCTTGGGTGTTTGGTAGAGTGACTGCCTCAGCACTGGCAAGGCCAACAGCCTCTCGTTCGGGACTGGGAGTCTGGGTCAACACACAACAGACTGAACCATTGTGGTTACTAAATTGAGAGGATAAAGCTATTCCTTTAATGCTGGTGTAGTGTTTCATTTGCAGCACTTCAGTGCTTGTCACCAGGGTTTCTTAGAGGTCTAACAGAGTTAGCCAGCTCTCAGAAAACCTTGGTGTGTATTGCTTCACTGCAGGGTAAGGGTCACAGCTGATGCATTGGTGGAAAAGGCAGATTATTGGGGATTTATTTTTGTGGGATAAGAGTGTATTAATGCTATTGTGGAGTGCCTTATTGGGCCCTTCTGTGGCATGTGTTTTACAGTTCTAGTTGCCTGTCTGCAAGGAAGGAATTCAAGCTGGAACAGGTGCAGGGAAGGGCTAGCAGGGTGTTCAGCATATTGGAGAGCCTGCCTAACCAGAGAAGACTAGAGGTTTGGCTTGTTTAGTTTACAGTATGAAGGCTGACAGGGAGTATGACTGCTGTCTATAAATACATCAGAGGGGTGACCGTCAGGGAGGGGAAAGAACTCTTAGATTTAAAGGGCAAGGTTAGCACAAGAGCGAATGAGTATAAACTTGCTGTGAGTAAATTTAGGCTGCATGTCAGATGAAAGTTGCCTGCGGAAATAATATTGGAAAACTCCTGGAGATGAATAGATAAGGACAAGACATTTGGTTTTAGGATAGATCTTGCGATGATTTTGTATAGTTTATGTACAGTGTAGAGTAACAGGATTATGCACAGTGATAGGGCAACTTCATTTCAGTCCTTTGTGTGGTAGAACAGGTATGATACTGTGCTTGAAACTGTTTGAATACTTTAAATAAAATGTTTTAAACAGTGCACTGGTTTTGGTCCTCAGAAATCCCGAAGTGGCTTACAGTGACTGTTCATGTTGTACCTGTTACCTCGGAGTAAAATCAGCATTTATATGCGTGTGTGATCCATCTCCCTTCATGTTTAGTAGGTAGCAGGGTGAGTAGGAGTGAATTCTCACTTTCCCTGACATGACCTGAATGAAAGGTTGGTGTCAGTGCTGGATTTACCAGCACCTTGGTTTTTTTGCTAGTCTCTAAATTGTTCACTGGAGTTCTGTTGTCCTCTTGATGCTGAAAGAAATACTCATCAGCCCTCAGGGTTCTCTCACCAGTGCCAACCTGTCAGCTTCTCCATTAAAAGTATGCACATTCTTCCGTGTCTTCTTTGTGGGATATACCTTGAAGTTGTCTTAAAAGCCATTCTTGTCTTACCCTTTGAACTTCCACATGAAGAATTGTCTACTGAAAGTCCCACTGTCAGCAGGCTCTAGTTACCTCTGACTTGGTCTAGTTTTAATTAAAGTAATTTTTTAAGCAGGGAAGTTGTATGAAGCCTCATTTCCTTTGACTTTTTCTATGTAGATTTGCTGGCATCTCATGCTGTGGTTTTCCTCATACTGAGGTCTGTGTTTCAGTGGAATCTGTTTTGCTTACTGTATTTGTAAGCGCATATAATCTTTGGTATCTCTGTTTTTCCTACCATGTTAGGTTGAAGTTTGCTAAAATTGGCTAAAGAATTCAGAAATTGGTGAGAAAAAAGAATTACGTGAATGTTAGATGGACAATTTAATGATCTCTTCCTTAAAAATAGGACTGAAAAATACCTGATAATACATTTTTTTAACATTCTAGTGTGTTCTTGGCATTAAGTGTACCCATGGGTTTTTTTTGAGGACGAGCCCATGGAACTAGGTAGTCTGCTGCAGGGTTACCTTGCTGTTTCAGATATGCAGTTCTGGCTTTGGCAGCCCTGCTGTTGCAGCCGGTGCATTTTGGGACTGAAAGGCAAAACTACCTATATGGCAGTTGGATCAGCTCTTAGGATTTGGACTCACCATCTAGTTTCATCTACTATGTAACTGTATACTGTCAAGGCCCTAAAACTTGTTTCTTACTTGTTTTTTAACAGAATTTATTAGGAGGTAATTGCTAAGTTGCCCAGTGTCAGAGGTGCTTACATGAATTGACTCCTGTGTAAATGCCTTTGGGTGCCAGTGATGCCAGCAGTTTTGTGTGCTGACTCTGAGTCACCCAAGGTACCAGTAACAGTTTAACTGAGGCTGAGTGCAGTCACATTTGTCTTCCTGCTTGCCTTGCTCAGAGCTCCAGATTTCTGATGGCTGCAATTGTGTGTTGTGTGAGTCTATATGAAGCTGCCTCATGTAATTGTATCCTGTGTGTTGTCTGGGCTGTGGCCATATCATTAAATGCAGGAGAGAGCACAGTGGAGACATGTAGTCTCTGAATTTCTCCAAATGAGTGTTGCCTCCCACAAATCATTCATTACTTTCTTTCTAGATGGGATCTTGTTGTTTTTTTTTCTAACTAGGCAAAACCTACCGTGTTCCTCATTTGTGCTAACATGGAACTTTAAAACAGAGCAACATTTGAGTATTCAAGAATCAGAGCAATGACTCCTGGTTATCAGACTGTGGAGAGCCTGATAATTTTTTATGGTGTGGCTGGGATTTTAGCCAGAGGAAAGGACGTGTAGATTGAATATGCATTAGGTGTGAGAAAGAAAAATTTTGTGGCTACTAATGCTTTTTTATCTCCAAAAGTTACCTCCTGGAGAGATGTTTGTGGAAATGATGAAAAATTGCACAGTGGAGCCCCATTCTGACATAGAACCATAGAATGACTTGTATTGGAAGGCACCTTAAACGTCATCTGGTTCCAGCCCATCTGCCACTGGATGGGACACTTCCCACTAGACCAGGGTGCTCAAAGCCCCATCCAGCCTGGCCATGCCCTTCACATGGTGGCTCTGCTCCTACAAGCACAAAGGCTGGCAAGATTTCTTTGGGGTGTGGAGGCATTGTGAGGTGAACTGTGGTGGTACCACCTTGCCAGGGTTAAGAGTGTGCCAGGCAGCTGGTAGTTGAGAACCTGGTTCTCAACTGGGAGACCTAAATGTTGCTTTGATTCAGTGTGTTATGAAATTATAGCATCTGAGGAATATCAGCATTTACTGTGAAATGTGTATTAGAAATCAGCTCTTTGTGCTAATTTTCTTTGTTCTTTGTGTCTGTTACAACTACACTCCATTAAAAGACAGCAAGTTTGCCTTGTATTGCCATGACTCTCCATTTGACTAATATCAAGTGACACAGTTGTGTTGGGTCTAATTGGAAATCCTGCTGCAAATGGAGGCATCAGCACTTGTGCAGTGACGTGGAACAAATGCCTGCTTTTAACAGTTTGGGAGGGCTTCATGTCTCACTGTTGGGAGCTTAAATAAAGGGTCGCCGCTCATTCGGTGCAGTATGGAGCTGGACATTGCAGGCTTTTACTGACGTACACCCATCACCAAAGTTGTCTGATGAAGCCAGACCTCTTAATAATCCAATTTCTGTAATAGCTCTGTAATACAGACAGCTCTAGCTTTCACATTGGAATTAAAACTATACCTGAATTTTGAAGGGAATTCTGTTTGCTCGTAGCTGATGGAGTCAGTCCTGATGCACCAAATTACTTAGCCCAATACTCCTCAATAAACTACATTTGTGTGTGCTTTTGTCTATTTGGAGTGCTGTGGACACAGTGATCCTTGTGCAGATACTGCAGTATACTCCTAGTTTCGCAAATTAACCCCTTGGAGAAGGCAGGTGTGGACCTTGATTAACTCTGAGATGCTCAGAGTGGCACTGCAGTGTTGTATCCTGAGGCATTGCTGTGCTGCTGTTGTGTGCATGACTGAACTGCTTGACCTCCAAAAGGAATTTCTCTCACAGTGATTGGATATGGTATGGAAAGCTGAAACTGCTCATAGGTTTTAGGAGGTACATGCTCTTACTGATTGGATTATTTTGTCTGTCTTGCTAGAGCTTTTCTTCCAGGCCTGTATAGGTGGCTTTCCTGGTTTTCCTGTCTGCTTCTTCTACCTTCTGTCCCTTTAGGTCTTTGGGAGGTTTTTACCTGCATAATGTTGCTGTAATGTGAATAAGTTATGTGAGTAGGTCTACTTGTGAAAGACTGCTAGCTTCAATCCCCATCAAGATCTGAGCTTGCTTGTTGCCTTCAAAGAGCTCTCCTTCTTTCTTCATGTCGGTCAGGTTCCATTCTCTCCATGCAGTTCCATCTGTTTCCTTCTGGAATTTCCTGTTCTATAAGACTGCTAAAAGATAATGAGAAGGTTTCCCAAGCAGGAGGGCATGTGTGGAGAAAAGTGCTGTGGTTCTTCTTTGAAAAGTTGCACCTAGAGGTGGTGTGATGGGGTATTGGCACTACAAATGGATGGGAAGGCAGAAGCTGACATCTTTGACTAAATGGCAATGCTTTGAAGGTGGAGATACGAAACTTCAATTTGCAGAATAGCTAGAGAGGGATGGTGGTGTGAAAAGAAGGATCATCTGTGGAAAGGTATCAGTGTAAGATATTTCCCTTACTGCAGCAGTGATACAAATGGGAAAGGTGGAAGGGAAAGGATATGTAGTTGGAGAAAGGTGAGCTTCTGAGAACCATGTGAGAACTTCAAGCTGTTTAATACAGATGGGATAGGCTGGATTTTAGGTCTGCATGAAATACTGCAAGTTTAGAAACTTAATAAACTTGAAAAAGTATCTTTCAGGTTTCTTTGAGGGAGATATCTTAATTGTGTTCAATGTACTAACATGATCTTTCCTCAGCTGTTGATCCTTCATTGTGCTATCACTAAGATATCTGGGGCTGATGCTAACTAATGGCTCTCTGATAGGCATTTTTGAGTTTTCTGGTGCCCATTTTCAGGAGAAAGTAGTGCATAAGAATTGTAGCAGAGTGTGCTGAAGCTGGACAAACACTTAAGAATGAGAGCTGGTGACTTTTCTAGGTGGTAGCTCTGTTAAAAAACTTAAGTCATGTGAAAGCTGGTGTGAGGGTGGCTTGCTGGCTTTTTGGTCTGTGGAAAGCAGGTTTCTCATGACGTAGTGGAGTTGTCTAGGTCACATGGGTCCCATGGGCTCCCCAGTTCTTTCAGCTAATGTAAAGGAGGGAAATAAGGTGAAGGGAAAGTTGATTTAGACAGGAGAGCCAGGATAAATTGCTGGAATATATACTTTATACACTGTGTGGGTACTCCAGACTTCCATTTGGTGTTTTCTGTTTTAACTAGAATCTAAATTTGCCACAATTGTTTTGCAGGCATGTGTTTTATGATGATTCCAAGATCACTGGTCAAACATCAATATAGGTGTGTTGGACTAGACACAAGGGATGGCTGGGGTGGTCCTGCTGTTTTCATATTCCCAGTTAAAGGGGCTCATTTGGTACAACTGCAGCCCTCGAACACTGCTGAGCAAAGGCTGTGCTTCGAATGGGTGAGACATGGAGTGAGAAAGTGTGGGGAGCTGTTCAAGTGTCAAAGAACCAGTTGTTATGCACACAGGTTAATGCTGGCAGTTCAGAAGGCCTGGATAAAGCCCTCTGGGGAATCTGAGCAGGTGTGTTTGAGCCAGGAACTTGGAGGAGAAAGGAGCTGCTGATTTGGGAAAAGATGGAGCTGCGGGGAAGGATGAGGGTGGGATAGACTCTGCTTTCCCTGTGGGAAGATATTCAATGGTGACTCTCATGTGTCAGTCTGAGAGGAAGAGAGTAGGAGGACTTGTTCTGGTGTGTCTTTTCAAACTGGGTTAAGGGAAGCACAGGCAAAGAGAAGAGGCCAAGGCAGGACTTCTGATGGTGTTCATCAGGTGGGAGTTGAGCCAGGGAAAACTTCTGGGACGTCAAGCAGATGCCCTGAGCCTGTTTATCTTCCTTCTGTTTACTTCATGGCTATCAGCAGTAGTAGGTGTCTGGCATCTTCAAACTGGGAGGATGGAAATGAAATGTGTTACTGGGGGTTGTTTTCCGGGGCACTTGTGATAAATGAGAGCAGCAGTTCTGGCAAGTGAATGTGTGCTAGAAAATGGTTCTACAGCCAGACTTGGCTGAGGAACAACTAAAACAAAAATGGTCTAAAACCTGCCTTTTTTAATCAGGAAAGGTGTGGTAGGATGGGGACAATGGGAAGTCTGGAACTTAATTAACAGCCAGATCCTGCCACTGTTAAAGTTGGAGAAACTCAAATTGGCCCCAGCTGCTGCAATGTGCCATGTGCAGGCTCTCCAGAGATGGGACATAATTTTAGATGAACACTACAACTAATGTGTGGAAGATCTGTCTGTTTATTTTTAGTTTTAGCTCTTCAAATGCTTTTAATAACATGCCTGTATTACTTGTGTTCATGTTAATAAGGATTAATTTACATTTGAATTTAGTTTCTTATGGAGATTTTTTTCTGGGAGACATTCCTTTGAGGCTTACCTTTAATAATTGGCAATTGGGGGATAACTAATCTTGTTTAGTCTTTTGTTACGGAAGTCAGAGTTTGTGATTGAAATTTATGATTTTCCACTCCCACTATTTGAAGCTTTTGAATCTGTATTTCCATATGATAGTTTCAGTGATTTTAAAGTTGATAGTTCTTTTAATAGTCAATTATATGTGAATTTATATCAGAAATTTTTGCTTCTGTGTTAGTTACTTTGGCATTGTGTGAATGTGGCATCTTCTAAAGGTGCTGTTTTGTATAAAGCTTTCACACACTAAAGTATGGGGGAAAAATCTTGGGCTATTACTGTTTTTTGTGCTGTCCTAGGAATGGCTATGGGAACAACCCCAGCCCTCTCTGCTTCTTTGCACTCTGGCTGAAGTGCACCAGGTTCGGACCTGTCAGCTCTCAGCCACATGGAACTTCGTTTATTATGGTTTAGGGAGCTGTAAAAGATAACTCGAAGGAAGTGAAGCTACTGTCTGTGGGCTTCCATTTGCTCTCTAGAGATCCACATCCTTATTAGAAAGTATGTCAATCACTGTACGTTTCAGAAGCCTGAAAACTATTTCATGTGAATAGGGGGGTGGGGTATCCTTTTTTGGCAGATGACAAAAATGCTTATGTTTTTCTGCATTTTACTGTGTTGTGTACAATGTCTGTAGCTACCAAAAAATAAATTGTTGGTCAGAATTCTTAGTTCTGATTTTTTTTCTTTATTTGATTTGAAGATCTTAAATCAGGTTAAACCCTAATGCTGTTCCAGAAGAAATACTTTATTCATAGAAAATAATTGGTTTCGGTGCAGGAGGAGCTGCTTGGGATTTCATGAGCTGTATTACATAGGATATCAGATTAACTGATCTAATGAGGCCCTCTGCCTCTAAAAATCTGTTATTGGTGCAAATAATGTAGAATAAAGAGATCATAGTCTTTGCTGCCTGCGTTCTTTAAAATAATGTAGCTTGATACTAGACAGATAATACTGTTGCTGGCCATTTTTCTTCTTCTCTTGTCCTTGCTATTTCTTTTGCACTTCCTGTATCAGTGGTGTGAGAAAGACAGTTCCTTCTGCTTCCAAACAGTGCTTTTATTGACATCCTGAATTCTGCTCTTGGTTATTTCGGGAGAAATCTGCAATCTCATTTGGCTTGAATGGAATCATTCTAGGTATAAGCATCTGATGAGAGCAGCTGATTAACCAACTTTACAAGCTGGATTGCGATTTGGAATTAAGGTTTCAGTCACGAAGGTGTGTAGTTGTGCAGAACATTGGTTGCTTGGGTTGATACTGGGTGATGAGTTGGGGGTTGTGTCATTGTATTGAAAAGGTTTCTGTTCTGTAGCAAATATGAGAGCTGAGAATGAGGTATTTGGAAAAGCTGATCAGCAGATATTTGGTTGTCCCAGGATCTGTTGTAGTGTCTGCATTCTTGCAAGAACTTGAGGGTGCGTTCTGCTCCTCTGAGGCTTGAGGCTTGACAGGGAGGGAGATAAGGATTGAACCCACATGGGGCTGAAAGGGATTCTTTGCCACAAGCGTTCTCTTTCTCACTGACAGGTTCAGTGTTTGTGGATGACACACTTAAGCTGCATGTGGATATTGTTTTCATCTTTGTGCCTGTTTTGAATCTCTGCTGTTCAGTGCTCATTTTTGGAACAGTTGCATACCTGTGAGATGAGTCTTGTTTTTTCCTTTTATCTAGCATCAAAAGATTAAAAGAAAACTTGAAAAGAAGCATACGTGCTTTTATTTGACTTGCACAGCTAATTTTCTCCTTAATGCAGTGAGCTTCAACTTGCTGCTTAAAGCAAGTTTGTGCAGATGCACCAGGAGTCTGCAAGGGGAGAGTCACAGGGAGATGCATGTTCCGTTCCTGGGGAGCCGCAGATCCCACTTCCTTATGCTCTTTTGTTAGTGATGAGCAGTAAGTGATCTGTTTGCACTGTGGGCAACTGAGCTTCATGTCAGTCTTTGTCATTTTCTAGGCCTGATGAGTCTCAGGCTGTGGTGGTGGCCTGTGCCGTGTGCAGTGCTATCTTTCAGCAGGGGCTGTGTTTGTCCAGAGTTTTTGGGTTGGAGCATGGACTCCTTCAAGAGACATAATGCTATTTGATGCCTGATGTCTCAAGCTTTCACTAGAACTAATCTATATTAAACTTCCTGAAAGTCCTGCTTGTTAGGGGAAACCTCCCTGCTTCTCCCCTGATCTTGCAAGATCTGATTTAGAAATATTTAGTGCATGTTTTTTGCTACATATACTGTAAAGAGTTGGTTTGGAGATTCACTGCTCTTCTGATTGGCATAGTTAATGATATACGTATCCTGAAAGTCTTTGATGCTGGATCAAAAGAAAATAAAATGATTTTGGAAGAATGAGATTAATATAAATTTTTAAATTCTGTAGTACATTTCAGATTAAAGTATCTGGAGTTACTTTTCAGACCAACAAAATGGCTAAACCCATCACTAAAGCCTGCTGCTCCTACCTGACTGAACAATAGACTTGGCATAAATGAGTTCTTTCTGTCAAAGAAATCTGACTGGTTTAAAGATTGATGTTATGTTCTTTAGTCACCAGGCATTAAGGCAGAGATTGTATTTAGCTCCTAGTTTACAGATAAAGTAGCAAGGCAATACTACAGGGAAAATTTGGCAGTGGGTTTGCAGTGTGCCCTGCCTCCCTTCTGCCCTCTGAATGGGAAAGAAACTCTCCTGAAGATTTAAGTGTATTTACTGCAACATTGGTAGAGGTTCATGTGGAGCTGCCCCCACTCCCCTGTTTGCTGCTGGTGCATTAGGTAGCCTGGCTCTGGGGAAAGGCTACCGAATGCACGTTGCTGCTCTGCCCACCACAGCTCTGGGTGTCTGAGGCTTTTGTTCACCAGACTGTTCTGGACCTTCCTTGGCCTACTCCGGTGTGTCTGAGTACAGAACCTGGTCTGGAGTAGTGTCACAAGGAGAGGTACAGAACCAGTGTTAGGAATGCACTTGTACCAGGCATGGTGGGAGGGAGACCTCCTCTGTCTGCATGACTGAAATAGGCTGGCAGGCGCATTCCTGAAGAGGAAATCCCTGGATATTTTTCACGCTCTTCATTTTCTGCCTTATGTTTCTATGAAGCTGTAAGTCACTCCCCAAAGTATGGAGGCTGCTCCACAAATTTCTGTTGAGAAGGATTCCTCATTGTGTGGAAGAGAGGCTAGGTAAGTTGCTTGCCAGCCTTGGCCCCTTCCGTGTAAAAACATGATTAAACTACTGCAGGTGGATTTTGTGTGTGTCAGAACATTACAATTAGAAGTTAAAGACCATCTGTCTGGGTTGCTGAATAGTGAGCAACTGAGTGGGAACTGGGTTTCTGCTGGTGTAAAGGTTTGCTGGGAAAGCAGGTGCCCTTGCAGGGATTAGCTCCAGGGGAAAAGGTGTTTTCTCTCTTGCTGCTATATGCAGGTGTTCTAGCTAATGCCACATGCAGATACTTCTCGTTCCAGATTAATGATGCCTTGTTCCCCCAGGTCTCAAGGAGGTTGTTAAAGGAGGGAGAAGTGTATTGCCAGGATTCAGTTGCTGAGTCTGGTCTGTTTGCTCAGTTCCTCAAACCACCGCAGTGAATTCTCTTGGGAGCCGTGGGAAGGGCTTAGTTGCTGCTGAGCTGGCAGCCCTAGCAGCAGGTAATTGCAATTGTGCCTCCAGTGTTTTGGGCTCTTGGGAAATGACTGGAGGGCAGAACCTTGCCATTCTCCCCTTCCCAAGCATATTGTATAGTCCAAAGAAGAAAACTTCTCTTGGAGATCCTTGTCAACCAACCAGTACTGCTCCCAATCTGACCAATGAAGCAGCTGTGTGGATTTCGTTTGGTGTGAGTAAGAGGAGAGTGATTGTCAAGAGTGGTTCATAGTGGAAAGGTTGCTATTGGCCCAGCTTGCAGCAAACCCTTCTCTTTTTCCTGGGTGCTGAGGCTGTAAAAGAGAGGTGGTAGTGATAAAATCCAGGTTTGCAAAACACAGGTCTGCACCACAACCAAACTCTTCTGTGTAGGGAGTCAGAATAGCAATCTTGTGTATTTGGAGGTGGTTCATGAGATGATGCTTTAGATACCTTGCAGACAACCAGCAGAGTTTTTGGGCTTGTTTCTGTCCTGCTTGCGGTGTTTGCAGTCAGCAGGGAGATGCAGCCCCTGCCTGTAGGAGGTCGTGCTCTGCTTAAAGGCTGCAAGAGATGACACAATTGCAGCAGCAGTGCAGAGTGCCGTGCTTTGAAGGTGGTTACCCATTTTGTTCATCTGTGTTCAGGGGAAAGCTTTGGAGAAAATCTGTTGAAGAGTTCCAGAGGTTGCATATGAATTTTTAGGAAACTCTAACTGCAAGCTTGGCCCTATTTTTCCCTGTGGTTTTAGGATGAATCAGCATTGCAATAATGCAACACGAGTTCTACACATCAATGTGTAAGACTAGCTTGTAGTAACTAATGTCTTTTGACGGTCTCTGCCTTTATGGTACTCAGGCTACCCAGAGAAGAGAAAAATCTCCTGAGATAAGGTTTTAAAATAAAGTTTTTATTTCCAGGTAACCTGGACTGTTTAATGTCCTCTCTTGTATGAGGAGCAGTTAGTCTGTTTGCAAGGCCTGGGAGCATAAGTTGTGAACCTCACAGCTGGAGTCAGTGAAGGGGCAGGGCTTGTGCTTCATGGAGGAGCTGGGCTGTTGTTGACTCAGATTCAGTATACAGTGTCCAAGTTTATAATGTCTTCCCTTCCTCCTGAGTCTCTTATCTGTTCTTTTGGGAAAATGTTTGCTCTTATTAAACTAAGAATACTGTCCCATTGTAGTTATTTTAAAATGGGAGTGATGTCAAGACCTCTGAAGTTGGGGGAAGATGTCCAACTTAAGATCAGCTTGTTTTTTGCCTCTTTCAGAGCCAACAGCTGAGGAAGATGTGGTGGTTTTTAACTACATGGCAGTAAGGTACTTTCCATATGGTCTGGGAAATGGTGGAAATTTATTTTTTGACACACTTTCATGCAGTTTAGTTTAAAGTTCTCCCTAATGAGTAGGGAGAACTTGCACTCCTCACTGCAAGCCTAAAGTAAATTTTCTATTGTTTTGAATCGCCTGGAAACTTTTTTTTTGCCAGGTTTAGCTCACTTAGTGTGGCATAAATGGCTTTGATTTAATTGGGAAAGGGCTGGTCTGTGTGTTATTCTGGCTTTGGTAGCAGGTCTTGCAAAGCAGCATAACTGAGTCATTCTGATATGGAACCCAAGACAGAGCATGCTTAATATGGTTAGGTTGTTTCCTTTTCATGCAGAGTCCAGCATGTGTGTTTTTTGAAGTTAGGTGTATGGGTGGTTAGAAAGTTGTTCTGAGGAGCCAAAGGTTTAAGAGCTATTGATTGCTGTTGAATAATGAATGTCACAAATATGAGGAGTTTTACTGGGTCTTGGAGCAGCTCAGCATGATGGAATCCAAATGTCTACTTGCATCTTGCTTGCAGTGAACAGAAAGCTCTTTCATGTTCTCTAAGTGAGCGCTTCTCTGTTATTCCAAGAAATCTAATGATGTACATGCTTCATATTTCTCAAAGTTTTGTCAGGAAGAAAATTGTATTTGCGTGTGTGTTTAAGTAGGGGTGATTGGTGTAGAATTTGCTAAGGATCCTGGAGAGGAACAAAGGATGGATATGGTTTGAGTTTCAGACATGGGAGAGGGAGTCTGAGGTTCACCTTAGCCTTTATATACTTCATGGTTGTACATTAAGCTTGATTTAAGCCACTATTGAAGAGTTTATTAACCAGGGTGTTAACCTTACCCTGGGGAGTAACTTCTATTAGCCAGTATAGTGTCTTTCTACAGAGGATTGCTAATAAGAGTCTATCATTCTGCCTTTTATTGTTCATAAAGGATGCTTACTAACTAATATCTTATATTGCTGATAATGTGTTTCTGATGGCAAGGAGGAAATTTTGAAGCTTTGTAGTTACTGTAATATAAGGGACTTCAGGAAATAGTTAAATCCAGTTTATTGTTCACAGAAGATGAATGTACCCGGATGTCTTCTGTCAGATATTTATCCAACCTATGCTTAAAATACATCCTTTGAAGATTTCACAGTCTCCTGAATTAGTCTGCTCCAATGCCCCTCTGCTCTGCATGTTTAATTTTCTTTCTAGCTAATCTAAGAGGATTTCTCTTTATCCTTCTCCTGGAGGATATGGGGAAAAGATGATCACCACCTTTGTTCAAGACCATGCTAGCAAAATCTCTTCAATGTGGTTTTCACTACAATTGTTAACGTGTGCCAAATGAGGCTGGCAGTTTGTGCCTTGTTCTGCAGTTTTGGCAGAGCTTTGTCTGTGCTGCTGGATCTGGTGGGATTTGGGGAGGGGGGGGCACACCACTCTTTTCATCCCATAAAGGTGCTAAGTAATTGAAGGGTAGAGAAGATTTCTCTGCCTGTAGCTAGATGTGCTCAAAGACAGAGACCTTGCTTATGCCTCCATTTCATTGAGGGGTCATCTGCCCTTGGAGGTGTAACATCTTCATTATTTAATGAAGATCTAAATGAATCTTTAGCCATTTTATGGGAGCTGCTCTGGTTTCCAGCTCTAGTTCTGTAGCAGTGTCATTAACAAAGAGCTGGGGGGAGATGTGGGATGAAGCTTTAAAGGCATTGTCGTGGGCAGAGATAGTTTTTGTAATCTCTAGAAAGGCACAGCATGTGGCAGGGAAAAGAGCACGCTGGCAGATGGGGTGAGTGCAGCTACAGGCATACCAAGGAGGCACTGTTGTGAGGCAGATAAGTGGGTCATGATGTTGGTATGTTACCCTGACTGGGAACTTCTGCTGTGATCAAGAATGTGATGATGTGAATTAAACTATTTCTGGGAAGGGGACCTGTAAAAGAGGTGGTATTGATCTGTGTGTATGGAGAGTTTTGCTCTTGGAGACAGAGGGTTCAGGTCAGTCTCCTGTGGATGAACTTGAATGCACAGCCTGGAAAGTAACAGTGGAGAAGAGAAATGGTCTTGGAGGCTGCAGCAGAAATGTCCTGTACAGGTCAGCTGGGCTGTAGTTTCCCCCCTTGGTGGTCACAGTCCTTACAGAGTGTCTTACAGTCATCTGATGTACATGGCAGAAGTGATGGGTGGTGTTAATGGTGCTTTGGTTTGTGACTGTGTCTGTTTAATGATTATAGTCTTTCCTGTCCATTCCTTGGTGGAGCTCCCTTTTTGGCATTCCTGGTTAGCTTTGCAGCCTGAGGAAGAGTGTGCCTTTCATGTGCACTGCGGCTGCACTGCACCGTGCCAGTGTAGTGAGGGCTTGCAAGAAGCAAGCAATGGCTTTTAGGCCTGCCTCAGAAGAAGTTCTTGAACTGCTATTCCATGAGCAGAAAACTGGTTTGACCTGTGCTGCTGTTCTCTAACTTGGTGGGGAAGGAGAGCTGTGTCTGTCAGCTCCCTGCTGAGTGTGGCAGGTGCTGGTCCTGTTCTTTGCTCTGTGCTGCTGAGAGGCAGCTGTGGCCAGACCCACATCTCCTTTCTGGGGGAAGAGGACCTGACCAGAGGCTTGGGAGGGCAGACTTGGGAGCCCAATCCTGGCTCTGCCACAAGTCTGTTTTTTGGTCCCCAGAGTCAGCTGGGGGGGCACCAGTTCCTTTCTGTAAAGCCAGAGAACTTCAAGTTCTTGCAGAGACAGTGTAGCGTGGAAGGGTGCTGTTTGTCTCCATGCTGCTTTATACAGGTGAAAGGAACAAGAGAAACCAGTGTTGGTGTTGATTAGTGTTAGATGTTTTCTCAAATGCTCCTAAGGAGGGATTTGGGATTGCTTTCCATGGGTATTTTTCCTGGGACCTGGTATTTCTTGCTGGGGAGAAGTGATAAAAGGGAGGTGTTAATGCTGCCATATCTTGACTCCTAGTCTTAATTATCTAGTGATCAAGAAGAATTTTATAGAAAAATAATGTAATGTTTTGCATTAACCTGTCTTGCAAAATAAAGTTTTCACTATCTTGGATTATTTAATGAATCACTTAAAGAAACCATCAAAGCCTGTGTAAGGTCAGCACATAATTGGGCAACTCTTTAAAGAGCATGTCATATCCCTAGTAGACTGAAGTAGCTTAGTAGCTAAAAATCTGTGTCTGGAGTTGTCTTGTCCCTGCCTAATAGAATGTAGGTGACTTTTTAAGGCCTGAATTAAGTCATCAAAAGGAGAGAAATGTGCAGTGACTGCTGATCTCCCTGTCCAGTTTCTGGAGCGAATGTGAGTGCTGACAGCTGGCTCAGGGTTCTGGTTTTGTGCTAGTCTGATGGGTCAGAATCTGGCCTGTAGCAGCTAATCCAAATTCCTTACCTTGGTTGATGAAAATGTCAAGATGCATCAAAAACCACTGCAGGGCCTGCACATCTCTTGAAGTTCTTTTTTTAAAAGAAAGAGTTAATGGAGAATTTGTGCTTTGCTTCCATGTTGCTTTGTGGTTGTGGCATCTTCTTTGATGTATGAATTCGAAGAGAAGGAACAGAATATATGTGCACACTCAAAATCCCAGTCCTTTGAAAGATGGAGGAGAAATCTCTTTAAATGGTGATGTGAGTGTACAAGTAGGTCTGCAATGGATTTTTTTTTTCCCTGCATATATAGATCTTAGACTGGACTACATTTGTTACTGGACTGCATGCTGGCACAGTCCCAACACTGCAGGCAGATGTATATGAAGAAGCCAAATAGTACTTCTTTCCAACATTAAGTACTGCTAGACCTCAGTGTGACAAGTTTATGATAGTAATAATGGTCTGTAGTTCCAGATGAGGATATGAAAACTCATGAAAAACACCACCTTGTACTTCCTGTCTTGCTGTGGTGCAGGAAAGTGCTATTAACCTACGGGAGGAAAAAGATGAAGGGCAAGAAGAGGCATAACTGTAGCTGGATGTGCTTCTGAATCTGTTTGTGGTGTTGATTTTGTGGAAGATTTAGCAGCTATCTGCTTGACTTCTCTTACAATGTCTGTTCTTAAGAAAAAGCAGCCACTTGATCTCTAACCTCTACTACAAGCAGTGTTATCAGGAAAGCATATTCTGTTTCTTTGTGTTATCCTTGGGCATTGTCATATTTTAAATCCTCTAAATTGTGTTTTCTAGCCTGACATAGTTGCTATCTGTGAAACTCAATCTCCAGTTCAGCTTAAATAGCCTCTGTGCCATAGACTGCAAAAGACTTGCTAGCAGCAATCCCTCCTCCTTCCTGAATCACAGTGCCATTAACAGACTGATAGAGAAATAGTAATTGAAGCCTATCGCTGTGTGACTTTGAAGTTTTTACTTTTATCAGATGATGTCAAGTTAAAACTTCCTAGATAAATGAACCAAAAGCCCAGTGCCATTTTTTTGCTGGAAAGAATGTATCAATTCCTGATAGGACTGGCAGTATTTGAACTTGATGTGTGTGTATTGTGTATATCTTGCTCCCTGATCCCAGTTGCAAATCCTTTATAACTGCATGAAACATGTTCAAGTCTAGGATTGTCATGGATCAGATGATGTAGCTGGAACCTTTGGGGACTATAAATTGTTGTCTGGCTTATACTTCTGTACCTAGAGAAGGATTAAAAAAACAAAATAAGTTTTTCTGTTTCACAGCCTGTCAGCAGGGTCTTACAGGTGGTGACACAGCAGCTCATTAAACCTGTTTTTGAATTGACAGGGCTGCTTCTAATTGGAATACATAAATCTGTTGCAGGTTTTAATGAACAGTTGAAGTCAGTCACAGCTGAAGACCTATATGTTAAGAATCAAGTAAAACAAAATGCCTTCTCTAGAAATGTGGCCTGATTGATCTAATCTGAGCAGAGGGGTAGAGATGGTGTTGAACTAATTGGCCTTCGGAGACAACTTCTCACCTGAATTTATTGGTGAGGCCTATTCTTATGCTAAAAGTAAAGCCTTACTGTTTCATTTAGCTGGGTTTGGAATGTGCAGGAAGGCTGGCTGGGATGGGAGGAAGCAATCTGGCATCCTTTTCTTGTCAGGGTAACAATGGCACGCTATCATATTCAGCATTCTGTCTGTCTTGTTTCACAGTTCACTAGGCATCAGGTTTTGGAGTTCTGAGTGACCATGCTTTCTCATCTGTGTGAAAGTTATTGCTTTATTTAAAACAAAAAATAATACTAATGGGGCACTTCAGTTTGGCATAGGTGTCTCAAAGGAAATAAACCACTTTTGAAGTTACAGGAGCAGGAAAGCTTACATAACTTCCAACCTGTATGAATAAAAAGACATAAGATGGTGTAGAATGAAGAGTTTTCAGAGATATGGAAGGCACAGTTTTAGACATATAGGTCCCTCTGGGTGATGCATATTTCAGTTAGGGCTGGCATTTTTTTTGTGCTTTAGAAATTTCCAGCAAGCCTCCCATAAAATCTCTTGGAGACAAAAGTAAGTAAATCCACCTTTGAATGTATGTGTGATGACCACAGCGTCCAACCGAGTCTTGACTAGTCTGTTCCTTGGCAAGTTACAAATATTTCTATGTTTCTTTCATAAAACCTGTTGATTTTAACTAGAAGGAAATCTGGAAAATTGTTCTTCCGTTTCTTCTCAGGTGAAATGTGACTCGAATTCTGCAGGTTACATTTATTCTTCTTCAGAATTGCTTTTCAGTGTTGCTTCAAGGTTTTGCTGTGTTGGGGCACAAAAACCCCTCCCTTCCCCTGAAATACGGTACAATGTCTTTTACTGAGCTATATTAAATTAAGTTTCTGTATTTTATAAAGATATGCTGTGCTTTTAACTTCTTGCATGAATGTACAGTATATCCTGTTCAGCAGAAAGCAAGAAGGCTGTTCGTGTTAGTAAGTGTCAAATGAGAACAAACTTCTGAGAAAATAACAGAATCACAAAACAAGGCATCAATCTTCTAAAAGAACCAAAAAATGGGTATTTAAACACTTGATTCAGCTTAGCCATTGTTGTGTTGAAAATAACGTTATGAGTTGTAAAGGAGAGAAAAATGTAGTAAAAGCATTGTGAAAGGTGAGTAGAGCCTGTCCAGGCTGCTTGGTCTGGCTGAGCTCCCCTGGGGTGTCAGCTCTTTGTGTACCTGTGCTGAACCCTGAGTGGCTTCTTTTGTTTCACTTACAGCTTCTGTTCCTCTGATCTATTTCACTTCTAAAGAGTTCTGTTTAAGATAATTAATCCAAGAACTAATGATTTAGTTGAACACTTAATTAGTACCTTTCTTGTATTAATCCACAAGAATTTGTGGAAACCTCTTAACGTGAGGGGATGCTTGTTTGTGTAGCTGTGGCACTAGAGCATTGATAGGAGCTATTTGCCTGACTTGTTTAAATGTGTTTCTAGAGCTGGCTATAGAAGCCAAAATGTATGTGGTTTGTCCCTATAATTTTCCAATTGGTTTCCACTTGTGCTGTCAGCTGCTCAGATGGCTTGTTCTTTTCCCTTAGCAAAATGCTGGCTCCTTCAAGCAGTACAGGATGCAGAATTCTCTTCTCTTGAGCTGTTTGTGGTTGGGGTTTTTTTAATTTGGTTGAGGCGGGGGGTTTTCCTGTTTTTGATTTGGTGGGGGATTTGGCTGTTTGTTTCTTGGGGATTTTTTTTTGTGTCTGTAAAATGCCTGCAGTTGAACAGGTCTGGAGACTGGATTGCTTCAGCCACAGGAACAGACATGAAACAGACACTGCTTGAGCTGCCTCTTACCAGTGTCACCCCATCCATGGATCCCAAGTTGGATCTTGAACCAGTGATTGCCAGGCTGTTCACCTCACTCTGCTGTGTCTGGGCTTCCCCAGGTGCCATTTGCAGGAGTTTTTTATAGCAGTGAGTTTCCAACAGTAACCAGTCTCCCCAGACAGGTTTTGTTGAAAAGTTGGCCCATGGTGACAGCTGTCACCTCTTTCAGATATAGAATGTCGGGTGAGCTGGTTGATGAGGAGTGGGTTTTGTATGGAATTGTGTTTTCCAGACAGCTTGTTAGAAAAGCCACAAGTACACAGCTGGGCTGCACTGCGTCTGTGCAGTGCTTGGTGCACGGGTGTTTGCTCCGGAGCAGTTCTGCAGACATTTTCAAGGCAAGAAAACTACCCTTGGCATATGCAGGTGTTCCGGACCCCTGGATACTTGTGAGTAGGTAGCCTGCCTGAGATTGCAAAGCCTTTTCGGTTTCCTGACCACATGCCAGGCACCCATGTGGCCCGAGGGTGTGCCCTGATTTAGATGCATTGTGCTTCACTATGCTGTCATATAATTGAGTATCTGTTGGACACAACTAAAAAGGCGTCTGTTTTCAGTCTGAGGGAGGAAAACAGATGTTTTATTCTCCTGTGAGAGCTCACAGTGGAGCATCAGCTGTTGTTCCAGATCTCAATTGATGACAGCCAAAAAGGCAAAGACACACAGGTCAAAAGGAGTTGAGGAGGGCAACATTAAATAATTTTTATTTCCTGTGTGTTAAGTGACATGCGGGGTTTGGTTCTGAAGCATGTGGAAAGCATTACCCTCTCAGCTAGAATTAGTTTTTAAATGGGCAGGGACAGAATCTTTTTTCATTGGTTTCCTAGATGAGATGGATCAAAGTCTTGGAAGAGATCTAATTGCCAGAAGTTAAAAGATACTAAAATCATGCCTGAAGTGATCAAGAACTGTGCTAAGAGTTGCATGTAAGACATAGTTGCAACAGGCATGCATGGGCTACAGAGTGGTTGGGGCTGCTGAGCTAAAAGCTGTGTAAGGAGATCTGCAGGGTGCTAGGCCTGGGCCAGTGGTGTCACTTCAGTAGAATGTCCCTGTCCCTTGCAGGATCACACAGTGGCTCAAGCAGAGAGTGCATGCTAGCAGCTGCCCAGCTTGCAGATGGGCACTGGTACATATCTGCTGATCTGGGTTTGGGTTCCACTTGCATAGGTGCACTCAGGTGAGCAGGTCAGCACTGGGACTGTCCCCTTCTGTGTTCTTCTGGTACTGTTTTAGCTGGAGTATAGCACTGATGGTAAGCCTCTGGAAGTTTTCCCTTATTTGACATGAATTACCTTGGAGGGAGTAAGAGGGAATGGTGAAAGAAGAGACTTGTGTAGTCAACAGCTTAAGCCAGTAGCTCTCAGTCTTCACTGACCTTACTGGAACAGTAAGCCGTGGGAAGCATCACACTTGCCGTATGGGCTGTGCTAACATCTTGTGGCTGCTCTAGATGCTGGGTTAGATTTAACTCGGTTGCACCCCTCACTGGTGTAGAAGAGACTGGGAAGTGTTTTAACCCGTGCCTTTAAGGGTCATCCTCTGGGCTTTCTCCTGAATGCATCAGAAAGAGTATGAGCGGGATTCTGGCTGAAGTGGTGCCTTCCTCTGTGGAGGAAACATTCCTTCTTCCCACCTCTTGCCCCTTTCTCTCCTAGCACCCATCTCTTCACTTTCCTGGGCTATTGTGTCTTTCTGTGGCTGACAAGGCACCTTGAACCTTTCTTCTTTTCTGAGTGGAGTTCTTGATTATTGTACCATTAGGCTGTTGCTGATTGTGTCTGGAGACTCTTTTCAAAGGTGTAGGACTGTGTGGTACATGCTGAGCAGGCAGTCTGTGCAGGGCTGGGAGGTGCTGTGAAAGCTTTAAGGTCTTAGGGTGTTTCCAGAGTTTTACAAAGGCTGTGACTACTGAAAACGCTATTGCATTCTTAATTGCATGTGCTCTTTCTTCCCAAACAAGGCAAGAACAAAGGTTCATTAACTGTGATCTAGCAAGAGCTGTCAGCATCTGGTAAGTATCCTACTCATGTTGGCTGCTGCCTAGTCCTCACCACCGTGGCTGCTCTGCCTCCCTGATTGATCGCCAGCTTTTTTCACATTGCCAGCAGCTGGTGGGACTTGGTTGTGTCTGCACCTCTTTGGTGCCCTCCTCATGAGGCTGTCCGTGCATCCTGTCATCATTGTGTTGCAGGATTGCTGTTCCTCATAGAAGCTGGTGTTGAATGGTGTAATCTGGAAGCGCAGATGTTCGGAAGCTTGGGAACTAGTGATCAAGGAGAGTATCTGGATATTTGAACATCCTCACAGTTCTTACTAGTCCTTTGTGAGCTCTGAGGGAGCAGAAGATTGTTGGTGATTATCTGCTAGGTTATGTGCTTGCCTTGTTTTTTTCCAGATGCTGTCTAAACCCTCAGAAGCACTTCTGTTCCAATTTTAAAATGTGCTGAGCCTTTCCATTCCTGTAGTGTCAGAGATGGAGTTGGGGTCAGTGCTTCTGTGCTAGGAGCTTTTGAGGTGCTCCAGCTAATATGTTTCTGCCTCCAGGCAGATTCCCAGTGTGATTTCTCACTTGCTCTGTACACTGTAGCAGCTTTTTGCTGTTAATGGAGGGGAAGGCTATGCTATTAGGTAAAGCAGCCTGGTCTGTTAGTAAGGCACATTGCTGTGCTGGCAATTGATTAGTTGCCATAATAAAGGCTTTCTATTTTCATATGAGAAACAAAACAGGGCATGCAATGGCTTTTTTCTTTTCCCTGCCATATTCTTTTTGCTTTTCAGTAATAACGCTCATTGTATGAGATTGCATTATGCCTTGAGCCCTGAGATGCAACTAGTCACCAGAGCTACAGGGATGTAGTGGTCCTGATCCCAAGCTGATCCTGGGGCAAGATCTCATCAGTGCTCACAGAGCTATATTCATGTTCCCTTCCTGGCTGAGGACCTGGCTGTAAGTGTAGATGCTCAGCTGGGGGCAATGGAAATGTATGGAATAGTGGCAGTGTGTGTGACTAAGGTATTTAACTGCTTTGTGGTGAGGAAGCAAAGGCAATAGCAGCTGTTAGTGCGGGTGTTTTGTTTTGATGCTGTTTCATGTGAAGACACTAAGCATTGAGTGCTGCCATGCAGGTGTCCATAGCTGTAAGGTGCTGCATAAGCAGGACCACCTTTCTGGAACAGTGCTGCTGCTGCTGTTTTTCCAGCAGTGTTTGGGGTAATTGAGATGTGAAAGTGTGAAATAAGTTGTAAGTCAGCTTTCAACTGCAAAGTCTCCTGTTGTGTCTCCTGAGTGCTGCTTCCCTGGAGACTGAGCAGACTGTAGTTTGTGTCAGTGGTGATTTACCTGCTGTGCTGTCTGGAGCTTTGACCTTGCTCAGGGTGGAAAAGCCTGCTGTACTCCACAGCAGTGACTCTGCAACTTGCTCTTCCCTCCATGTTTTTTGGAGAGAGCCCAGTGGCTGCTCTTCTTATCATATGCAACCACTCAAGGACCAGTTCAGAATCTTTGCAAAACAGGGTGAATTTCTTATTCTCTGGAACTCTCCCCTTCAATTGCCCTGAGCAGAGGCAGGGTAGGTAGCAGTGTGACTGAGGGTTGACTTGATCCACCTCTTTTACCTGGGGCATACTTGAGAGCTCTTCTGCAAGCAGATGACCCTAATTCTGGGTGATCATGTTTTTAAGCATCACCCTGTTTGCCTTTGTGGAATTTTTGTAGTGATAACTTTTTGCTCTGTGGTGCATTTCCTTAAATAGCGTTGAATTTCTCATGGGTTCTACCAGATCTCTAGCTTTTAGATCAAGAGACAAATGAGGGGCTTTTGTTGGCTTTTTTTACTGGATCCAGAAAATAGTTGTTGGAATTTTTTGCTCTTGCACAGGAAAGGTGCCCTTGTGTCCTAACAGTAGTTGTAAAAATACATCTCTGTAGTGATCATTTGTGACAACCTTTTCTTAATACCTCCCAACATTTAAATGACCTTAGTTCTCCTGAAGTTTATTTCACTCTAGAACTATGCATTTTTTACTGAGTTGCTCATCTGTTACCAGGCTTGTAAATGAAGAATTTTCAATAACCAGATTTTTCTTATTTTACTAGTGCTGGTGGTTTCACTGGGTGTTTTGGTTCACCTAATTCCATCAGGGAATTTGAGGATTTTAAAGATGGTGTCTGTGACAGAATGGATAGTATCTCATGAATCTAGAGTAGGAACCCAAGCATATATATTTAAAGTTTTCCCCCATTCTACTCTGTGACCACAGCTTGTAGTCATGCCAGTAAAACCAGTTGTGCTTCTGTTGCTGCCTTCTTGTTTGCTGGTGTTGGCTTTGCAAATCGTGCTGTACAAAACAACTTAACATCTGTGTCTGTGTGAGGATTACTGGGCTGGGAAGATGGACTTATGCTTCCAGTGCAGCTGTGATCCTGTCTTGGAACATGAAATGTTAACTCTTGGAATGGCAGAAGGAGATTGACTCTTCTGGGTGGATGTGGTTATAGTCATGTGCAGGTGGGATACAGCAGTCAGCGTTTCATAAGCTGACTCCATGTTTCTCTCTCTGCCATGACTTTGGTTATTGCTGTGCTGACCCAAAATATGTACCTACTTCAAAACTAAATTTGCCAATGTCATCTAACTTCAGCTTGGTCTTGAGTGCGCAGTTCAGTTGTGGTGGATGTTTCATGTCACAAGGAATTAGAACTGCTCCCTGTCTGACTGATCAGCACTGATCAGACCAGCAGTGATGTGAGTCATCAGAGCTTGCCTCAGGCTTCTCAGTGTGTAATCTGAAGTGTTTTCCTTTTTTCAAAAGTATATTAGGTTTAATCAAAGTATGCAAGTGCTTCTCTGTGTTTTTTCTTATGAATCCAAAAAATTATCTTAGCAAGTGTTAAAAAAACCCCTGGTTGAATACTCTTACAGTTTTATGGGGTTTTTTTTTTTCATATTGAGATTTAGAAGTCTTGTCTTCCATTTTGCATCCTTTCTCCAAGAAAAACTTCTCAGACAGACTTCAAAGTGAAACAGCTAAGCAGTGTCACCAGTGGTGGTGATGAGCATGTTGAAGCAGCATGAAGCAAGCTGGTGTCACAGCTGGTGTAGAATCTCTTTCCAGCATTCCCATTTGGGTCCCAAGCTGCCAGGCATGGAAGGCTCAGCAGGAGGCCAGCAGAGTGAAAGTACTCTGTGGGGATATACTGCTCAGCCCACTGCTGTTTCCCAACAAAGACAGGGGATAAAGGTTCATGCAGCAGGCACCACATCTCTGCTGTGGGCGTGGTGTAGTGAGTGGAGAGAAGGGCTCCTCTCTCCCCTCTGCACTGTTCTTCCAGGCAGTCAGGGTAGCCTGAGGCTGTGATTCACTCTGGTCACTTCATGCTGAATCAGCTGCTGCTGGATCGTGCAGCTTCTTTACCCTTTTATGGGAGTCTGTTTAGGTATGTGTTGTTTTAAACTGGATGGATTTATTTGTCTGCCATGCATGGTGACCACTTACTGCTGGAGCAGGTGATGGTGGGCTGTCTGCTCTCTGATATGCCTGCAGGTCTTTGAAAACCACCCAGACATTAAAGGACAGATGCTTTGAGTTGTTTTCATTCACCTCTGAAAAAAAGAAAAAGTATTGTCTGTATTGGGAAAGGCTGTATTGCATCCTGGGAACTAACAAGAGACTTCTTCACTGAGAGTGATGACCTGGCAGTTGGAGAGAGGCAGGAGAAGGGTTTGCTGACAGCCCTTGGCGCCTACAGAAAGTACTCTGAGACAAGACAAAGCAGCAGCAAATGCCAAATGAGCTGAATACTGGGTGGCACAACTTGCTTTATTGACTGTCTTGGGGAACCTCAGGAGTCAAATAAGCAAAGAGGCAGAGCCTCATGCCGAGGGCTGTCACTCTCTTTCTGATTCTGAAATCACTCTTTTGGGAGCCTGTGTAAATAGGACGCTAAAAGATCTGTGCTGATGTAAAGGCCTGGAATAGCTCTGTAGTTATCAGCATTGCAGCATTATCTGGAATTTCGGATGGAGAGCTGCCCTTCCTGTGCCTTGGTGTGGAGCTGTGCCTGCCAGCTGGCTTCCCTGGGGAGAGGCCTGCTTCAGGATCACCACAGTGGGGTGGCTGCTGACGGGGCCCATCGCTGCTCCCTGTGTGACAGTCTTCCTGCTCCTGAGGTTCCTCCTGGACCTTGGTGTGTGTTAGTTCAGGCAGAGCTTCAGGAACTGTTTCAGCAGTGAACGGGTGGGCTCTTCCGTGTGGTCAGTCTAATGCAGCCGGGACTGCAATTCAATTAATTCTTTGTTCATTTGCCAGCCATGCCCTGGGTTGTCTGTTATCTGTCTGTAGTGGATCTGTTGACTCTGTCAATCCATACATGATTTCTGCTTTCTACCTCTGACCTTCTGAGGCAGGTGTCACATTGGGGTTGATAAGTGAATCCAGCATAGTCAGGAATAACATCTGCTCACCCCAGTTGCTCTTTCCTCAATAGCTGTCCAAGCACCACTGTAATCATTGTGCTAATTAACTTCCCATTTTTATAAGGACAAAAGCAAAAAGTCGTGCAAGGCTTAGCTCATCCTCCTGGCCTCATCCTGGGGGTGAACTGCAGGGTACGTTTGCACTGTGCATGTGTTTCCTTTCATGTTTGAGTGATGAGTTCCCCTCACTTTTCTGGCTTGCGGGCAGTTTGAAGAAGAGATGAATTCCTTCCTCTCCGGGGATCGAATTTATCCCTGGGGCACATCTCTGTAATTGCAGGCAGCACACTTATCTCTGTGCAGGATGCTGCTGTGATGGGACTCTGATCAGACAGCTGTGAATGGTGACTGGCACTCAAGAGTGCCATTGACTTTCCCTAAAAGCATCTCTCCACTGATGAGGATCTGGAGCCCACCCTCTTGCTGCGGCTCTGCTGCCGGACCCCAGCCGCAGGCTCCCAGTGAGCTGGCAGACACAGACAATGCTAGCGTTTAGGGAAGCTGGCTGAGCATTTGTCAATGGTAGAGTAAATCCAGTGTGCAAGATGAATGTGAAAACGAAAGACGGCTTAATGAAAGCACGAGGAAAATTCTCCTTTGGTGTTATGAATAAATGATGTTGAATTAAAAATTGACAGTGTTGAAGGGTCTGTTAAATGTGAGGGGAGAAGACTGCAGGAGCTCTCTGGAGAAGGTGAAGTTACAACTGTATGTTGGGAGAAGTCAGGATCCAGGGGCTTGTATTTAGGAAGGTTTTTTTCATAGGAAACAACATGGAGTAGTAGGCTGTTTCCTCTGCACACCACGCATAGTTCCCTGGGTCCTGTGTAGCCCAATTTGGAGTGAGTCCATGTGACAAGCTGAGGGTTGTGGACTGGCTGCTGGTGCGCGAGTAACGTGAGCGGTTCGGCGCAGGGCGGCACAGCGGCTGGCCGGGACGGGCTCTGCTGGGAGCAGCGCTCCTTGATGGAGGGGGAGGTGGGAATGGGAGCGGGGCCGGCCGGCCGTGCCGAGAGGCCGCGGGCGCTGTACCGGAGGCTGCAGCACAGCACGGGTCCCGCACGGCGCCCCGGAGTGCCCGGTCGGGCTCGGTGCGAGTGTTGTTGAGGACGCGCCGCGCACACGCCGCGGTGCGAGGTTCCAAAAATTGCGCCGCGCACGAAGCGGGCGCTGCTGTGTTGTTCAAGGTGTCAGCAGGGCTGCCCTCGCCATACGCTCATTGAGCAGCCGCGCAACCCCCAGATAAGGACGGTTGGCGGCCGCTGGGGTGCGCGCCGCCCGTAGGGGAGCGCGAATCGCGCCCT
>VZRL01002373.1:1235436-1367163 GCA_013397895.1 Origma solitaria | reverse complement strand
GCGGCGGAGCGCGCCCCCTGCCGAGCGCCCGCGGCACTGCAGGCACGGCCCCGGCGGCGCTCCCGTGTGTGCGGGGTGTCCGCGCTTCCTGCGTGTGCACACGGGTGTGTATGTGCAGGGACACGGAGCACAGAGGGGCGTTTATATAGACAGCTGTGTGTGTGTACAAGGACTATAGATAGATATCTGTACATACGAGTGCACATACACGCTTGTGTGTATGTACAGGGAGTGTAAATACATGCATATATGACAGAATCACAGAATACCCTGAGTTGGATGTGATTCACAGGGATCATCACCTGCAGTTCCTGGCTCTTGCACAGGACAACCCCAACAATCCCATATGTGCGTGGAAGTCTTGTCCAAAAACTCCATGAGCTCTGGCAGGCTTGGGGCCATGACCACTGCCCTGACTGTATGTGTATATGTGTATACACTTGTGTGTACATACAGGGAGCTGGGCTGTGTTGGAATAGCCCCAGTGGCACTGCCTCAGGAGCCTTGCTGTCCCTAACACTTCCGGGCATGGCTAACTTCGTGTGCTTATCCAAAAACTTAGGGAGAAATTTCTTGTACCAGTATGATCATAATCTAGAGGGTCTTGTCACGTGTTTCATACACAGTCTACACAATACATTCAGTATGTGATGTGTCTTTTTCTAGTAAGTAAGCACAGTTAATAAGAGTTGGTTTTCTGATCATCTGTCATAAGCCTATCATGAAGCTTCTCTCAAACCAGGTGTCTCTTTAAATTCCAGTTACGTTATGAAAGTGCTTGGTTTAATTTCTGGCAGTAAATAATTAAGCAACTCTTACGGCATACTGTTTTCTAATTATAACTGTAATAATTGCAATTAATTAAAAATGCTAGGTACAGCAAACACTGAAATGGTTTATGCACATGATTTGTGTACCCTGTACATCTATACATATGAATTTAGCACCAAGCAGCAATTACAGTTGCAGTGCACTCTAATTCACTGTCTGTCCTGTGCTTGCAGGTGGTTCTCCTTGGGATTGACATAATTTCTGCACTGGTGTCCCGCTTGCAAGATCGCTTCAAGGCCCAGATTGGCACAGGTGAGGGATCTGTGTGTGAATGTCACCATCACTCTGCCAGCACCCGCACTGGCTGCTGGACCCAAAGCTGTCTTTCTCCCCTGGAGAGCACTTGGGAGGCTCTTGGTGATTTTCAGGCTCTGCTGAAGGGGCAGCAGGGTTGGTGTCTCCACTGGTTGGTGGAGGGAGAGCAGAGGGGGTCTGCCACTGTTACACTTTTTTGCTGAGGGATTTGGATGTTCTTATTTTCTTTCCTCAGTGCTGCCAAGTTTACTTGATAGACTGGGAGATTCTAAGGACTCAGTGAGGGAGCAGGATCAGACCTTGCTGCTGAAAATCATGGAACAAGCTGCTAACCCTCAGGTATGTTCAACAGCCCTCCACAACGTGAGTGACCGGCTGTGTAAAACAAATGAAACCTTTTTTCTGTCAGAAGGTTTTCTCTGCCAGTTTTCTGTCTGAAATGGCTTCATCTCCCTACACCTTGTTATAAAATATTTTCTTCACTTGATAAGACTGTTGCTGGACAGGATACACATGGGAGCATGAGTGTCAGTGGATTTCCCAAGGATAGGATGGGTACATGTCAGAGTAATTGTTCCAGGTCTTTGGAACTTTCTTGCTTTCTGTAAGTATGAGTATTGTTTTAGGTAGTGGGGAGTTACAGTGAAGTCAGCACAGAACAATGATTTAGTCAGATCTAAAAGTATCTTGCTGCTTCTTGTCCTGTTCTGCTTGGTTGGCTGTAAAGCTTATATTTGAGCTCCAGAGATGATGTGGTGTATGTCGGCTGGAAGAGAGAATCTGTTTCTCACCCCATATTCTTTTTTGTCTTTTCTGTCTTCCACAGTACGTGTGGGACAGGATGCTAGGAGGATTCAAACACAAGAATTTTCGGACAAGAGAAGGGATTTGCCTCTGCCTTATTGCAACGCTCAATGCGTAAGTCAGAACCTTCTGCAAATCTCTGTTGTGTACGTGAGCCTGTTCTATGATTCATAATGGTGCTTTTTGTTCTTTATTCCCAGATCTGGAGCTCAGAGTTTAACACTGAGTAAGATAGTGCCACATATATGTAACTTACTTGGAGATCCAAACAGCCAGGTGAGCTTTTGTTGTGAGTCACATCTAAAGGTTGTGCTGGTTGCCTCGTTGGTAAATGAGCTAATTGTGCTGCTGGTGGTGAGCTCTGAACAATGCTGTGTACGCAGAACCCTTGGCTGGTTTTGGAGAGGTGTGATTAGTAGTATGTCCAAGCCAGCATATCAGTTACTCCAAGGGTTCAGCAAAACATGATGAATCTGCAGGTGAGATGAACAGAAGAGGGAAACTTTTGTGTGAAGAGAACGCCTGTGGCTTGGAGCTTAATGCAGGGGAGGCTGCAGGGATCCCTCTGGGCTCAGTGCAGCACCCCTCACCTTCGGAGAACAATCAGTCTGGGCAGAGAAGGCAAATGGGACCAGTCAGACAGCCTGGTCATGTGCACTGCCAGAAGTTGTACAGGGAGGTTCTGAATAGGGGGTGAAGACAAGCTATACAGGGATTTCAATCAGTGACGCAACCCAAATGAAAATACAAGTGGAATAAAATCTGTTGCTTCTAAGTGCTTTTTGTCCTGTTTGAAATTGGATGCAAGTATGTGGGGTTAGTGAGAAGAGGGAGGTGGGCAAGTAGGGTTCAAACTCCTGTTGTGTAATGTGTGCTAGCAGTTTTTGAATTATGCTGTTCGTGGCCCTCCCAGAATAGGTGGCACACATGTAATCCAGGTGTGGAGCGGGTGTTCAGCTGGAAGGAGGTGTGGGGTGTCCAGCTGGAGAAGGGGTTTATGTTGGCTTTGGGGAGTTGGCCATATTTTCGTGGCTGTCAGGGCCTCCCCTTGTTAAGAGGAGGACTGAGTGTGAAGCAGCCTTCCCTTGCTGCTTGTGCTGGTGCAGGATAGTAAACCCATTACTGCAAGAAGTGTGTGAGGAAGTTTAATGTTTACAGTCCTGTGTCGTTCTGAGCTGAGACTAAGCAAGCTGTTACCCTCCAAGGAAATCCTGGGTTTAGGGCTTGGACTTCAACAGACAGGTGCCTTGGTCCTGCCATTGGTGAGCTGCTGAGTGAACTGGAAAGTTGGTGAGGGCACTGAGGCGTTTTCCCTCTGCGCTGCCTCTTCCTTGTGCCTGGCACAGCTCATAATCCTTTATCCAGCTGTAGGGGGAAACAAGGCTGATCTCTTTCGCTTTCTCCTGGGTCTGGTCCCTCATCCCCAGAAAGCCTATCCTGAACTGGTCAGATACAAATTGCTGTGACAGTGGCTCTGGGTGAAACAGTGCCTGCGCTGGGGCAGGGACTGGTCCTGGGCTCCCCTGGAGCAGCTGCTGTGCTGCTGGTTCCTCCTGAGCACTAGGAGACTTGCTGGCCTTGGTCACTGCTGCCCTCTCTTGGAGAGAGGATCGAGAAACAGTTCCAGGTCAAGCCCAGGTTTTTTTTTTCTTTTGTTGTGGACGTGGAAGCTGTTCCATTAGAGCCCTTTTCAGAAATACTGCTTTTTTTGTTTTCAGCTGATGCAATTTGAGTAACCTAGTATGCATGTGGTGTAACAACAGTGCTTAAACTCGGATTATTTTCTCAAAAATAAAGTTACTAATGCTTTGTTGTCACTGTGGTATACTAAACCAACAATGATGGTAAGGGCTCCTTGCCTTGCCCAATATGGGATTTAGCCAGTCCTGCAGCTGTGCCTCTGCTTAACTGTACACACAGAGGCAATCCTTGCACTCACAGGCTGGCTTAGGGTCTGTGTACCCAGGGACACCAACGAGTTCCTTCAGAGCCGTGCCCAGAAACCTTGGTGGCATATGGGGCTGATGGGCAGGGAGATGAGAGATGAGCGCTGAGTAAGGGCTGGTGTGAGTGAAGGAGGGGTTTGGAGGCTGGCAGTGAGCTGCTGAGGGGGAACGCTGCAGAGCAGGAGAACGGGGTGAGATAGGTGTGAGTCAAGTGTTAGGGGTTTCTTTGGCTAGGAGTCAGGAGATGTGTGCCTGCCCTTTGACTCCCACCTATAAGCAATTCTAGCTGGTGTCCTCAGGATATTCCATGTCTAGTCCTGGGGTGTGTATGGTGGTAGCTGCCAGCCATCTTCTGAGAAGCAGAAGTGCACAGCTCTGTAGGTGTTTCTGGAGGCAGAGCAGATAGTTTGTTTACCTTCTCTGCCTGCTGTGTCTAGTGGAGGAAGGGTTTAAGTACAGAAAGGTGACACTTTAATCAGATTTATGTCTCTTCTGTTGGCTGGAGGGAAGGATGTGCTCAGCACTTTCTCGCAAATCAGTTTGCAAAATTCATGGTGACTCAGGTGATTGATTACTCTTCCCTTCCTCCCTGTTTTGCTAATAACATAGAAACATGAGTTTTTAAGACAGCATTAAAAATCAGTTTATTTTATAATATCCTAGTAATATAAGGTCTGTTTATGTCTCTCTCCTTTTTTCATCCACTAAATGTACCCGTTGTACACTGGGTGGAGTTTGGCAAAGGCAGCTAAGCTGCCTGTGTACAAAATCTTTCATCCTATGCCTTCACTGCCTTTTCAATTCAATTAACCTGCTGATACTGCTAACGTCTGAAATGCAGGTTGAAAGCTCCTTCATGAACTGTGGTAATGTGTATAGTGGCAACTGTTGTTGCTGAGAAATATGCAAATTTAGTTCTCTAAGGTAGGACTTATTAGGGATTTATTAATTTAAATTGTAAAGATGACTGATTTCTCTCATCTCTCACATCCAGGTTCGAGATGCAGCAATAAACAGCCTTGTGGAAATTTACAGACATGTTGGTGAACGTGTAAGGGCTGATCTCAGTAAAAAAGGATTACCCCAGTCGCGGTAAGTTGAGAATGTCCTTAGGTCTTCACTATTTTTGGTCTGCTTTTTATTCCCTTCCTTCCTTCAGAAGATTTCAGGAACATGATTGAACCTTTTCCCAGGATCATGGTTTGAATTTTTTTAAAAAAATCTGATAAACACTAAGGTTTCACTTAATGTAGATCCTGTATCTTTGCCCAAGTATGCCACAGCATCTTTGGAAAACCACTAAAGTTATTACCGATGTTAAGTTAACTGATTAAAGATTAAGTGAATTAATATTTTTCCTGTATGTTCTGCATACATGGAGAGGACACTTCAGAGTAGCTTGTGTGTGTTGTTTATGCAGCTTGGGTGGTTAAAGAGCAAAAACTCACAGACAAAACAGTCAGTTTTAAGATTTTATTTTAAAAAAGCAACTCTTCCCCCCAGAAAAACCCAAACCTCAAACTGAAAGCAACCAAACCAATGTCAAAACCAAAGCTATGTCCCTCTGCTTCTGCCATTTCAGGTGTGTTAAGAAAGCTGCTCTGCATTTTGCCTCCAGTGCTCAGGGCAGAGCGTGGTTAGACCTGAGGATGGAGTAGATGGCAGCTTGTCAGTGCTCAGAGGGAAGAGGTGGTTTTGGAGGTGGGGTACGTGCAGGTGGAGGCAGCATTGTTGCCTCTTGTTCTCCAGTGAAAACATCTGCTCCCACAATGTGCCTTAAAGTCATAAACTCACTGGGAAGGAATGATGAGATGTGATAAGGATCTTCTGCTCTGCTAGACTCGTGACATAAATGGGAACGTGTCAGGGCCAAAGACAAACGTTGTGTCAAGGTGGTTTTTAGGAGTGTGTTTTGTGGTATTTCCACAAATAAGTTAAGATAGGCAAAGTGGTGATGAACTGGAAATGCATCTATAATTAGCCGTATCACATCTTCAGTAATGTGTATTTTCAATTATATCTCAGCTTTTCTTAGCAACTGTTGTGTGTTGATGTTGGGTTTTTTAATTTTAAAAAAACTTTCTTCCACTGACATTTTGCACTGACATTTTTGACAGTGCGCCCAATGACCTGAATGAAGCCAAATTTGTTCTATAGCATCATAAGATGTTAGAAGATGGCTGCCCATGGAAGTGGTAGAATCACCATCCCTGGAACCGTTCAGAAGTTATGTGGATGTGGCACTTGCAGACGTGGTTTAGTAGCAAATGCTGTGGTGCTGGGTTAAAAGTTGGACTCAATGGTCATAGAGGTCTTTTCCAGCCTTAGTGATTTTATGATTCTAGTATCCCTAAAATTTAAATTCGGTTGTTCATTGTGTATTTCTTTAATTTTCAAACAGGTTGAATGTAATTTTTACAAAATTCGATGAGGTCCAAAAATCTGGAAACATGGTCCAGACTTCAGTTGGTAAGTAGAAATACTCATGTGGTCTTTTGGTGCTTTTAGCAATTTTCAATTGGTGACACATTCAAATAGATATAAAGCAAGCATTCTGTTAAGGAAAACAAGCATAGTGATTGTTCAGAAATATACACAGTGCTTTTTCAACAAATAAAATGGATGTTTTATTCATCTGTTGTCTTTTTGTAGTATCAGAAGGAGAAGGTGGTGTTATAGCTGTCTTTTTCTCTTGAGTTACATTAGGAAAGTGCATCTCCTGTTCTCACATCCATGTGCATGTAAATTGTTCGTAAGGTAACTTAAATAGTAATTTCAGAAAAAAATTGCCTTTTCAGTTTAATGCCCTAAAAGGTACAGAGAGTGTACGCAATAATGCAGCAGTGTTCTGTCTAAAGCTCATGTTGTTTGTATCTTGCAGTTCCTAAGTTTGCATATTTTGTATGTTTAGGACTGATAGCCAAACACCCTTATCAGAGTATTAATTCTGTCTGTCTTGTCTGAGACTAGTATATTGCTTACTGTAGTAACAAGTGTTTATTACTGCATTTGCAGATAAGCTTATGAGTTAGTAAGTAATTTTAATAGATACCACTCCTTGTTTAACAATAGATTTTTGAAAGAATTCTTGGTGAGGAAATACATCTTTCTGCCAACAGTTGAGTAGAGCAGAGATGGAGAGCCTGAGTTCAGTACTTTGGGTTCCTATCAAATTCGCACCCTCTGCAAGGCCAGGAGCAGGGGTGGTGGTGTCCCCATTTATTTCCACCATGCTCATGGAAGTCAGGAGAGCAGAGAGGTCTTTGCTCTTTCAAATCAGAAAAAATATATTTGACTTCTGCCCATCATTCTTCTTGCCATAACCATTTTAAAATACAGTAAACTTCATCCCTGCAGAAACAATAAAATCAACTGATTTGAAAATCCTGAAATTATAGCTTGTATTATTCAGAAATGTGATATATTTTCTTGTATGTTTGGGAATGATGAAGACCTAGTACAGGTTCCTCTGTGATGGAATGGGTTAAAATTATGCCTTTGCATGATATGGGAATACTTTGTCCGTACAGGTGGATGAGGCTTACAGGGGCAAAAAAGGGCAGCTGAGAAACAAATGTCCTTGTACTTTTTTATCAGGTGGGAGGAGAAGTAAATATTTAATCCCTTAGCAAACTTAAGGTTCCCAAACTCCAGGTGATTTCTCTGAAACCCTCACTCAAAAAGAAACAGATTTACTGCTGATTCAACTTCCTTGCTTTCCGCTTGGCTAGGCTAAGGTGGAATATTTGTTTTGCTAGCAGTGGAATGGAATGGGCTTTCAAAAAAAAGAAAAAGCCGTTTGATGCATCGTTGTACTATGTAGTTTGCTGTTGTTTGGTGTTTCAGGGAGGCGGACTTGTGATCTGAGATGTATTGCCACATCTAAAGCATCGGTGTGTATCAGATATTCTACTTTTAGGCTTCATTGAAAATTACTTTTTCTTTTATACCCCTTTGTCACTGTTTCAATGAAAGATTTACCCTTTTTGTGCATCAAGGGCCGTAGGCCTTATGATCCCTATCTCATGGCCTGGAGTCCATGGATAGGCTTTTAGTATTTCCCAACACAAATACTCCTGTATTCTTCGCTCTGCTTAACCTGATCTTCTGATGTCTCACTGTTCTCGCTTGTGCTGTAGCAGGATGCAATCCCTGGAGTCTGTGTGTGTTAGGATTTCTCCTCGGTAGAATCTCCTGTGTGGACATTGAGAGAAAAAGTAGCCTGAGAGAAGAGGGAGAGTGGAGTAGTGTTAAGGGCCAAAGAGAGCAAAGTGTAGGATCTCCTCTTGTTCTGCCAGAACCTTTTCATCTTTCCTGGAAATGAAAAGTCTATAGTTGCGGAATTCAAGTAGTTCTCATTTGTGAAGCTAATAATGATAACATTACTTACTAACATTTTTTGTGTGTTTGAGGGGAGGGTTCAGTTTCCCTTAGTGCCATAGGCTGGTTTGTTGCTTCTTCCTTGCCCTCCAAGCAGAGCACAAATACAGTGTTACATGCTCGTCCTATCTCATGTGTCAACAGCTCTGTGCGACTTTCAGCTGATCTTTTTGAGGTTGTGTAAGCCAGCAAAAGGAGGCTTATCTTCACTCATGGTCACAAGTTTGTTATGGCCTAAAGACAAGCTAAGTTTGTCAGGTTTCTTGTGTCCCTGATGCTTTCTGAGCAAAGGTGACACTTTCAGCAGTTGTCAGAGTCCCCCAGGGAGGATGATGATAGATACTGCTCATGCAAAAGATTTGGCTTTCTGAGGAAATAGTGGAAATAGCTCAGTTTTGTTAACCCTTTTGAGTCTGGCAGAGTGGTTGGATGGGTGAATATGTGAATCTGTGCTTCTCAAGTGAGTAACCAAGAGGAACTGTTGCCTGAAGGGTCACTCATAACTGAGCACCAGAGTTGTGCTAATGACAGCGAGACTTGAAAGTGGTTGTCAAACCTGTCTTTATCACAGACCGCACTTGGGACAGCAACTGTGGCTTCTGGAATGGTAGAATGTGGTAAAAACTGGACTCTTGACTCTGAGACTACTGTTTGGTATAATAATTTACCAGTTCACTGAGGATTCAAGTAAAAGGAAGCAATTGCAGCAGCACTATTTGTGTATCAGGAGTGCTTTGGAGATTGATGAGTTGCTCTTGAGTTGTTAAAGGTTCCCAAGACACAAACAAACAGAAATATTACACAGACTACTAGAAAAGTTGCTTAAAATAATAGGACATTTTCTTAACCGAACGAAGAAACCTAATGAATCAACTCTAATCAGACTGTGAATTTCAAGTCTCTAAAAATAATTCATGTTTTGTATTTGCTTATCTTTCTATACTGTGGTCCATTAGTGCTTGTTTGAGTTTATCTTGAATTGTTTGATTATTTTTTTTGGCTAGGCTTTGTTTTTATCATTTAGTAACACAAGAATCAAATGCATAGTGGGGTGGGGGAGGTTTGCATAGTAATCTGAGGTGTTTCATTAAGTCGGAGGAGGTTTTGGCATGCCCAAGTATGCTGCTTGTTGCTAGGCTACCAGCAGCCCTTACAGCTAGAATATGAAGTTAAAATCCATGCTGGATTTCTCGATGATTCTCAGTGCATCTCTGTTTTGTTATCTGGCATATAATTAGTCAGCCTCTTGAAGCAAAAATTATAGTTTTTCCCCTTTTGGGTTTTCAGCAAGCTAATTATTTTCTGTGTAACTGCTTTTGCTAATTATGCAGATGCCTTATTTCCCTGGGACAAATACATTTTCAGCATGAAAGAGCCAATAATTGCCAGCTAGTCAGCTGCTGTCTTCGAGTGGCATTATGTGATGATCTTTAGTTGGATGTGATACAGAGAGAGGCTATTGGACAGAGACTCACAGAAATTCATGCTGCATGGTATTATCTGGAAGGACCTTAACATAAAGTGTATGGATTTTCCATAGATTTGAGTTGACTTTGTATCAGGCTTGGACTCCAGAAGAGTTTATAGTCAAATTTCAGTGCAGATTAAGACTAAAATTAATTATCTACTGAAAAATACAGGCTGATAGGAACTGATGACCCAAACCAAAGCTATTAGTGACCAAAATGTTTTGGTGTGTTTTTTATGCTTTTGATGATTGTAATATCCTAATGTGATATTCTTTGATTTAAACCTTCATTTTTTTATATAAATCACACAATTTTTGGGAGATGTGTTTATATTTGTGCATGCAGGAATACTGTGGTGGTGTTCCTGTGGGCAGGGAGGGCATTGAAATTTCTTGTTGATGCTGAATTTTGACTTGGAAGAGCAAGATTTAGGGAGATCTTAAAGCCAGAATTCTGGAGCTGAGATCTCTCCCCCATGGATACTTGCACAGAGTAATGTGAGGGGAGGATGCAGGTTTGGTAGTTAACTGCATGAGTGTGTGTTCTAAGAGTAATAAGCAAGTTAATTCAAACAGTGCTAAAATAAAAGATGCTATAATTTCAGTTACTGAAAACCTATGGAGAAGGAGCAATGCTGCTTTTCAGTAGAACTACTTTTATATTTGAGAGGGTGTATAAGACAAATTTGCTATTTACTGTATGAATTCTGTTTGTGAAGTTGAGAACTTGGAGTCAATTAGATGAAAACTGGAGCTATTTTAGATTCTTGTGTTTTGCTGGTAATAAAGCTGAGTCACTGAAAGTTATTTTGATATTTATTATACGGAGGAAAATCACCCACATTTGCCAAGTAATGCAGTGCATCTGGGGATGGAATATTTGTTTGTCAACACATATCCAAGCAGCAGAATTGCAGATGGGAACGAGGGACAACTGTCTGGGATAACCCAGATATTTTGAACCAATAAACACTGCACTGTGGTTTTTTGCATTCATACCTCCTTGTGCAATTTAATTTCAATTATGGCTTGCTCTCTATTAATACAGTTTTCACGTTGAAATAGGAAGTGAAATAGAAAATTGATTTCATTGACTCAGCATTTTTAGGGCATGAAAAAAGCAAGTAAATACCTCTTCACCTGTGTGGGAGCTGAGGGAGCAGTAATGTCTGAGTGATATTTGAATGAACACCATTAACTGATAATATGTCCTTGTGGAAGGTATAAATGGACAAGGGGAGCTCTAGTCCTTTCTAACAGCTTTGTAAATAAGCATAGTGCTGAAATTCTCAAATGTAGAAGGGGAGGGTGTGAGCAGGCAGGCACAGGGGGGCACATGGAGCTCAGCTGAATGCTGAACAGGCTTTTATTTTGGAGGAGAGGTGGCAATCGCCTGCTAGGTCACACAGCGAAGTGGTGTAGGAGGGTGGCGAGTTTGCTGGTGGTTAAGTTGCTGAGAGACATGTACTGAGAGACATGTACTGTGGGGCTGCTCCTGAGCACAGCGCCTTTCCCCAGCAGCTCCCCAGCACTGCAGAGAATGACTACAGGGAAAGGTAGGTGCTAATGAATGTGCCACAGGGATGGATGTGTTTATTTGTTAGTGTCTGAGTATTCCACTGCTCTGTTTCTTTTTAACGGTGCAAAGAGACTGAAGCAATCTGGCAGTAAAAGTGGAACTTAAAAAAAAATAGTGTGCAAACATCTGTAGCCTAATGGCATCAAGCTCAGTTTAGATTCTATAAGAAATGATAAATTATCTGTTTGATGGGTTGAAGGAAGAGGATGTTTGCATGTATAAGGGACCAGAACAGGTTGAGAGAAGTGAAGGACATGAATTTTCAGAAACCTTTCCTGGTCTGTGTTGTTTTTGAATGATCATTGAGACTACCATTTCCTAACTGTTTCCTTTTGCAGCATCAGTTGGGAAGATTATTTAAATTGGTTACTAGTACTTTTGAATTAGCATTGAATCACAGTTCCGAGAATGTGCCAAATAAAGACATCACTTTTTTTTAATCCATATTTTTGTGTTTTAACTGCATTTCTGTAACAGAAAGGGTATCTGTGATAGTCGGTGAGGCTGGATGGGAATAGGTGAAATGGAAAGGCAGATGAGCTCTGTATCTGTTTACCTGAATTAATTTACAGGAGGGAAGCATATATCATATTTATTTTTGGTACATAAGCCTGTGCTTTTCATCTGAGCTTTCAGAGGAGAAGATTTGTTAGCCATCTTAGCAAAAGCTGCATTTTCTTTCTTCCCCCTTTTCTCTCGATTTAGTGTACCTGTTGTCTTTTTGAAAACCTTACTATACTGTGGATGGAGTAGATTAATTTTAGGAAGTCTGAGTAGTATCCAAATTTTATAGACCTTGGTTTTGTATTTATATTTACAGTCTCAGGTTTCAGTTAATTGGCAGCTTTTTGTGTAACAGAACATGGAAATCTCCTGGGCAAATTGCATGCTGTGGAATGAATACTGCATGTTACAGTATGTGTCAGTTCTATGGACAGTTCTTTTTTTTATCCTTTTGAAACATTTTTTTCCAAGGCAGTGACTGCATGTATTTTCAGAGGAAGCAGTGGATGGATGTGTGTGGTGTTCCTTGTTCACCAGCAGTGAATATCTCCCAACGCCAGGAAATAAACACAGAAACCTGTCTGGGCTGTTTCTCCTCCTCCTCATAAACTGCATCACCTGTCAGTGGATAGTGTCACCATCTACAGCTGAGAGACCTTTGCACTCTGGCTCCTCCTGTCCAGGTCAAAAGAGGAGTTCAGAATAATCCGTGGTTTTTCCAAAGTTGAAATCGTGTTGAATAATTAATGTACTTCATTGCTTAGTAAAGAAAACAAGCAAATATTTGCTGTTGTCAATGAAGCGTGACAATCTCATCATGCTGGGAAGTTCTCAGCTTTAAAAGATCAACTGGTAGAATGAAGAGCCTGGGGCACTGGTCCAGCTGGTCTTATCAGTTGGGAAATGTCTGACCTCCAGGTCACTGTTGGTTTTCTGAACTGTTGTATTTGCAAATGTCAGAAGAAAAGTAAGTGTGTAAATTGTTAGTGTTATTGTGAATTCTGGATTAAATCCAAAGTACCTTGACCCAGGATTTCCTTGCAAAGAAGACCAGAGTTACGCTGGTTGTGTATGTTTCATCACTTCCCCAAAGCCCGATGGTTTTGTATGAGCACACAAATGCGCTTTTGCCAAAGCTTTGGTGTAATTAAACAGAACCACTTTACTACCAACATCGCTAACAGACATGCATGAAATACAGGCTAAAGGAGCAGACAGCTAAAGGATGAGATAGTGCTGTTTAGTGTGGGCTTTATGAGCAACGTTTACCTTTCCATTAACACTGATGGAAGTGAAATGCATGAATGTCCTGTACATCTCGAGATGAATTTCTTCATGCAGGGCCTGTTCTGTTCTGCCCCACTGGTAAAGTATCATGTGGATCTGAGTGACCTCAGTGGTTGTCTTAGAGAATGCATGCAACTTGGAACACATTGCAAGGAGGAGTTTATAGTCCAGTGTTCATAAAGAATTAGAATGAAAAAATCCTGCACCCTTCCCATGGAAGCTGCAGTAACATCTGGTACAGCTACAGAGGTGATCACAGTTCAGGAATGCTTAGTAGTTGCTGTTTTCTCTGCAGTGGTCTTTTCCTCCTAACTTTTTCATGTGTTTTGATGTCAGGTTGGTTTCACATCTAAAAGAAAGCCTTAAATTTGCCATGGTCATTATCTTCAAAATCTGTGCAGCAATTTCCTGGTATCTTTTGGCTGCTTTTCTCAGCTGGCTGTCCTTTGTAGATCTTCTGCCAGAAAGAGCTTGGGGTCAAAGCTGGAGCAATATTAACTTAAGTGACATTTTTACATGAAAGGACTAACCAAATCTTACGGTTTTGATCGCTTAGCTTTGTCATTTATGATACACAGGATCTTCCAGGGGCAAATTTATCAGTAGGGTGGTTCATACACATGCCCATGCACACACATATTGATCACTGTGAACATAGCAGTGATTTTAAGTGAGCCTTTTAATTCTCAGCTATTCTCTGAGAGGTGGGAGTACAGGTTATTCAGATATCCTAGAGGAAGACTGGCACACTAAAGGGCAATCTGGTGTGAGTAAAAAGTATCCCATAGCTGTATACTGTGCACATTCGTGAAGTTTATTTGGGTTGTGTTTGTGTTTCACACGCACTGACTTAAGACTTGTTGGGGGGGCACAGTAGAATATTTCAGTGAGCACCAGTGAAGGTATCATAAGCTTTCTGCTGCTATGAAAATAATTACAAAATTGTTCTTGACATAGAAGTCCCTGCCTGAGGCTCACAAATAGTTCAGTTTCCAAGAAAGCAGTAGAGGAGTAGGTGTCTTTCTTTCCCCTTTCCGTATGCTCTCTGGGTGCTGGGTTCTGAAGAGTAGTCTCCTAATAACTGCTTTTAAATGAATGCTCTGGGCTGTTTTTATATAGAATCACTGTCCCAGTTAGAATTCAATTGCTGTCCTTAATCAGCAGCCTCAGCGGTGGCCAAAGACTGCTTGGGGAAGAAATGAAAATGCTTGCACCTCTTGTAGAGCACTTTGATGAATTCCTGTGCTGCTGCTCTCATTTATTTGATGAGATTTGTTTTCAGGTTGAGCATGTAACAAGTGGACTGAGTTTAGCTGCTGTAATTAGCAGCCTCTGAGGACGGCAGTCACTGTAGTAATTGGTGAAATACTGGATAGGCTTTCGGGGGCAATAAAAGTAGGTGAAATGTGTTTTTCTCCTACCAGCAACAAAGAACATCCCTGTCCTTGTATATTGTAACCACAGTAGCTGTAGCTTCCATAACCTGAGGTTTTATGTAAAGTGTCTAGACCGAAGAGCACCTGGTTGATTTCTAAAGAACCTGAGACCAAATGCTTGGAGGCTTGAAGGTCTTGTATCTAGTTACTTTGTATTTTCAGATCATTGACAATAGGCTGCATGGCATTAGACTGCTGAGTCCATTTTGGAGGAAGACTTAGTAATACAGATGGTAGGTATATCCAGTTTTAACATGCAGTGGTAGAACAAAACCTGCCGTTACAGCCATGTGAGTCAGGGGCATGAAGAGGACCTTTTTTCAAAATGCAGGAGTGGACAACTGCTGATTTGTTACTCCAATGGGAAGTACAGTGAAGGCATTGTTTGTACTTGGCCCTGGTCTGGCATTACACTGCCTTCCTCCTCCATTATGTTTGGCTGAAGTATTTTGTTTGTAGCTCAGATACAGTGATGTGAAATAGAACAAAACTGAGCTATAATAAGTAAAGGCATCCTATTTTTGTAGTATTAAGACAGCAAATACTGCATAATGACTGGGTTTCTTCTGCCTGCTGAAGGAATTAATTCTGCCCTGCTGCTCTGTCATAAGAATCCTTTTGTTGCATTGTGCAAAGCAGTTTGAGTCTCTTTTTTTGTTTATTCCCCTGAAGCCCCAAAGCTGCAGACAGCCCTGAATAATCCTGGCTAGGTTTACACCCCACGTGTAGCCTGCAGGGATCTCACTGCAGACAAATCTTCATGAGGAAAGCTGCTAATGGCTGCTGCTTTGCAGTTGGCCTTCAGAGTTAAGGCAAGTGAATTTTAGTACAAGCAATGCACTACAGAGGAAGAGAGAAATACCTTCATTTGCAGTAGAGTGTCACCTGAGCTGCTTTTCTCAAGAATGGCAAAACGTTATAGCAAGCACATTTCCAGAGCTGCTCCCTTTCCTGTGACAGACATAACCTGCCTTCCCTCAGAGCTTGTCAGTGCACCACAAAATCCTTTAGGTGCTTGACTTGGATGTTTCTGGTATTAGATTCAGATGCTGATGCCTAAGGAATATGAAACATATCTGGGCTTCATTGGAGACAAATACTTAGATGCAGAGGTGGGAAGATAAATTTACACTATTTTTTGACTCCAGATCTGCTCCCCTTGATACTAATGGGCTCTTTCTAGTGATTTCAATGGGAAATGAACAGGAAGGAGAAATGTAAATCCTTGTAGACTATGCTGTAAACAGCCTTGTTATGAATATTTTAGGCATGACTGCTCCCAGGTTTCCAGAGGGAAGGGGGAGATAGGAGTTTTAGGTATGAAACAGTGTTGGCACTGCTTCATAAACTGCTACTGTTTATGCAGTTGGCATCTTTGGTGCTGCCTTCACCCCCGTGTAATGACACTGTTCCCTTTGGCTGTTGTGTGGGTAGAGGAAAGATGTGTACATCTTTAAGAAATGCATGTCTTCCTCGTACATCTCTCCTGAGTAACGGGACTCCTGTCTAGTGGAGCGCTGGCTCATAATGAGAGCTGACATTTCTAATTAGGGCTGCTTTATGAAGAATGGGTCTAACTCTGTTCTCCATCGTTTATGTTTCTTCCCGACCTCCCCCCAGCTCCTTCTAGGGATCAGGGGCAATCCTGGAGGCAGCCCTGGAAAGGCAGGGCAGGGCACACTTATTCCTGCTGCAGCTCTGCCAGTGCACTTCAACTCCGATTTACACTCCTGCTGTTTGAGCTCTGTGCTAGGCAGGAGCTGAATCTGCAGAGGGTTCTAATCACACAGAGCTTCTGTCATGTTGAGGGACAATCACGCTCCTTTTCACTGGAGACTTAAATAAGATGTGATCCCACGCTTCCACGGGCAAAATATTTATGCACCAGCTTGCTGAAACTTATTCTCTGTTCCCTCTCCCTTAAGAAGCTCCATACTTGTCTCTAGTGCTTTCCTTAGTTGTCTTTTTTTTTCTTTTTCTCCCTTTCGCTTTCCTCCCCTTTTTGATGTGTTTGTTGGAGTTTGTCTCACAGCAGTGAGATTTCTCTAAAGATTCTGTATTGGGCCTTTGTATGCACATTGTGCTCCCTGCTTGCTGCTTCCCTTGATGTCGCTCCCTGAAGCCTATTTATTATCATGGACTCTAAAGCAGTCTTGTCCCTATTTTTGTCCTAACTATTTCTTGTTTGTAGCAGCATAGTATAAGGAGCTCTGTTCACTTTCCCAGAGCGTGTTGGAGATGTGGCATGATGCTGGGGTCTTGGGAGCTTTGTGACACAGTTGGATGGTGCCAGGTACTGTGTCTTTCGTATAAACCGGGCCGGGTGCTCTGTCAGCTGCAGCAGGACGTTCGCTTCAGGGCCTCCAGTGTGAGCATGTGTGGTTTGGTCCTTCCACAGCTTCTTCCCCGGAAAGCTGGATCACAGAGCCATCTGAAACAGCATGTTTTACGTGCCCTAAAAATGGTAAATAGTTTCAGTTAGAGGTGAGAATGGACCTGAGCTATGTTTGATGGCGCTCTGCACCCTTGGCCAGTGATGGTCTGTCCGGTGTTTGAAAGCAGCTGATCTCTGCTCCCTCATGGCATGGAAGGGGTTTCTGTGAAGCTACACACAGGACATATGCCAGTAAAAGGCTGTGATGAGCAGCTCATCTTTTAAATTTTGGGCTAGAATCTTGGCTTTCCTGTACCTGTAATGCATAGACCACTAATTCTGGAAAAACTCTGAATTAGATGTAAGGTTTGTTTTTTTTTTTTTTCATCAAGAGATTTTCAGTTGGTTTCATGCAAATTTCAGTAGTCTGCATACTCAAGGGCCTGAGAGGACTATGCTTGGGGTTTTTTCCTATGAGTTGGTATTTTTTTCACTTTGAAGATAGTCAGTGAAGCACTGGAACAGGCTGCCCAGAGGATCTTCATCCATGGAGATTTTTTAAATGAGGCTGGATGAAGCCTCGAGCAATACAACTTTGTCAGCCCTGGTTTTGAGAGGAGATTGGGTCACTTGACCTTCAGAGGTCCCTTTTAACCTAAATTATGCTATTATTTCATTTTTCCTCCTACAGGAGGCAGTAGTTATGGAAGATCTGCAAATTGATTCAGTGTTTTTTTTTTACGCAGTACTTTCTAGCTGTGTGTGCCAGTAAGCTGAAGGCAAGGTTTGCCAGTGTCATTTGAGATTGTGTCTGTTATCCAGCACTTCAGTTTATCAAGAGTGGTAACAGGGCTAAAGGCAGAAGAGAATGTGGCCTCAGCTAACAACACAGTCTGATGTCAGCATGAAAATGCTGCAAGCCACAACAGAGGCACTTCTATAAATGGCAGCCTGTATCATTTAATGCACATTCTCTGCTGATTTGGTGTTATGCTAGAATAGGTGATAATGCTTCACTTTAGTTTTATTGGTCTGTCATCAGTGTGACTGTCAAGTTGCACACAGGCATTTTCAGTGTTGCATTAAGATGCAGATTGCTCTTTGATTTTAATATTAAGAATTTAGTGCTTGATATTTAAATGTGGATATATTCTAGTTGTTTATCTGGAGAGCAGTTTGCTACAAATTAGTAGGGGAGCTGTATTTTGTTCCATTTAATCTTCATGCCATTCTTCAAAATAGTATTTTAGGAGTCTTCTGAACCTTTGCTTGTAATCGTAAGCTTTATTTTGCAGACAGAGCTCTATGTTCCTCTTCCGTGTCTAGACAACCTAAATATTTCTTGAACTCAGGATGTTTGAATGCATTTTCTTCATCTCAGTCAAGTTTTTTACCTTCTTTCCTTATAGTATTTGGAAAAGGAAGCTAAGTAAGCTTGGTTTACGTGTAATCTAGATGACAAGAACCAACCCCCACCTCAACAAACCCAGTCCTATTCCAGGCAGGAATTATCAGTAGTTCTTTGTATCAGTGGGAGGGGGTTTACAGATGAATTAGAAGGATCCTGTTTCAATATGTAAAAGCAATAAAAAATTACTATAAAAAAGAGGGACTGGAAGTTCTCCAGCCCATCTTCTCAGTTCTACTTTTCAGCGAAGACTTCATCAATTCAGTCTTCAGGTTGCAAAGAGGAGGGAGTGTGTAGTGGGGACTCTTGAAGCTTTGCATGGGAAGAAAGGCAAGGCAAACAGTTCAGATTGAAGCATTGACTTCTTATGGGCATTGTTATGTAAAGGTGTTATTGAAGTTCATGCCTCACAGTTAATAAAACCTGAGCTTACTTGCTTTCAATCTCTGAGCAACACTAAAAGTGAATCTATAGTTGTCTGTTGTGTGCTGTGCTTCACACGTGCCAGTTCCTCTGTTTGCTAATTCTTCTTTAAGTGAAGGCAAGCACAGATGGTTGCTAAAGAGAACCAGATGATTTGCCAGCATGGTGGTGTGTTTGCAGGAGTGGGACTTGGACAGGCCTAAGGCTGCTTTGTTGTCATTGCTTTGAGTTGGAAATTTTCATTTAGGAAACTGAAATTCCTAAGTTTTGCCACCATCTTTAATTTGTGATTAATTTATGGGTTTTTTAATTCTAGCAAGATGCTTGTTGACCTTTCAGTCGTTTGTTAAAAAACCATGCTTGTTACCTGTTGAGCCTAAATGAGAATGGGACATGAATCAGACATGAACGGAGAAGTTCATGTAGGACATGCATTAATTCCATAAGAGACTTAAGAGTTCCTCTCTCCATAGTGCCAGAAGGCAATATTGTTCTCATCCCTTCACAGGCTCTTCGGACTAAATCATTCCAAGAGACTCTCACCAGAGGGGGCAGCGTGTGTATAATTTCATCTTTTTAGCTCAACTGACATAGTTTAGCTGGAGTGAAAGCCCCCTGGGTGCTGGGTAATATGCAGGCTGATGGTTCAAAACTTGCTTCCCTGGCTGGCTTGTGGTTCCTAAGCATGGATTCAGTGGTTGACAACATCTAGGGAACTGGCGGGATGTGCACTATATCAAATGAACCAGGATGCTGCTGGCCACTGATTGCTGCAGGCTGCCTCAGCAGTACAAACAGTAAATAGCTATTGTATAACTGAGCCATTCAGTTTCAGTCTGGACAAAATAATAATTCTTGCTACTTGCATTTAAGGTAAGTGATCTGTAAGGGGTTACCTCCTGTAAGGGAGGTGGGAATTTCATAAGTTGGTTAATGTGTGAACTTCAGATGAACCAGGCTCTCATGTTTTGAGTGGCCTCAAATCTTTCTTCTCTCTGAATAAACTGATACCTGGTAAAGCAGTTGCCAACATATGAAGAATAATCATACCTAGACAGAAATCTCTTATTTCTTTGGTGCCTGCAAGTGTACAGGATCTTCAGCACAGCTGCTTGTGAAAGGAATGAAGTGGTCAGGCTGTGAGTGTTACATGCCTTCTCCAGAAATGCTGAGGGTTTATGTACTTTTGAGCATAGAATTTGGGTTTAGGAATTTCATAAGACAGTATTTTCCCCTACACATTATTCCTATTTCCTCTGAATTTTGTTTGCATCTGGAGGCAGGGTGCTGCTCGCTGCTTGCTTGCCCCCATGTTCAGTTTTCAGTAACAGCTGCTGGCAGATGGCAGTGCCCTGTGAACATTCCCTGTTATTTGTGTTAAACGACAAGACAGCAGCAGCCTATATTGCCTGCTAAAAATTACTGAATTGGGTGGAGAAAGATTTATGTGTCTTTTTCTTCTGCAGCTTGGACTGCTCGACATTTTCTGATGTGTTACTACTGATACACTTTTTTGTTTTCTTTGTGTTACATTCAACTATTCGTGCAAATTTTTTTAATGTTAGTTCTTCATAGTAGTTCTTCAGATAGTCTAAGCAATTCCTGGAAACACCTGCTAATAATAAAAACTTGCTAATTTGGTGCTCATATCTACCTCCTTTCACACCTCCTCTGTGCTATTACCACTTCCATACCTGATAGTGTTTGAGTCATGGAGTTTGTGAGCATTTTTCAGTGTGTCAACAGACAGTAATCCTGCCTGTCAAAGTGAGTATTAACACTTAGTTACATGGAGCATAACACACGGTCACTCCTGCTTCTGATTTGTGAAAATGTAAAGCAAATGCATAAGAGTCTGTAATATGACTGTTGATCCTACGCAGTATTACGGTTTTAAAAGAGCTTACTTGCCCACCAAGACCCTTGTACTTGATGAATGAATAAATAGAAATAGTGAGTCTCAGCTCTCTGTTTTTGCAATGGGGTCAAGTGTGCTTTGGGACAGATATATTTGCACATCTATGAGTCCCTGTGAAAGCCCCAAAGTTGAAGGTTCAGAAATGAAACTCTCAGATGAAGTCTGTAACTAGTTGTCATCATTTGAAGATTGGTTTCGGTGTCTCTTCCAGCTGGTAGAAGGAAGGTTTTGGTGTCACCTGGAATCTTGATGCTGCTACACAGTTAATAAATACAAACCACCAAGTATATGTTACTTGTGTGTAATACAAGTGTATAGCTTTGCACATGTGAGTGGGAGGCTATGGTGAAATGAGTGATGTAGAAAAACATGATTTTCCTTGTTAGATTTTACTCGGTAAGACACATTTTATTTTTAAGAATTTAGTCCCATTTTTTTTAATTCTCCCCATTCCTGTGTCTGAAATTAATGTGTTTAAAGTAAAACATTTTAATTTTTTGACATGTGTTATTTTCTTTTGTTTGTGCTCTGCAATGCAAATTCTAGGTGTGTCTGAACACCTTACAGCCCATGGGAGATAATTTACCTCTAATAACCTTGAACTTGGACTTCTTCTTGTCATGCAGTACATAGATGTATTACAGAGCATTGTGTATTTGAGTGAGGACCTTCAGGAGGGGGTTCACTGGATGAGCTCACCTTTACAAAGAAAAATCATCCATTTTGCCTCTTGTGAAAGAGAAATGGTGCTCTTCTGCACCTCCTCTTCTCTGAGTCATGCCTTTTCTCCTGCACAAGAATGTGAAGTGAGTGGAAGATGACAACAAAATGATCTAAAAATAAAGACTTAATAAAATTGGGATATAAGAAATCACGAAAATGTGAGGAAGCATCATACTCTGATTTCAAAGGCGTTTCAAAGAGCTTTTCTTCCCTCAGTTCTTGCCACCTCTGTGACCTGATGGCTGCAGATGCTTACCTTGGGGTCATTATCTTCAGGGCAAACTTAGAAAACAAATTTCTTCGTCCTAGTCATCACTTATGGTAAACCTGGGTTCAGGGAAAGATTTCATCAGTGCTACTGCACTGTAAAAGGCTCAGTAAGTACTTGAAGACCATTATCTCGACCTGGGAACCTGTTGCAGAGTTTCCAAAATAGAATGTCTCAGACTTCATCCCTATTTTATTTTGTTGAATAACCTTCAAAGAAGCCTGTTTAGGATTCAAACAATCTATTCATTTCTGTTGTTAGTCCTGATTAAGATTTATGCTCAGATGTTTTTCTGCTTGGTTTTGCAGTTGGTTGCCCATGTGCTCTCTTCTATTCCTGACTGGCAGGATATTACAATAATATGAATGCATTTTATCTTGATTTCTCTGTCTGTTCTCCCACACCCCCTAAATACAAAGGTTTCTGTCCTGTACGTCTCAGAGAGCAGGTGGACCTAAAAGTCTTCCTGCATTACAGTACATGCCATAACATGTCGGAACAGGAGGAAGGTCTAAATTGGTCATCCTTGAATCACCCTACATAGTTATGGTAGGCTTTGAACTTATGTCTAGCAACTGAGAAAATACCACCCAAGAAGCCATTGTTAGTGGGAATAGTAGGTATTTAAATTCTCTTGGATTGATAACTGTTTTAGTAATTTTTTTATTTTGACATCAAACTATGGGGAATGACTTTATAGTAATGGGGCATAAGGAATCATGACTTCACTCATTGGGAAGTATTTAATTGAATGGCTAGACTGAAAGGGATGCCTGACTCTTGCTTTTTAAGCATGATATGGGTTGATCTGACAAGTAAGAAGATGCATATGTGCCAGTTCCTGGGATGGCCCACAAAACGCACAGTGTGTGAACTCTTACTGTGTGTGTTTTACGAGGATATTTCCTTCTCTACTCACTGTCCCTTCTTCCCTGTGTGTTGTAGAAATTTAAACTCTACCTCTCCTCTCTGCTTTACAGAGCCTATTTCCATCTCCCCAATCTTTAACTCAGGCAATGCACATCAAGTATCACACTAAGCTCTAGTTACCTAGATTTTGTCTATGTTGGGTAATCTGCATTTCAGGCAAGTAGTGAAAATCCTTGTAAGTTTTAAGGTTAATGAGTTTAAGCTGTATATCCTAGAACTGAAATAAGAGGAGGAACTGTTCATCTCAACATGTATATTTATACTTGTCTTTACAATTTAACAAAGCAGAAACACCGTGGTGTAGTGGAGTCTGTGCTTCTCCTGTTGACTTCTATATTTATATCATAAGCAGCCTGCTGAAAAGGGGACAGCTTTCTTCTAGGAGCTGAGCCTTTGCAAGGGCTACACTTTACAGCTTGCAGTTTAGGAATAAAGTGTAAATGTCATATATGAAGAGACGTAGCTCTCTGCAGCATAGACAAATCAGTGCAAGGGGGAAGAAGCTGCTATCTAATTTGTCCATCTGAATTATCATTGCACTGATCTTTCAGGGTCACAGATGTACAAAGTTGCTGTGCCAGCCAGACTTGCCTTAGGGAAAAGAGAGATCTCAAGCTGCTTAGAAAATGGTTCCTTGTAATAATGAAGTGTTGTTTTGTTTTTAGTTTTGACTTGTTGACTTCTTTAAGTCTTGCATGGAGGCAGCAAGGGTGCCTGTCTGAAACCAGAAATCTATATAGATGGAAATCAGTTGGGTTTAGGTATCCTGTGATGATAATGATTTCAGTAATTTTTCTGAATGAGGAAGGACTTATGCAAGCGGGGCTCACCACCTTGTCTCAGTCTTCTTCCACATCAGCTTCTCCGAGTTGGCAGAATCACCTGTGAGAAAGTGTCAGTGCTAAAGAAAGATGAGTGATTTTAACTTTTTTCCCCAGTAGTGGTGAAAACGGCTATGCCAGGCTTGTTCTGCAATCAGTGTTCCCTGCTTTTGCATGGGATCCTCTTTGGTTTTTAAATATCCCCAATTCCATTTAGGTCAGCATTTGTTTGTGAAGTCTTTAATGAGTAGATCTAGATGTTTAGCTGGGCTGTGATTAGTGTTTGTATTCTTTGTGGAAAAATGTGAATGATTCTGCTTGGCTTAACTTTATTTCTTTAGGGCTAAGTTAAATTGTATTACCTTACACTTGCCATAGCTTAATAGCATCTCAAGGGCTGTTACTTTGGCTCAGCTGGTGTCTTATAACTTGTTAAGCAGCAATAATTTGATCGTGCGTCTAAGTCCTGAGGCAAATTCATCCTTCGTTTTCACTTGACAGACTTTGCCCTTGAACCAGAGGAGATCTGCTTGCTTGTAAATGTTTATTCAGAGCTTCCACCACTTCTTAACAAGTTTTGAACTTGGTTTAAACTGAGAGATTAAGGTCAAGACTAGTCTGCCCTTAGTCCCTTTAGTTGTTTAGTTGTTCTTCTGGGTAAGATGGTCTTGGAATTAGAGTCAAGTGGTATGGAAGATAAAGCAGAGAAACTGGTAGAGTTTTGATCAGATGAATTGAGATTTTACTGGTCTGCCACAACACATTTTTTCAATTTGAATTCCTGTTTGATCCTGACATATTATTATTTGATGCAGTAAGTAGCTTTATGTGGGGAAACTGGTTTCTTTCATCATTCTTTCTTGGATAAAACAGCTGTGGAAGTCTTCTACCATGCACACAGTATGTAGAAAGAAAACAGGATGGTTACTAAAGAAGTCAAATGACCAGCTGTGGTATCAGAATCAATTATTAAGTCCAACTTTCAGTCATGGCAGATGGTTTGCTGTATGCTTGGCTGGACAACAGGCTGAAGTTTTAACTAGGTGCAGGGACCTGAGGATGGTTGAGAAAGGGTGCTGAGCCATGGGGAGAAAGTGAACAGCAGCACTGACTGAGGCCAGATAAAATGGGTTGGGCAATATTATGTTAAACAGACTGATTAGGACTCAACTACTTGCATTTCTTCAACTGTCCTTTTTCCTTTAAAAGAAAAGGAGGGGGATATTTATGCTTATTTTTCTTATAAAGTCTGAATAACATTAATTATTTTTACTTATGCTATGACTGCATTATTTATGTTGCAAGCTCTTTGGGAAAGATGCTTTCTTCTTTGGGAAAGATGCTTTCTTCTTTGTAGTACATGAGAGTTCCCCTGCTTGCTCAGGGTTTCATGTTGCCTCTGAAATATAAATATCAAATATAATAGACTGAAGTAATTAATGACAAAAGGAAGGCAAGTTTCAGCCGTATCTTGACTCTACCTGTGTATTTGCTTTTCTTCCTCTGAGTATGACTGCTTTATTTGCTGTACCTAATGATGATTCCTTATGGGGAAGAATGTGGATGAAGGAGCTTAGATCTACCTTTTGTTTTAAAGATGTTGAGGAATGGAGGAAACAAGCTTCAGGAGAACAGAAGCCCTGCTGACTGTTAGTATTTTATAAGCTGTGACACATTTTTTGCTTTGGTGCTTTTTTTCCCATTACTTCTTTCCTTGACCCCATGGTTTTCTTAAATTGAGGCTTTGAAGGATGGGTGAAGAAGGCCAATGAAATGCATGTATCTCAGGATTTGGAGCTTTCCTCTTGTAAATCAGGCATTCAGACTGTGCTTCTATATAAAGCTATATTAAATATCAGTCTGATTCTTTTAGGTTCTGTTAGCCAACCACGTGGAAACCATATGCTGTACTGAAGTACCTGTCAAATAGGCCGCTATTGGATGTACTAAAATCTCTCCATGCTCATTTGAAACCATACAGAAGAAGATCTGAGATAACAGCAACTTTAAAAAATTGTGCAAAGTTCTGCATGCTCTTGGATTCAATTCCATTCCAAATGTACAGAGCTGGAAGCAGAATTTAGCCTAATGTGATGGTGATTAAATAAAGGAAATCCTATACTCTGAGACATCTTCTGGCATGTGCTCTAATCCTGACTTTTCTGCATGACCTGAAGTCAGCTTCCTCATGTGTACTTGGCCTTTTTTTCCACTCTGTCAAAAAAGTGGAACTAATCCTATCTAGATCATACGCAAATCTGTGCAGAGTAGTATTAAAAGTTATTGTCAGTGAACATCCTTTTTAAAAATTACTGAAAAGGCATTTTTTCACTAAAAGTAAAACCTGCATAACATTATCTACTAGTTTCTACTTTTGCGTCTTAAAAAAAACCATTTTCAATGCTACCATTGAATTCACTGGTCTTGAGTGATCATAATAAGTAAGATTTTTCTACAACCATCCTGAGAAAAGGAGAATGCAAGCTATTAATTTACTGTGTTTATTCTGTTTTGAGACACTGGGGATAAAAACCAGATGGGCTTGATTGTTGGGAAACCATTGCTTCCCTCTACCAGTGTCCGCCAAAATGAGTGGGATGTGAGCAAGGAGTAGGTATTTCTGACCAGCTCTTAGGGGTTGCTGGTCTAAGCTGTGGTTGTAGTTGCACGTGGTCATGTAGGCATTGCAAAAGCTGGAATGGGCTGCAGACGTTGGCACTGGTGTCCTGGTGCTGAAGCATGGTTTGTAAGATCCTGTGAGCGTGCAGCTTTATCAAAGGCTCTGCTTGCTCTCAGGGAGCTGAATTGAAGTGGTGGGGAGACGAGATTCAGGTTCCTAAGTCCTTCTTTTATTAGTTAGGAGTAGGCAGAAACCTGTGATTCCTAGTGCATCAGGAGAGTGCTTCAGCAGCCAGCCAGTGCTGCTGAACACTCCAGAGAAGTGTCAGCATCAAGTCTGGTTCCCCATCTCTTTCCTTTGCTAACAGCTGCAGTGGATGCTCTGGAGATCACAGAGCCAACTCTCTAACTTAGTAGCCATTTTGACAGGAGCACAGAGGCATCTCAGAGCACTGTTTGGTAACCATTTCTGGCTACAGACCATAGCCTGGATCATAAAATTCAACTTTGAATTATTCTTAAATAAACAAAACTTATCTGTACACTTTGCTTGTATATGTGTCTTCACAGTCTGTAATAATATGCATCTTTATAAAGGTGAAGTATTTATTTATGGTGGAAATTCCTGGTCGTCATGCTTGTTTTACTAGTTGATAATCTTTCTCAAAAAGCATGTAGGCTGGGGAGTTGTTGCTCCCTAGTTTTCCTTCTGTGGTTTTTCTTTTGTCTTGACCACTTTCAGTCTTAGACATTCTTATCTCATGATTATTGCCCACTGAGCATTTGACAGTATTTTAAATGGTCATCTAATTAAAGTATATTAATTATGCATCAGGCCAGACATTCTGGGTAGGAGTCATTGATGTGTGATGTGTGTAACACCATACAGTTTTTGCAAATGTAGTACTCATGTTCTTGCATTAGCCTTTAACCAGACAGATAATGCCTTGGGACAGAAGGCTCCTGTTTTCTCTGGCTGTGCAGAGTGTAGGCTGACAGCCTTATTTTTCCTTCATTGTTCAGGGATAACAGCACCTATTTTGTTTCTTGGCTCAGAGGTGGCTGCTTGGAAGGTTTAGGATGCCCCATAATCTCATAGGAGGGGCATATATGAGGTGCTGGGTGACATGTCCCTGTTATTGATTATAAATAAACCTAAATTAAGGTACTGGAAAGAGCTGGTTCTGCAGGTCCTGCCAGCACATCTTACTGGCTTAACTTCACCAACCTAGCCATCCTCTGAGACTTAACCTGAAAGAAAGCAAGGCTATAGCTTGGCATTTTTGTCTCCTTGTAGATATTTCTAGAAAGCTTTCTGCTGCAGGACTTGTGTGCAGTAGCAGGATGTTCTGTGGTGGCTGGAAGTGGGATCTGCAGCATTTCTGCCTCCCCAAATGTGCTCTGTCTAACGGGAGGCAGTAAGATGCCTCTGCCTTTTCTTGTAACAGTGCTTTGTCCTAAAAATGTCAGGATGCTCTTTCCTTCTGAACACGACTCTGTGTGCTCCTTGTCAATGCTTTACACCTCGGTGTGCTGTGTATGTAGAGAAGGGCATCCCTTCAGGAAGTGATAAGTGATAACAGTAGAAACTGCAATTTCCTTGTGTTGACAATGATGGGTGTTGAGGCAGTCAGCATCAAGATGAGCTACACTGGTCATAATTGCCCAAGGAGGCAGAAGGATCTGTGCAGGGAATGCCAACTGGGGAGTGCAGGCTGAAGAAGTGCCTCACCCTATGATGTCATGGCAGCAGATGGTGCAAATAGCTGGAAATCTGGACCTGGGCTGTGGGGCTGCAGGCACCTGCCCTGTCTGCACACAGGGCTCCTGCCCTTCACTGGTGAAAAACACTGTGCATTTGAAGGCTTCAAATTGTTGGTATGCCTGATAATTAACTTACATAGGGTACAGGCAGTCCAGGTAAGACAAAATACCACCTGATGATTCCACAGGTATCTCCTTGTTCCTTTGGATTTTGGCACATAAGCCCCAGGCCACCGCCAGCAGGTGTCTCCCTGGGAGCTTGCTTTAGTCTTGGTTGCTGTTTTCCTCTAGCAGTGCTGGGCACCAGCCCTGGGAAATAGAGAGGGCTCAAATTCAGGTGTGGTTGAGCTTAAAGCAACCTGTTAGGAATGACTAAATTAATTTTTTTTTCTAATGTGTTGTGATGGGATTTCTACTTTTCCCAAGCCATTTGCAAATGTCCTTTTCTGTATATGCATAGAGCTGTTTTGAAGATAACATTGGGAAAATAAGAAAACATTTGTGGCAATGCTTGGCATCTTTAGTAGGAGGAAGAGAAGGGGATCTGTACAAAAACTGTTCAGGAGTGCAGCTTAATGTAGACTCTGGCAATGCCCTGAAGTCTTCACACCCTTGAGAGTGTCCCTCAGCTCTGTTTCACTTTACTTGCACATTAAAATAACAACAAATACTTCTTGCTCTTGTTGAATGGCTCAGCCTTTTAGTCACATCTATATAACTTCTAAAGTGAATGCTGTGCCAAGCTGATCACAGAGCTGGCGAAGGAGGCTGCTCCCTGGGGTGGTGGGTGCAGTGTGGATGACCAGCAGCTGGGTGATGCTGATGCCCACTTTGCCTCCTGCCTGAATCCTGACGTGCTCGCTGCAAACACGGGGAGTCCAGGCTGTTGCCATAAGTCTTCCAGCAAATGCAGAGACAGAGGTGAGAGCAAGGAGGGGAAAGGTTCATTGATTGCTCTTTAACCTGACACATCCCTGCCATGTGTGCATACGGAAGTGGTGCCTGAGGGAGTTCCTGTGCCTCTGCAGAATGGAATTTTTCTGTCTTGTGAACGAAGGCAGAAGAATTTGCTTTCTTTTATATAATTATTTGCCTAAATAATTAAACTGCAGTAAGGCTGAGGCGAAGTCTTAACATTGCCACTGCAGTGCCGCACAGAGGATTAATATTAAAGTCAAAAATAGTGTGCTTTCTCTGCAGTTCGGGTATAACAGAAAGCTGTGACAAGACTAATTCCTGTAGTTGTGTAAAAAGGTGTTTTCTGACTCTGAAAGATCTCCCTGATCCGTCCTGCATCAACAGCCTTTCTCATTGATTGGTATCTCTAGGGCTCAGGGACCCACTTTGTGTCTTTTATCTCTGAAGAATGTGCTAATAAGAGCGCTGGAAGGAGGGAGTAATAAGGCGGTGCAATTTAAAGGGTATTTTCAAGGGTCCAGAACAAACCTGGCACAGCATCCCCAAGCAAGTCAGCAGGGAAAGCCACAGCAGTGAAACACAGAAACAACACCCTGGTGTGGAGTGTTACAGGGGTGTTTGTGGAAGGCTGCGGGGGATGTATGGACAGCCTGGCAGTGAATGCAGGGTGGGTGTCCCGCAAGGGATAATGACGAACCTCTGGGTGACCACAGGGGTAAGTACAGGGCAGGGAAAAGCTGGTTTTGCTCTTTAAATTGAAACTTCATGTAAATGTGTGGGCTTTTGGGGTGGGTGTGTTTTTCCAGGGTATGCACTGTGGATTTCCTGATGCTCTTGAGGTCTGGGGTAAGGCTGTGTGGCTGGCTGGAAAAAGCACTGTGGGAATATTGTATTTCCAAGGATGACTTTGAGGAAAGCAGATCCTTATCTCTTTCTCTTCTCCCTTTTTATTTTGCCTTATGTACATGTCTGCGTCTGTCTATCAATTATTTAATTTTTTAAAAATCAGTATGGGGTAAAGGCTGTGTCCGTGCAGCTCCTAACACATGGGTGTTTGATTCTTGTTTAGGTGTCTGTATGAACTGTAGTAAAGTAATTGGTGATACTAATAAATCCTAGCTCTTAATGAATTTATTTCAGCTTTTGATGCTTTTGTGAATTCTTTTGGCTGTTTAAGCTGGTGCTCTTTCACTCAGTATCATAACTATTATGTTGTCTCCTATTGATACTTAATTTTACAAACCTTATAGGAATGTAACATTTGCACTGGCTCTTTTCTAAATCTGCTTAAAGCTAATGGAGATTTTCATATGGCTGAAAACTAAGTGACAGTTTCACTAACTCTTAAAAACTCCCATTTCCAGGTGTGTTAGTTTCATGAACTGAAGTTTCTAAAAACTTTTGTTTGCTGTGTTCTTAGTTGTGCTAATGCTCATATGCTATTAGAAGAGGGCATGCTGTGGCTTGTTGATGTGATGGCATTAATAGATAATGTCAACATTATAGTTTAAAAAGTTGTGTTTTGAAGTAAACAGGTTCATTAAATCCTTTTTATTTGTCTCTTGTTTTCAACTTTTTAAAGCTCCTGTTCTCAATCATCCCTGTGGCCATCCATCATGGCTACATCTTAAATTGGAGCCACCCGATTCCAGGATTGAAAATTTTAATGTCCCTCAAAAAAGTACCTTAAATCAGTCATGAGTTGCATGATTTCAGATCAGTCTTCTGCCGGGTGACTTTGTTTGACTTACCAGGCCAGTCCCTGACAGCAGATTTTGAATGTTGCTAGGGCTATTGCTTATTCTTGCAGATTGAAGTTGGAATTTACTTTCCGTATGCTTGTTGTGTCTGCCTAATCTGGTGTTGGATGCAGTCAGGTCAAAGTGTACAACAATTTCCTCATACCTGTTTGGTAAAGGTAATTTTATCATACTGGTATGGGTTTCATAACTATAGGATTCCTCACTCTCAGAAATGTGCTTTTTAAATTGTTTCTACTGCTTAAATGTTCTGCTTACAGAGGTATGGCAGGCATGAATACTCTGAAACTGCTGTAGTTGGGTGCTTGGGACTAAGCAGGATGTGTATCAGAACAACTGCCTAAAGACAATGTTTTTGGAGCAGAAGACAATTCCAAGTGCTACTTCTTTGAGGATTCTTCTTTTCCTTTGTGATAGGAAAGTTGAAGACCTGTTAGATTCATTAGCTTGTGATTAGACAGAATGAGGCAGCAGCCAAGATGATGAGTGTCTCCTTTCCTGGCTAAGGAGGGAAAACGGAAGCATTTGGGATTAAAGAAATGCACGTGATGTTATAAGAATTATTAAAGCAAAAAGCATTTTGCACCTACCTGGTCTGACAGTCTTGGTTTGGTTCTCTAAGCATCACCTTACCTGCAGCTGATGGCACCTGCATTTTTTATTGTATTTATTATGGCCCAAATAAATTGCCTAGATTTGCCTTTTAGAAACCTTATTCAGAAAAACTCCCATCCACAATGATGTGTATTCTAGTTCAAATAGGGTGGTATATGGGGTGAGATAAGAGAAAAAAGCCAAGGTCCTGGGTGATATGCATGTCCTTGTAGACAGTCGTTTCTCAGCCCTTGGAGTGATTCTCACTGAGGTTGGGGTTTTGGGGCTCCAAAGCCAGTTATGAAGGATGGTGAGGTGGTTCAGCAAATAGTGCCATAGGGCAGCAGCAGGGATGGGCTGGGACCAGAGCTGGAGCTGGTGACTGGATCAGCCTGGAAGAACTGTACATGAGGGGAGAGAGGTGGCATTGCGGGGGCTGACCAGGGTCACTGAGCCCAAGTGAGCAGCATTTTAAAGGCTCAAAACACTTCCTGGAGTGGAGGTTGGGAAGGAGGAGCTGTGTCTGGGGCCGGGGGAGAGCAGCTGGGACACTGGGAGATGGCCAAGCAGGAAACCCTAATGACGTGCTGTGCCCCTGTACGTCTGCTTGTAGCTGCAACTCCTTTGTTTTTAAACATTTGATTCTGCAGAGGAGCATATGCATGTTCCTTTGTCTTTAGTGGGTTCATAAACTTGTTGTCTTGGAGAAACCTCCAATACCTATGTTGGAGTTGCACAGGCTTGCAGCTAAGCCCTGCATGGGTTTCATGTGTGCTAATGGGAAAGGTGTCTAACCTCAGCTGAAGCTGTCTCCCTTGAAGGATGGTGGGACACCCACAGAGGGTGACACAGCTGGAGATGGGGATGCCAGATGCTGCCCTGGGGGGAGGGCATGAACTGAGATGTCAAAGGGATGTCTGTCTCAGAAATATGGTCCAATGCTCATGGGCTTGTGCCTGGCAGAAAGGAGTAAGGAGGAACATACCCTGTTTTCTTTAGCATTGGTAGTTTTCCTGGTGTGTGTTCTTGGCATGTAAAGGGCTCTCAGATCTTTGGGGAGCTGGACTTTGCCCACCTAGTAGGGGTTGAGCGTGGAATTTGGAAGTGCTGAAATGTGTGTCAGCTTTAGCAGTTACCTGTCTGCTCCTGGTGGAGCATGCCATAGGAAGGGTGGGGAGGCAGGTTCCTCTGGTGCCATCCACCTTCATCTGCACCCAAAAGGGAGATTCTTCTGAGAGAGATGCAGGTGATACTTGCAAGCTGTATCAATCTTGCCTGTTTCAGCTGCACTGATGCTTAGAAGTGGAACAGATGATGAGTGGGCTCAGTGGGCTCAGGACAAGTTTAGTCCTTTACCGAGTCGAATCTGAAGACCATAGCAGGGTATCTTCGTTAGGAACAGGTACAATGGAAAGCACTTTTCCCAGTCTGTCATCACTTCAGAGTAGCTGTCTTCTCTAAAGCTTACAGACAAATAACTAAAAGATTTGAATCTGACATCCTGAAGTTTTTAAAAGCCAGAAAGCATCTTTTTTCATTGGAAAGGACATTCAAAATTCTGCTACTCCTTTAAAAGGTCCCAGGCAGATGGTGCAGGCAAGGGAAGTGCTAGTGCTTGTTTACCATGGTTCCTAAATAGCTGGTGCAGCCTCTGCTCCCCACTTTTCACCTTGCCCAGACCTGAAGGGGTTACGTTTTAAAATGAATAATGACTAAATTTATTCGTCATGGACAAATGATGACAGCTGTTGAGATGCTCCTGTTAGCACTTCCCAGGGGATAAAGTCAGGCTGGTTCCTAGTGCAAGCCAGCCGAGCCAGGCAGACTCAGCTCATCTTCCTCCCGGATTATTTGTCCCGAGTTCCCCTCGCTAGTAGGGAATTTCCTTCCTAGAAGTGAGCTGAAGTTTCCTGGGCTGAAATGGGTGTTGATGAGAATCATGCAGTTCTGCAGTCGTAGAGAGAGGACAGAGGCCATGGCTGTTTAAATCCACGTGTGAAGACAGCATGCTTAATGAATCGGAGGGGCAATGATTGATTATGTTCTGGACTGAAAGCTGCGGCGCTCTGTGAAGCACTCTTACATCTGGGCACGCTATGGAAAATATGAAGGAATGTTGAGGAAGCTTATTTGCAGAAGGATATGTACTTGTAAGCAATTTTTTCTTCTTCTTAAATAATGTAAAGGAATTGAAAAATGTAAAGCAGATTGTCTTCTCCCTGTCTCTGAGACAGCAGAGTGGCGAGCAGACAAAGGCCTCTTTTATACTAGCATGTCTCTGACAGAGAGTACTGTGAGGTCCTTATAAATGAGCACTGGGGGTGTCTTGGGATGGGAGAACATCAGTGGTTATTTGATGTTAGAACGGGGCGCCGATTCTGCTTCAGTGCACCTCAGCTGGTGTCCTGAGAGTTACACCCATGCTGAATTTACCATTTGCAGATATGGTGAAAAATATGATTACAGTTTAAAGGATTATTACAAGAAGGAATCAATGGGGGGGGGGCAAAAAAAGGTTTTTTTTCACAATGCTATATAGTGGCTTGGTTTTCTGTTCTTTTCAGTACTCCCATGTCCAGGTTCCTTTCTGTTCTTTGTTTCTCTTTCTGTTCTGCACACGTGCTGCTTGCAGACTTGCTGTGCAGTTCTAAATGTGGTGCTGTCATTCTGCACTGCTCAGATGAGAAAATGCTGTTGGGTTATTGAAGGGATATTCTGGTTTGATAAATATGTAGTGCTTAGTTTGCAGACTTAATGAACAGGAAGATGTGATTGTAATCCAGTCATCCCCAGAACTGTGGGTGGGCTGTTTGGATTTTTGGAGTGTTGCATTTTTACTAATGCTCAGAAAAGCCTGTTTTAGAAAGAAATGATCGTCTGTTTAGTTGTTAAAATGCTACAGTAGTGCAATGCTTTTAATATCTGGATTTTTTTTAGTTTTTATTTATTATATGACATAGCAAACCACACCCTCTTCTCCTTTCAGAGGGGTGAGGCTTTAAAAATGCATATAGAAGAGGAAGTGAGTTAACTAAGACTGCATCTAGATAGCCTAAAATGCAGCTGGTGGAGAAATTTATTACCCGGTGAAAGTGATTATGAACTAGTAAAGTATCTTTTGTTTCAAATATAATTGACTTTCTCCCGGCTGTTAATGCACATACAGCAAATAACTTGCTTAGTATTCATATAGACCCTTTTGAAATAAGTGCAACTGGGACAAGTTTTGCTTAGAAGCTTTTGTATTGAATGGCTTTGCAAGTCTTTCTGAATCACTTAAATCTCTTCCTAGAGGTTTCAGAGATTACACATTTTAAAGTCTGTTTTGATCTGCCCTGACCTTGGTGCAACTCTTACCAAATAGTGTTTTTGAAATAATTCCTGTTTGAGCTAGACTGTATCTTTTGGGGAAAAAAATTCAATTTTGCTTTTTAAGAACTCCTGTGGTAAAATTCACTGGGTGACACACCTCCTAACCTCACAGAGGGTCAGCCCTGTGATTATTGCATAAAATGGAGGGGGGGAGCAGGGGGGAAGAGAGGGAAAAAAAGGCAACTCAGGATTTAATTTGTTTTTAACCTCCAGCCAGTTGCCTTGTTGTATATTTTTCTATTAGATGAGAAACAATATTAATAAATCACATTGGAAAACTGTGTTAATAAATCTTCAGCGGCTGTGTTAACACAGAATATAATCAAGCAACTTATTAAGAATCTGGCTAGACTAAACAATCTCTTGCAGAGAATTTTCATTTAATTGAATTAAAAACATATTTTCTAATCCTTTAATCATTCTCATGATTGTTCCCTGAGCTCCTTTCAAATTATTTTTGAATTACATATGTCAGAGCAAGACTGGTGTCAGTAGGGAGGTAGCGTGGTCTCCATGGCTGCCTTCAGGCACCGTGTTAAAGAGACAACCCACATTCTTATTCTGGCTTATATTCTCTTTAGTTGTGTGACCTAAAATTCATCTAAGTTAAAATTCTTGTGTTCATTTTTGCCTTGTTCACTTTCGTCTGTACAACAGTGCAAGTACCAGTTATTATTTCACCCCTTTCCTTTAGAGCTGCTTTTTTCCCCTAGCCCTTTTCCATATTCTGAGACATCTTGAACATCAAAATTCAGGGGAGATATGTCCTTCTCCACCTTTTTTAACTTTTTCGATGCTTCTGTGTACCTGCTGTGTCAGTATTGTGCTGTGATTGGAGTATGGCATCATATGAACACCTGCATATCAGAAATGGGGGTGTGTGTGTAGCTCTTTAGATGATCTGTGATAGTTCTGTGCTCAGCTGCTAATAAGCCAATGCCACTTAGGGCAGAGAAAACTGAAGGTGGTTGGACTGAGAGCAAAACAGGCTTTTCTTTCTGTTCTTTTGCCTCCCCTAGAATACGCCTATACTGTTATCAATTTTTTTTTTTACTTTCAAAAAGCTCAGCCTGTATTGAATTTCACTCATTAGTGTGTAGCTAGGAGCCTGTATTTGTTACTGGATTCTCCCAGATGCTTTCCTGAGCAGGGATGGATTAAAGCACCTGCTTGACTTTTTGCCAAGTGAAAATTGTGAGGGAAATGTTCCTAATCCAGTGGGTGTGTACCTTGGGCGGTTGGAGAGGGATGGACATGAAGCAGGTCTCAAATCTTGAATGGAGCATGGAGAAGCTGAGTGATGGGGGCTGAGCTGGCTTCCTGGCCTCAATAATTACACGTTCCATCTATATCAGCTGCCCAACTGCTTTGTCACCTTTCAACCTAAGGCTGTTTTTCAAGTGAATTAGCTAATCTGTGTAAAACTGCAATATAAGCAGTCCTTTGGAATTGAAGTGACCTTGACTGAGAATCAAAGTGGCTGTAATTAATTTTAAGTTAATTTATGTTCACTTTTGGTGGTAGGGGCTAAAGTTGGATGTATACAGAAGATTCTGTAATGGTTAATGCACCTTATATTTATGTTTTTATGAATTGGAGGAAACTTTTTGTATTTCCTTTAAGGAACCTCTGCTGTTAATTTAAAGAGTTAAAGGGGATTTGTAGCTCCAGATGGGCCTGTGATTAATAATGTGTGGTTTTTCAGCAGCATGGGTGTTGCCCTGTGAGCTTTCCTGGGTTAGCCTATTTATCCTTGGTCTGGTGCAGGCAGTTGGCAGGTGTGACAGAGCAGCCTCTGCTGCCTGGTCCCCTCCACACCTGGATCTTGGATTTGCTTGTGTTCTTAGTTTCACTACAGTTCAAGTCAAAATAGCTCTTGGAGGCATAAACATGAGAGATGGAGACTGTCAACATCTGAAGTGTTACCTGGGGCTTGCATCTTTCTGCTGTAGATTTGAAGTTCATTCTTTTCAGTTGAATACATTCACTGAAAGGGTTTGTAGCATTGTGGCTGCAATAGCGAAGGACTGGGTTCAGTGAGCTGGTGGTGTTCCATGACTAACTGGATTTCTAGCACAAGGACAGTGCTGAGACGAGGGCTGGCAGAGCAGCCTGAAGAGCACAGAGCGTTTGCCATAGCATGGGCATGCTCCTTGAGACATCGCTTTGCTTCATTGGACTTACAGCTGAGTGTGGTTTTTTTGGCAGATAAAATTTTTGACGATGAAGACTCTGTGGATGGGAACAGACCTTCCTCTGCCAGCTCCTCTACGTCTTCAAAGGCCCCTGCAAACTCACGCAGAGTTGGGATGGGCACTACCCGCAGACTTGGCTCTGCAGCTCTGGGCTCCAAGTCTTCAAGTAAGCCAACAGCCTGTATGAATTGACCTGTCTGTGAAATATTTACAATGTTCATATCGAGCTTGTTGCAGCACTTCAGATTGGCCCCCCGAATCTAGTAACAAATCTTCCCCTATGCAATTGTTATGTCTGTGTTCTTGGCATGCCACAACCGAGGTCTGGTAGGATGAATCTCCAAGCAATCCCCACATCCCTATAATTTATTTTGCATTTGTGAGAGGTTGGACCTGTGTGGTTGTGCACTGAGGGCTGTGAGTAAATCATGTTGGTGCTGCAGTGTGGAGATTTTTGCCCTTGTAGTTGCATCTCTAGCTGAGCTGAGGCTGCTTACAGCTACATGCTAAACTTCAGCCCTTGCAGTCTAAACCTTACACACTGGCTTTCTTTTAAGACCTTTGGGCATGGCTGGAAATGAATGTGTGGAAATAAAACTGAGCAGTCATTCTGAATGAGCAGTAATTTTACATGTAGCTCTAATTCTATATGTGTCCTAGGGAAATGGAGAAAGTTCCCTATATCAGACAGTCTCTAATCTGATTAGTATTCCAGAGACTATTTATCATCCTTATCGTTCATCTGTTTGTGCACCTGTCAGATCTCCACCTTCATCTATTATAGATGGGATTAAATCCTTTAAAATAAAATCTCCCATGTAATTAAAGTAAGTATTCCCTTTCATCTTTCAGACTGTGTCCCCTAACTGTTGAGTGACTACTGTAATGACTTCCCTAATGTGCCCTCTGTGCCTATGAGTTGAAGGATGCCATGAATGTCTTGCCAGTGCCTGGCATTGAATTTCCCTGCCTCTGCTTTCATTACATCTGCAGCACTCTGAGGCTGCATGGGTAGTGAACTTTCTCCTGATTAAGTGCCTTGATAGCTGGTGGTTTCTTAATTGGTTCTCTTGTTGATAACAAGATTGAAAAGGCTTTTTCATTTGGGTGTCAGCAGCCAAAGAGGGAGCAGGTGCTGTGGATGAAGAAGACTTCATTAAGGCATTTGAAGATGTCCCAACGGTTCAGGTAAGTAGAATTACATGTTAAACCATGCTGTACTGAAAAGCAGAAGGTGAATATAGGATCTCATGCTGATCAGTGGCAAATTGTGCTTCATTGTGATGTTGGCAAGTCTTCTTTAAGGGGAAAGCAGGTTAGAAGTTGAAGGGAGGCAAGTTTTAAATGGTGGTGTGTGCCAGTAGTTTGTATGAAACCTTGTGGGAAATGAAAGCAATAAAGCTGACTTTGTCTGAGGGATTGCTGCTGTTGTGGGTGTGACAACTGGACCATGCGTGTTTGCTGGTTTAGCTGGATAGCTGAGGTGCATCACATATCCCCTCTCCTTCAATGGAGTTTTATTTTTGGGACATTTGAACAGCACATGTGTCTACTCATGGTCTTCTGTAGGTCTTGACTAATACAGCCACCAGTAGCTGCAGGAATGCTGCTTGAAATTGTGAAACTATAGTAAAATAATGAAAGATGATCCTTTAATCATCTTGTGATAATTTTTTAAGTTTGGTTGCAGGCAGTGGGTATAAATTCTGTGCATTATGCATAGGCAGTTGTGTCCAAGGCTAGCAGATGATGTTTAAGCATTGAGGAACATAGGGTATAAGAATGTGGTTGGGAAGTGATCTGATTTTCTGGAGTAAATCCTGCATTACGGTGCTACTCTGTATTTAAATTTGTAGATTTATTCCAGCCGGGATCTTGAGGAATCCATAAACAAGATCAGAGAGATCCTATCAGATGATAAACATGACTGGGAACAGAGAGTTTCTGCGGTAAGTAGTGAACTTAGATAGGATCTCTATTAATATAAGCTTTTTCTACACTGAGCTTAATCCCTCTGAGGGTACTGGGAGAACCTTAGAGTAAGGCTGGAATGCAGTTTTAGTGGTGAGCACCTGGTATGCTCTCCTCCAAACATGGGGGAAACGTTTCCTTATGAGACTGAATTTAAACCACATCTGTGAGGGAAATCGCTATTTGATATACAAGAGTCTGTTGGGACAGCATCAGGTTGAACTGCAAGTCGTGCAGCAAATCCAGATGCAAAGCTAGAAATTTGCTAGCAGGTGCTAAAATCAAAGTGTCAAGTCTTACTCAGAATATCTTAAAACTTACCTGATAAGGCAGAAGATTACTTTGCTTACAGAGAACTTACTTATACTTCTGCAAACGGAGGTGTAAAATAATTCAGCAAGAATTTACACACTTTAATTTTGAATAAATAAATATGGCTATGGGAAGTGTGGAAGTGGAAAATTGGATGTTATATGCATGTCAAGACCGAGTTTTATTTACTGAGGTGAGCTGTGTTTTCATGATATAAATAGATGCATGGTCTTGTCTACAGAGTAGACTTTCATCGCTGGTGTAGCAGCTTTGCCACATCTGTCAAACCCTGTATTACAGGTCTGAGTGGCAGACTGGGCTGATTCAGCTTACTTCTGTTTAATTTTGTTTCTTTACTGAGTAACAGGGAGCTGAAATCAAGGCCATGTGCAGATGCATTGGTGCACGGGAGGTCCTGTAAAGGTGTCAGGATTGTCTGTAGGATGAGATGGTGGTCCCTATAATATTAATAGGAAGTTTCCCATTTTGATGGGGTCAGGGTTCCACTTCTGTTAGAGCCAGATAACTGTTCTAATGAAGTCAATGGACACATCCTGAATGTAAGTCAGTATTGCTCAGGCCTGAGTGTGAACCACAGCCTTGAAGTCTAGGTATCTTTTTAACACAAGAGTCATCTGTGAGATTATCTAAACTTTAGAAGCTGTTGTAAATAGGGGAACAGAGGGGAATGTTTAAGATAGCTTTTGCCTTTAAAAATACTGTTTGGGTTATTAATGATACAGTTTGAGTAGCTGTATGCAACACTTCTGGATTTCTGTAAGTTAACAAGGATATTTAGCTTATTGTACTTAGCATGTTAACTAACTATGGGTTGAATATAAGATATGAAATAATAAAATTGCTTGGACATCAAGAATCAAGTTCCTTAATGCATGTTAAAGAATAATTGTACAAGGACCCTGGAACCAGGGTGTCCTTCGTTAACATAACTGTCCTTATATTTACTGCTCATTAACAGTCACTGATTTCTTTTATGCTCCTAACAGTTGAAAAAGATCCGCTCCTTACTTTTAGCTGGAGCTGCAGAATATGATAACTTCTTCCAACACTTAAGACTTTTGGATGGAGCATTTAAATTATCTGCTAAAGACCTGCGGTCTCAAGTAGTGCGAGAGGCTTGTATCACATTGGGGTAAGTTTATTTTCTATGTGTGCTTGAAATGTGATATAGAAGAAAAGGAGCAGGCAGTGGGTTAAAACACAATTAGGATACATATTGTGCTGTTAGTGCTATATAGTTAAAGGTAGAACATGATTTTTCTGTGTCTGTTTCAAACCCCATCCTTGTAGGCTGCTAACTGTAATTCTGCCAAGCCGTGTTTCTGAGTATTAAACAGTGCTGATGCGGGATACAAAGAATGAATGAGCAAGCCATGCCCTCATGCATGAGTAGGGAAGGATTGAACAATAAAGCTGAAAATGTTTATGTTTTGTTCTGGTTCAGATTGACCTAGTTTTTATTTCTCATGGTCTGTCCTTTGTGAAATACTTCAAGAAGAAGGGTGCTGCAGTGTTTCTGACATTTTTTTTAAAATTTGTGCATATAAAGGCAAAATACAGAGCTTCAGAGAAGTTGTAATAGAAACCAAAAGATATTCTATCAACTTGATCCCATTTGTTTGATAATAAATTTTTAGCTGTGCTAGTTACTTTATTTTATGCTGACCTAACTGTTTCTCAGGGTTCACATGAATATAGAACACAAGTTTGAAATGAAAGGAACTGTTTTTTGAAACATGGCGTTATCTGTCCTTTGGAGTTGGAGAGGAGGTGACAGTTGCAAAGATTGAGATGTCAGATGTGCTTATGTCAGATGTTCTGTACAAATCTGACTCGCTTAATCTTCAGCTCACTTACCAGCATGACTTCATTCTGTTTTTCAGACATTTGTCATCAGTTCTGGGAAACAAGTTTGACCATGGGGCAGAAGCCATCATGCCAACAATTTTTAATCTAATTCCAAATAGTGCCAAAGTCATGGCCACTTCTGGTGTCGTAGCAGTTAGATTAATCATTCGAGTAAGTATACATCAAAAGAGAACAGTGTTTTAATTTCCAAATACTGAAGTGTTTCTGATGAAATATGAATGCTGCTGCAATGAAAATTAGATTAAGTGCCTAATCTACTTTTCTGATAGTGCAGGGCTTGGCTGTCTCAGATGTCATGCAGCCTTGTGCAGATGATGCTCTTTAAGCTCTGCCAAAATAGTAGGAGAAATGTTTCTTTTTGCAGGGCAAGATATTTCCATCCCTCTAAGAGCTGAGCAAACATTTTTCTTTGAAAGGGTTTTAGACCAGCCTTGCAGTGCAGACTCATCTTCTTAATTATACTCTTAAAATACCTCACAGACTGTCCATGTTTCCCAGAACTATTATTTCACAGTGGTGACTTCTGCCTAGTGATTCATTGGGTAAGCTGTAGGTAGCCTGATGTCTCTCAAGTTGCCACCACTGGCAGTTTAGATCCTCCTGCAGTGACTTCAGCTCTTTGACTAGAGCATATCATTATAGAAGACAATCAAATATCTGTTAAAGATATTTAGTTTATAAATTATAAAAGATTTATAATATTAAAAATCTGTCTGTGTCTGTTAGTGTTCCTTTATCTAGCAGTTCTGTTTTTAAGCAGTGAACAACAACAAATATCTGAATACTGAGCTCAGGTGGCTGAAGGAGATAGTCTTTCATTCTATGGAATTGTTGTGTAAAGATTTCTTCCTCTCCTTGTTTGTTTTCTTCCAGCACACGCACATCCCTCGGTTAATACCCATCATAACCAGTAATTGTACCTCCAAGTCTGTTGCAGTTAGAAGGTGAGAATTTTGTTTACATTTACTGTTTTTTACTAGTACATAGGTTCATATGTGTTTTCTGAAAATATGAATGTATTTGTTGTTATTTGTGAAAAGGGTTGAAATGCACAATTATTATAATATGAATCTCATTCTCCTCCATTATTTGAGTTCAAATTCAAATCAGCTATCCTATATAAACTGCATCACTGCAGAGAGGAAAAGGCCTTTTTCCTCAAAGAGAAATGATTTTTAAACTAATTTTTGTGCTTCCATGTTATAATAAGATATTGACTTTTTTACAAACACATTCCTATTCCCCACTCCTAGTTGTTATGGTGACCTTTTTTCTTTGAGCCAGTAAATTAGTCTTAGGTGAAAAGCATCATCTGGAAGGGGAGTTGGACTGAATGTGCTAATGGTCCTGTGTGCACTTAAAATCTAAGTGCTTCAGTCCACTACCTCGCTGGGAGACTCTTGCCTCATCCACATACATTAACTGGTTCTCTTCTAGTTAGACAAAAGGAAAGGGCTTTGTGGTTGCTGCATTTGGTGACAAACCTTGAACGCATTTCAGCACACTTGTGTCTTAAGATTCTTGAAATGAGGAAAGGAGATTAAAGTCAGAAAGATCTGTCCCCACATGAAGCTAACTGTGAGGTTTCTGTGTGAAGCCTGGACTAACAGATATGGAGGATCAGGATAAATCTTCTTGGCCTGTATCCTGTTTGATGAGAAAGGAAGCTTCTGGGATTTTTATGTCAATCCCTTTCTTCAGGCTTCTCTGTAGTGAGTTTCCTCCAGTTAATACTTCAGACTGTTTATTAATGATGTTTTTAGAGGTATGTATGTTTTTATTGGGGGTCAACACTGAATTTTCATGTCCTAAAATGCTTCCTAACAAAAGATGGCTGTTGTTCAGAGTCAGGCATGGCAAAGCCAATGTGCCCCCGTTAACTTAAACTCAGCATTTCTTCTCTCTCTCCTCTCAGGCGCTGCTTTGAATTTTTAGACTTGCTGTTGCAGGAGTGGCAAACGCACTCCTTAGAAAGGTAAGCTCTAAATACTTGGGGGTTTGCTCTCTCCTACTTATCTGGGGAGGTTAATTCTGGAGAAGGGATCATTTAGGAGATATTAGGTAGCTGTAGCAGAGATATTTCTGCCACCAAAAAAAAAACATGTATGCACACATGCTATTTGTCCCTGTAGTTCTGTCAGTTTGGTGAGGCTGTCTCCTGTGCCAACCTTGGCAAACCTGGCTGAGCAAATCCCTGAACTCAAGAATTTTTGTTTAACAATTTTTTTTCCTTTTGCACCCTGAAGTGAGGTGATGAGGTGAAGGCTGCTGCATGTCTTACCAGGAGCTTCTGAGGCTTCTACATGACTTCAAACTGATGTCCAGTTAAAGTAATTGTGGGAGGAGAGACTAGGACACAATTTCCTTAGCCGTAGACTGCACAAGACTATTTAAGGCTTAGGAGAGTGTTCTTAAATCCAGGCAGTTTGGATAGCTAAGTAAAGACCTATGAAGAATGCTGCTTGCTGTTTCCTAGACAGCAGTGTGGGTGAAATAAAACTGACTTGTAAGAAATAATAAATAAAGGTCACAAAGGATCCTTGATGGAAATCGAAGGATGTGATGTGCTGTTTGTTCTCAGACACCAAGGCAAAATCAGACCTAGTCATTTGTTTATTAGTGTGGCACATCTTTCTGAACTGCTGGATAATGTTTTCCTTCTTATTTCAGACACATATCAGTGTTAGCTGAAACAATAAAGAAGGGAATTCATGATGCAGACTCTGAAGCCAGGATAGAGGCAAGAAAGTAAGTGGAAGCTGTTGTTGGTTTCTCTTCCTCCCCTTCTTTGCCCCTATTGTTTTGTGAGTCAGTGGTATTGCATGGTTGAGACAAAAATCCGGACACGATACATTCTCCTGAGTTCACATTTGGTGGAAAAAAGAGCAGCTCGGGAGTGACGGTTCTGTACCTGAGGAGGGGAAATGGAGAGGGAGGTGCTGATCCCTTCTTCTTGTGATCCAGTGATAGACACATGGGAATGTTTTAAACTGTGCTAGTTCTGCCTGGATATCAGGAAGCATTCTCTACCGAGCCGGTAGTCAAACACTGGAACAGGCATCCCAGAGGAGTGCCAATGCCCTGAGCCTGTCAGTATTTCAGGGGCATTTGGACAACAGCTTAACAACAGGCTTTAACTTTTGGTCAGCTCTGAATTGGTCAGGCAGCTGGACTAGATAATACTTGTAGGTCCTATCCAACTGAAATAGTGTATTCTATTGTTATTTGCTACTCTTTAAATAGAAGTCCTTGTGCTAGTCCACTGCTAAACAGTATCCTAAATTAAGGTAGTCTTTTATGACATTGAAAAAAAAATTTGTGTTAATCTATTGGAAATTTTAATATTTACAATTAATTTTCTTCTGTTGAAGATCTTATGCATTTCCATTAATGTGATCATACTTACGGTAGTATGCTCATATACCAGGATCATGCTTTTCTGACCAGAACATTACAGGAACATTTTTCTGCAGAAAGAGGATGGTGTAAAACACGAAAACAATGAACAATAATTTTTATTAATCTAAATGCTGTGTTATAAGCAGTGGTGTTTCACAGTAGGACTGCTTAAATCCTTTTAAAAGGCAGCATGTCCATCACTGAAAATTACAGTAGTCACTGAGACTTCACAGCAGGTGACTAGTTAAGCTGAATAGACAGCAAGGAGAGTGGCATGGGACTTCAGAGAGCATGCTTAATTCTCTCTTCCCATGTTTATTAAATAGCAGCATGGCTGATTGTGAGAGAGAAATTTGTTTTCTTCGAGTGATATGAGAATGCATGTGGCTTCTCTGAGGACCGGCTGTCACACAGAAACAATTCTTGATTCATTTGAGCTAATGATCTTACTCTTGAACTGCCCGTTAGTTGCCCCCTGAAAAGTACTGAGAGTCTTCATCTCCTTTGTGCCAAGAGTGAATGGTGTTTAGCCATCACCCAGGAGGTTTAGACCATAGAGGAATTCTTCCCTCATCTTAAAATGCTCTTTTATTTTCAGCATGGCACTGATTTGAAGTTCACGTGAGCATCTCTTTCCTTTTCCTTTCCTCTTTCCAATAAGACAGTCAACAGCCTCAACTCAGTACAGAGACTTGTTTCTGCAGCATTCTCGGAGAGCTGTTTGTTAAAGTTAAGGAAGAAGACAGCAGCTGGTGCTTTCCTGAATCAGGCCCATGCATGTGTGTTCTGCCTTTGGCGTGTTTTTGAAGCAGCTATTGCACACCCAGTCCCAAACTCGTGTCAGTCTGGTGGCTCTGCAATCTCCTGTGTACAGTAGCCAGCTTGGAGGGATGAGGGTTTCTTCCTTAATAAAGCTTTGTTGGCTACTCGTGTTTTTACAGCAAATGCACCAAATGGTTCTTTCATTTGGTTTGTTTTTCGTGCAGCTGTCTGAGCAATACCATGGGTTGAAAAAAGGTGATCTGTCTTACATGTGTCACGGCAGTAGGTGGTTGAAATGACTGGGCTAACGAGCCCACTGATGGCAATAGCGAGAAGGGCTCTGGCTGTGCCTTTGCTCCGTGGCCCCCTAAAACATGACAAGGGCTTGTTCACAATGCTGTGCTTTGTTTCCAGGTGCTACTGGGGTTTCCACAGTCACTTCAGCCGAGAGGCAGAGCATTTGTACCACACCTTGGAGTCTTCCTACCAGAAGGCCCTGCAGTCCCATTTGAAGAACTCTGACAGCATCGTGTCCTTGCCACAGTCGGATCGCTCCTCCTCCAGCTCCCAGGAGAGTCTCAAGTAAGGCATTGTTTTCACTGCCTCTCCATTTAAACAACTGCTCACAGACAGCTCCATTGAATTGAAGGGAGCCATCACCTTACTTTATCTCATCTGGTCATTATTTGGACTCTACACTTGGTTACTCCAAAATATATATATATATATATGTATATAAATTTTTTTAACACCTAACGCTGTATGAAAATAAAAAGCCAGCAAAACCCTGTACTGGCTTTAAAACATAAAATCATTATCTTGACTACATAAATAATTTTCTAGGAAGCTATTTGTGCTCAGCAGATACTGTTAGTCATTCCTTTTGTGTGTGCTTAAAACAGTGCTTAGATTGAAGTTCTGCATTTAGCATTAATCCTAGAGGTGTAAGTCTGTCTCTTTCCATACAAGAGAAGAAAAATGACTAAATTAAACGGGAGTTGTAACTGCAAATCAGTATGTAACTCTTCTGTTGAATGTGTGTATTTTAGCTGCTCTCAGATATACAGTCAACTTAGGCTCCAAATGTCTGTGATTTATGTGTAAGACCTATATGAAAAATATCCGTAACTTACTGGTGTAAATCTACTGGTGTAAATTTTTAGATCTACAAAAAGTGTTCTTAACAATCTCTTTTTGCACAAATAATGTGAATACTAATTTATTTCCTAATACTTTTATAAATAATTTCATAGTGGTGCTGTATTTATTCTTAACAAGTTTTGGTAGTTTATTCCTGCATATAAATAATTTCCTATTGACTCAATTGTGTACTGATGGAACAGAATTGTACTGGTTTTGATGACTGTGAAATACTGGTTTTGTTTTAATAAATGTCTATATTAACTTCCAGCCGTCCATTGTCTGCCAAAAGAAGTCCTACTGGAAGTACTACATCTAGAGGTGAGAACAGGAGCTGAAAAATGTGCTCTGGTGTTGCGGAGGAAGTGTGACATTGTGATATGCAAAAAGCAACTTTAATCACTGTTTACTGCTCCCTAAAATGGCAGCTCAGGATGCAGAAATTTTAATTACTTTTGGGTTCTACACCATATTCTGTGCATCAGCTGCTGATAAAATAATGCTTTTAAAAGAAGTTAGTAAATCAGTAATTTCTTACACCTGAAGGGAAGCCTAAAAAGCTTTGAAAATTGTAGCCAAGGTATATTTAGCTGTGTAATAGCTGCTGCTGATGCTAAGACATGCAGCTGTATAGTCTAATAGTGCCTTCAGTTTTGTAATTTTTTGTTATTTATTCTCTGTGGTTTCAGCACTTACTGGAGGTGTCTGCACACAAGTCCTACAGTGTTAAATTTCATCTCGTTGCTAATCTGGTTTTTTTGTCAGATGGAATATTTAGGTACAGCTTTTCTGTCCTAAGTAAATGAATGCAGTAATCTAAATAATATGTTTCAATACAGAATATAATAGACAAAACTTGGTTGGTAGAAGATAAGCTGCCTTTCACACCTGACCAGGTTGGGTTCTGGCTGGTTCGTCTATAACTACAACCGACTGAGACCCTTGATTAAAGGAGATGTTGTTGTGTAACCTACTTGACTGTGCACAAAAATGCATGTTTGCTTGCAGCCGAGTAGTCAAGCTTCATGCTTAAGAGGGTGAGCATCAACAAGTGATGGGAACAACGATCCTCATGAGAAGATGAGGTGTTGGGAAGGAAGTTATTAGAACCTGGACTGAAGGACCTGCAGGTCTGTTTTGGCCAGCAACTCTCACAAGCCAGTAATGGGTACTGTGGTTGAACTTTCCCATCTAGATTCTGCTAGAAATTTCTTTTTACTGGCCTGACAGCCTTTTTGATCTTATCATTTAGGCTTGTGTCTGATAAAGTTCTTACAAGCACCATCAGGGCAACATTGATGAAATATCTTTGCAGGCAGTGTGGGGAAGCCCACATTGCCCTGATAAAGCATTCTTAGTTGAGGTATTTTAGTGCCAGCAGGGAGTGTTAAAAATAGTACTTTAAACTGCTTGTCAGGCTCTTTGAAGCACACAGCTCAAAAAATTAATCTTCTTTATTCTGGATCTCCCACTCCCATCTGCAGCATCTACAGTAAGTACAAAATCTGTGTCAACACCAGGATCTCTGCAGCGATCCCGCAGTGACGTCGATGTGAATGCAGCAGCTAGTGCCAAGTCAAAAGTGACGTCTTCTGGAGCATCCACCCCCTTCAGTTCTGCTGCAGCCTTGCCCCCAGGGTCATACGCATCACTAGGTAAATCTACGTGTTCTACTCTTGCAGCTAGCATTCTTTAGTAGCAGAAAGTGCCTCGCAGTTTTATTGGAATAATAAACTGACTAGAAGAATGTACCTCTGAGATAGTTACCAGCTCTCCAGGATCAGTGTGTGATCTCTTGCCCTTTGGGATTAAGGAAAAAAAAAATACAACAGAACTGACTTGAAGCAACAGTTTTGAATTGTGTAATAATCTGCGTCTCACTCTTCTTTCTGGGGAAGAGCAGAACATACTATGGTTCGGGGACGTTGCTGAGAACAATGCTATTCAATTCCTTTTGACGTGTTCCCCTGTCTCTTTTCCTTCTTTTCCTTCCCTCCTTTCCTGAAACTGGTTTTCCATTAATTGTTCTATGCTTTGAATAATACATCGTAGTTGAGTTTGCTTCCTTTATGTTTCACAAAAGAGAAAGATACAGGAGCAACGAGGACACAGCCTCGCTGTGTCACTGGACAGGATATAAGTATCTGTTCCTTATGCTGACTCTTTGGATTACAGCCACGTCACATTATTCCCTCAGAGCATTGTGTATTGTCTTCAGGTGCCTCAGGGTTTCTTACCGCAAACTTTGCATTGGATCTTCCTCTCCTGAGGTTGCCGTCAAAGGAGTCACAGAGGAGGAAATGCAAGGCAGTGATTGACACCGTATTTGCTGAACTTCATCTCGGTTGAGAGCAGGGTTGATCATCTGAGCTCGTTTCTCATTCTGCTGGTTTCGTACTAATCTGATCCCAGACTTGTCATCAATTTACCTTTACAAGAGGGCGGAAACTCAGGAGTCTGTGGTCTTGATTTAAGCTATGTACATTGTCTTCAGTGAGTTGGTTGAGAAATTTCCTCTTCTTTATGTAGGGCATTTGCTCTTTAATCTGTTAAAATGTAAGTGGTGAATTATATAGGGATGGTTTTTATGGATTCCTTTTTCAGACAGATTTCTTTCATATCTTAAATGTTTTACCTTGGCTTAGATGTGTTGGTTGTATTCAGTTCAGAAGTTGAATTCTTACTCTGATCTAAATTGTTCACACTTGCTTCAAGATGTAGATACATTGCTGTGGAAGTGTAGTTACAGAATGTGAAGTTGATCACACAATAGTACTTAGAGATGCAGCCACTTTTGTGTTGTGTTGCACTCTGGCCTCAGTAGCTAAACTGCCTTCCAACAGTCTTATGTCACGAGGAAGAATGAAGAGGGAGAAAGTATCTGCTTAAAGCTGACTTGGTCCTTGAAGCTGAGGTACTGAATCTGGTGTCAGTCTTGCTCCTAAATCAGGCTGTAGGAGAAAAGCAGTAAATTCACTCTAAGTGATGCAAACATGCTCCTGAAGGATCCTGCTTCCTTTTGAGCTAGTAGGGACATTTATCACCTGCACATTCCCATGAGAGAAATGGTGAGGCAAACAACGAAAATGGAGTTGGGCAAAGGTTGGTTGTTGCAGGAGGAAAAACCTGCAAGGGTTTTCTTCTGAAACATCAAGGTTTGATTTGCTGCTCGGTCAAACTTTTTTCATTCTTTAATTGTATTAATTTTTTTTGCATATTTATGTAGCTAATATATAGTGCCCACTTCTGTTGATGTTACTGATTTTTCCCTGTTAACCCTTTCCTTATTTTTCTTTAATTTGCCTAAAGATGGTACTACCAGTAAAACTGAGGGTAAGCAGTCTCTCTGTGTAACTGAGGTGTGTCCACAGTCGTACTACCCTACCTGGTCTCTGTTCTCAAAGTGTTATCTGGTTCTCATCCATGTTCACTGGTGACCTGCATGAAGTGTTGCATGGTTGTCCTGCTCATTTTGATGCCATGGGGTATTCTTCACTTTCTCTTTGAGCTCCTCCCTGCTAGTAACCATTAGTCTGCTTTTATGACTCTGGTCACTAAGTTGTATGTGAGTTTCTCTATTTGAAGCACTGCTTTTGGTTGAAGGTGACCTGTGTACAGACTAAAAAACACCCCAGCAATAACCAAAAAACCCCCAAACAACACAAGGCTTGTGATGTCTTTTCTCCTTGATGTGTAAAGGTTTACTGTGTTTTTCCAACCAAAGCTCAGCTCACAACTGCCAAATGCTTTTGGGAAGAGACTGGGCAGTGAGAGAATTGAATGAGATGATCACATGGCAGAAAAATGAGGACAGTAAACAATGATCTCTAGGGAAGGAATATTTAGTCACCCTCTTTAAACCTGAGCCCTCTCTTTTTGTTGTTAACTGTCTGAATGAGATGGCTTACACCAAAGATAGTTGAAGGAGAGGGTTTTTTTGCTAGAACACTGAGCCTGCTAGTTTGGGAAGGGTCCCAGTCTGTTTTTCTGGCTCATTGTCAGAACTCGCTCTTTATTTCTTATTTCTCCAGCAAAAAAAGATCACTGGGAAATCACTTTTTCTGAGGTAGACAGGAGCTGAAAACAAGAATGTTTTCTACGCACCACACTCTCCAGCAAAGCCTTTTTTTGCCCAGTGCAAGTCTGCTTTCAAGGGATCTATTACTGTCTTGTGGGACTGTGCTCGTAGCTCTGATGGCTGCTTGTATTTGGATGTGGTGGTCTGAGAAGTGCCACTGTGCTGTTGTGACATCTGTGTTACTTTCCTTACTATTAGTGATGCATTGATTTATTATTTAGAGGGAAAGGTCTCTACCATTTTTGGAAGTGGTACTTAGTGTTGAGAGATGAACTGACCTCTGCATCTTGAGCAGGAAGTGTTTGTGCTTCGTGATCTGTCAGTGATATGGAATATGAAGTTGGCCTGAAACCTGTATTTCTAAATCAGTCATGAGTTAGGTGAAAATTCCAAGTTGTTGTAATAACAGCTTTTTTTTTTCTTTTGACCGTTTTCTCTTCTTCCTTTTTTCTTAGCTCTGAAACCTTTCTGTTTTTGGCCTATGTTTGAAATGTTGATGGTTTAATGGTTTAGGTGAAATATCCTGTGCAGCTTTCAATTTTCTCCTTGGCTGTAATGTTTGTGGAGCCCTGTTACAACAGTTGTCCTGTGGAATACCTCTATTTTTAGTGTTATTAAATACTTTATTGTCATAATGCAAAGGGGTGGGGGTTTTATTTGCTTATTGTTTTCAATTCAGTTCATTAGGAGCAGATTTGATTTGGTAAAAATCTGTAATAGAAACCAGCAAGTTGCTTGGGACAGGGAAGATTGAGATGAACTTTCCGAAACTGAGTTTGCTATCCCCTAAGTGTTAAATACCAAATCTTATATCTTCTTTTTGCCATAAGATTCTCTCTTTTTTGAGAAGGAGGATTGGGGAGAATTAAAACTACACAGTACACTACAGAGTACTTTGAGAATGAGTTCAATCATTGTTTGAAATGCTTCATCTTTGTTTTCCTTTGAAATAGTTCAGGGGAAAAATCCCTTTTTTCAGGATTCAATGTGTCCTACACTGAATGATGAAACTGAGTAAGGTCTCCTGCCAGTTCTATGATCTTGCAGATTGAGTCAGGAATTACAGGGAAGACAAAACTTTATATTCTTGACATAAATGTATAAAACTAAGAGGGCAGAGGAAGAGAAAAACATCCTCTTGCTCTGGAAATACAGGAGGAAACAGAACATGAAGCAGAAGCATCATCTACACTCGTGTCACTGTGGGTTGTTTTGGGTTTTTTGCAGGTCACCAGTAAGTAATTTAAGAGAAAATCCCCCTGTCTTTTTGTGTGGTTCAGCTTGACATTAAATCTGCGGTCTGGCTCCCATCATGGCTTTCTGTAGCTACGTTGTAAAATTCTCATTCCCGTCAGCCAGGAGCCAGCATTGTGTGGATTTGGCAGTTCCCATCTGCTTTGCCCTTGGTTCTCCTCAGTGTTTTGCTTTGGAGTCAGGCAGCTCAAAAAAACAAGCAAGACAGAGTAGGTGATGCCAGTGGCAAGAATGCCAACTAAGAGTTGATTATCAGTCCCTTTGGTTTTAAATTGTGACATCCTAATTGGCAAATGTTGTTGAAATGCACTTCCTCATGGAAAGGTAGGTAAGGCTGTATACCAGTGAGAGCTGTGCAGGTCTTCATGCAGTGCACAGATATGCCTCGATGGCCCAGACCCTTCATGTGTGGGCATCTCTTGAACTTCACTAAGGGCTTTACACACAGAAAGCTCAAAAGGGATAAACCTTTTCAGTCTTGATCTTTACAGCTAGTGCTAGGGAGGTGGCACTTGTCCCATGTTTGTTATACCTGATTAAAGGGAAACCTTAGAAAAGTTTCTGCTTATTTAATCATGAAATGGCTTTTTAAGGAATATTTTAAAAGGGTGCACAGTGCTGACTTTCATTACAGAAGAATGGTTCAGAGCATTTCTGTTACCTTTTTTTCAAAGCAAGTATAAATTCAAGCCCTTCAGCAAAAGGAAAGCATAATTGCTGGTTTGACTTGCAACTGGCAAGTTTAAAACAAAATCATAAGTTTGCAATCAGTGGCACAATTTTTAATAGTTTTTAGTATTCACCAGGAAGGCAATAAAATGGGGTTTCAGATAACTTAGGCTCAGGTGGATGCCTTGAGTGCATTATCAAAGGCTTTGGGAATAACACAAGTTTAAAGAAATTGCCATTCCTGTTTTTTTCTCTGCCTTAAATTAGCTCTCCCTTGTCCTTAAGGGCGAGGCTTGATTCAAAGTGATGCCTGACTCTGGTATCTTATGTGGGACTACTCTGGTAGTAGGTGTCTCACTTCTCTTGGTCCATCCCTTTGCGAGTGCTGAGTTGATTTGCCTGTGTTTGTTTGTATAGGGCAAAGTGGAGCAGCTGTTGTTCACTGAGCCCTCTGCTTTGGAGGGAGTTCTCCTGCCAAACCCAGAGGCAGCACAGCCTCATGGTTTCCAGTGAGGATTACGTGTTTCTCAGGGAGTCAGAGTCTTTCCATTGTTGTACATGTGCTAAATATGCATGGAAACCATTCCAGTGGTGGTTGTAAAAAGTTTTTTAAAGATTTATCTGTAAAGCATGTTTTTAATTGATCTCTGTGTTGTCCATATCCGTATCCATATCCATATGCATATCCATATCCATGTGTCTTTTAGCAGTGATACAGCTAGGGTGTCCTAGAGGCTCTTTCAGGAATGTTTTTCTCCAAGTGGGGCAAAACCCCTAGTGCTGGGTAAACCTAAATGCATTAACCTGACCCCCTGAGAGACCATCATTGTCCCAGTGCTTCTGTGTATAATTTATGTGTTGTAGGTGTCACTATGCACAGCATGGAGTTGATTAAACTGAGTTGTGGAGCTGTTATATACCATTTCTAGACTATTTGAAAGCCATTTTCTTCAGTGTAATACACAGACTGTCATAAAGCCTGTGACTGTTCTGAGCACTAGGGAATGGGGATGCTGCAGTATCCACCCAGAGGGCTCAGAACAACCCGCCAGGTGAAGCCTCTTCTAAAGCACAAATGTTATCATAGAATCTTCCTTCACTTGTTCCTTTTCTAAAAAAAAATCAAAACAACCTTTCTAGGTTTAGGCATTTGTTAGATATTTCAGGGTTGATTCTGAACCATTGTTGTAAAAATTACAGTAACTTAAAAAAAATAAAACCAAAACCTCCTAAAAATCCAGAAATGGTTTCTTAACACAAAGCATTTATATGGAGTCTTTCAAAATCTTTTCTGTACCAACAGCAATGTGTAACAGGTCAAATTCAGATCAAGTGCTTTTTTATGGAATACTTTTATGGTTTTTGGAAACTAGTTGGGGCAGTCTTTATCTGTTCCTTTGCTGTGCTGTTGTTAAGGTGCAGTAATGCTTTTAAAAGCAGCAGAAAAATAATGGTTATGAAATATGGATTGCTACATCTGCAGTTTGAGCTAGATATGGAGACAAACCCACTTGAAAGCAAAGAAGTTTTGGGAGGGGAGGTGTTTGCTTGAATTTATGAACAACAAAAAAGTCTAAATAACTAGCTTGATATGTTATTTCCATTCCTGCTTGAAATTAGTTTTTCTGTCTGGGGTAGAGTGATAGAGATAAAGCCAAACACATAGTCCTATGTGCAAATAACTCTTGGATGTGAATGCTGTCTCCTGTTTGCAAATTAAATTCCTGGCGGAATGTAGAAGACACATTCATGTTGTATAGATTAACTACTATACACGCATACTGTACTTGGTATAATATATATTAAATTTGCACAGTGCAAGTCCAGTGCAATGTTAGTTCAAACGCTTGTCAGCATTTTTAAAAGGATGAGAAAACCAGTACCAGTGTTAAGAATCATGGAAGAGCAACTTCTCTCACATTGTTCTCTCTGACACCCAATGGGCCTAAATCAGCATGCAAATGTACCAGTCCAAAAGGAAGCAGAATTTTATTCCTGGGCATTTATTCAGAAACTGCTGAAGTTGGTAGGAATCTGTCCACCAGCCCTCAGGGGTTTCAAAACAGGGCTGAGTTCTCTGTTTCCTATCCTGCTGACAATCACATGTTAATGAATTTTGATGCATTAGTTCAGTTCTATTTTTTAAAGCCTCTAGAACTGGTTTCAGAAGCTAATCTCAGTTTCACTTTACGTATTATTTTAGGCTTTGTATTTCTTAAGGTGGAAGAGTTGCACATATTGTCCCCGTTTTCCCCTTCTTAGTCACCTACCGATGAAGATGAAAGGGGAACAAAAAAAAAAGCCTTTGTAGATGCAGAAAAATCCAGGAAATTCTGAGGATCTTAAGTAGCCTTTGTGTAAGAGGAGGAGACAGCAGTCCCTTCTCACCCATTCTTGGCCCATGCATGTCATTAAATATGTCTTCCAGTAGTGCCTGTTTCTGTTTGTAATGTTGAATTTCAGTTTGGTTTGTCCCTAGGACTTCCTGCAATTCCAAGGCCTCCTGTGGGCCTTCTGGAAGGATGTAAATGAATCCCATTACTGGTTCCTAACACTGGTCAGGTTTAACTTCGTGTCTTACTGTGGTGTCCTCCTCATAGAAATGAAGGGAAGCCTTGAGGCTTCTGAGAGGAGTGCGATGTCTATCTGCCTCCTTCCCCATGCCTGCCTTCCTTGGAGCCTGTGTTGGGCTTTATGTCCGTATCTCGTTAGCAAGTGGCAGAGTGGCTCTGCTCACCTGTGTGTAGCTGTGCCAGACTTGCACGGGGTGGGATCAGGCTGGCAGAGAGTTCTGGAGCTGCCTCTGGTGGTGCATCAGGCTGACCTTTGTAAGGGGCAAGAGTGCCCCCGAGCAGAGGAATCTGCAGCCTTGCTGGTGGTAAAGAAGACATCAGCGGCCAGTTTCATGGCTGTTGGACCCACATGGATGTGCTCAGAGCTTCTTCAGTTGAGCCAGTGTTTAAAAAGTTTTGTTTATGTTTTCCCAGTTCTGTGCTGATGATTTCTTCAGTGTCTTGTCTATAAAAAATTATTTGAATGTACATACCTGTACTTTGCCTGCTGGGCTCTTTTAAAATTAGTGCTGGTGGAGGGGTTTGAAGTAGGCTTTTTCCATTGCAAACAAGTTTAGCCTTTCTTCTCTGAGTTAAGCATCTCGCTGTCACTTTGTGTATAGCAGAAGCTTGCAGACCATGTTGTGAGTATTTTGAGAGCTCAGAGAAGGAACATAGCTCCCAATCGCTCTGTCTGGGCTGCTTGCCATTGTCTTGTCCTGCATGTGTGCCTTATGTGAAGTGGGTTTTTTTGGGTGGGAAGTGTGTGTCTCCCTGTCCGCATTTCTCTGTATGCTTATGGTGGAGACAGAGGGCAGGAGATGAGTATCTGTAAACAGTGGGTGCAGTTGTCTAGACTCTTCTCTTACCTGCTGGGGGTTTTTTCCTTTTATTATTGTGCCTGAAACTTGAAGTCATCCGCTGAATGCAGGATAGCACTGGCATGAGTCCTGAGAAAAAACTTCAGATTTGGCTAAGAACTGATGTGTTGAAAAGAATTGATGCAGGCTTTCTTTGTGTTACTCCTAATTATCATTTCTTTCCCATTAACTAGAGACAGATAATTGGAGCTTAGCACTGGAAAGAACATTCTGTAGGAAACAACCCTGCCCCAGGAAGGGGATGAACCGATGACCCTGTAAGCTTTCCTAGCTCAAATTTCTGTGGCTTTTTCATGAGGAAAGGACAGAACAAGGACCAAGAACACTTGGAGACTTTATATCCATTCTCTCCTTAAATAAAGAGAAGGCACACAGACTCTGTTTTCCTCCACACTGATTGTGTTAAATAGGGCTCTCCATTACAAGTAAAGTTACACTGATCTCTGGATAAATAGGAGGGACCTGTAAACAGCAGGGAAAATTCAATGAGCCTGAAGTAAAAGTGTGATCAGACTGCATTGACAGACTGTCACAGGAGAGCGTGCCAGCCTGCGCAGGTGGAGCAGGATATAAAGCACCAGACAGCTAGTTGGAAATCCCAGCGATGGAATTTGGGAGGGCATCTGTCACATCTGTCTCTGAAAGGGTGATCACCTTGTCAGAAAGTAATAATTTGATACAGGAAGCTACATTTAGGAGACTTGAATTTTTTTGTTGTTGATCCTTTGTAAAGAAGCTACTATAGAACAGAAGCAAAGGCTATAGAGAGGTAACATTTTTTAATTAAACTGGCTGATAGCATTACAGAAAACAAAGAAGGTTTTGGACACATGGAAACTCAGGGAGTTTCCACTCCCTTCCCTTCATCTCAGCCAGCCTAATAAAAGTGTTGCCTCTCCCTGTAAAACTCTTTTTGTACCCTGGCTAATTGTGTGTATAGCGTGTTAGACGCTGCTGCTGCTTTTTTAAGAAAGTTGTTAACAGTCTGATTGTCTTTGCATTCCTGCAGGTCGGATTCGTACCAGGAGACAGAGCTCTGGCAGTGCCACAAGCGTCACCTCCACTCCTGCTGATACTCGAGGCCGCAGCCGGGCTAAAGTAGTTTCCCAGTCCCAGCGTAAGCATTGCTTTATTCCTAGGCAAGCAGATCGAAGAGTTATTAATACGTTTCTCTTGAATTGCAGTAGCATCAGCAGAGAATTGGGCTTACTTTGGACATTTTATAAAATGGATCCCCACCTAGCCAGTGTGTGCTCCTGCTGAAAGAGGGCCCCAAAATCTGAGTGCTTGGTTGCTGCCTTTTTTTTACCAGTCCAGTTGTGCAGCAGAATTTCATGTCGCTGTGATGTGTAGCTCTAAATAACTGGCACTGGGTCCTGCTGAGACACCCCCTTGTGCCTGTAGCTGACTGCTTGCCCTGCCAAGCGTCTCCTGCTTATGTGATTCTATTTCTGTATGTGTGAACACGTGAGCTGTCTAAAATTAATGGGGTTTGGCATCAGTTGAAAATAGGACATTACCTATTCTGTGTAGATATGGGGAAAAGGGTTCTGCTTTGATTCGCATGACACATCTGCGCTTTCTGGCTTCCTGGCAAGACATCGTTTTCTCCTAGGAGCCACACATATGGTGCTGCTGCATATTTGTCATGTGTATCTGAGGAGAATTTTGTTACTCAGAGTTTAAAAAGGAACTAGGGGGAGGGAGAAACTCCCTGTAATAAGGACCTTCAGCCTTTTGAATAAGAGGAGATTGAGTTCGTGGGAGGACCTGTCTGTTCTGAGGAATTGTCTTGCTTTGTACCCCTATTTGAAAGCCCTTCTCTGTTCATTCTTTCATTGCTTTGCTCTGTCATGCTGGAGGGATGAAAAAGCAGTTTATAGCCTTGTGTTAGGCTGGGAGAACCGCATAAAGATACAGTATATTGAGCATGGGGCCAAATGGAAATCGTTACATTGAGGTCATAAGGATATATTTGGGCGTTGGGATGCGAATGTAAATTGATTTCTTCAGTGCTGAACCTAAAACTGATCCAATGCCAGAAGTGACCTGTTTTTCCTAAAGTTATTTTGGTGAAAAATGGTCAAACCAGATGAGGCAAGTCTCAGAAGTGTTTAAAGAATAGTTAAATATTCTTTAAAGGTTTCAAAGATTATGGACCTAATTTTTCTGTATAACACCTTATGAAGATTTAGGATGGTCATATTTGGACCTGCTGCCTTAGTCTAGTTTGCTGAGTTTCCAGCCCAGCCCAACCAGATGTAATCTTTATCCTTAAGCCAAACAATGCATGCAATAATTTATGAATTCAAGTCTAATGAGTTGGTCACAGGACCAAATTTTCCATGCCCACACAGTGAATAACCATGTTGTAATTTCACAGACTGGGTTGGGGTGGAATTTAGAGCAGAACTTGGGTCTTGATGTCTTGGTTGATATTTTGCTGAGAAGCTGGTCAGCCTTGGGAAGTTTAGTTGCATCTGCACATTAACTCACTGCATTCAGCAGAGGCTTTAGGAGTGACATGTTTGTAAATAAATCTGTCTGTATTGTGTATAGCACAAACCGCATGCTGAACGCTGTATTGTCTTGCTGTCTTTTAATCCACTTTTTGCCTGTCCCTTGGTCTGCCCTCATAATCAAGGATCCAGATCAGCTAATCCTGCTGGTGGTAAGAAACGTTTTCCCTTTCTTGCTTTTTCATGTTATTTCCTTCACATTTTATAACTGCTAAGCTTTTAGCTTCCCTCATTCTCTCTTAACTGTGAGACTTAAAAAGCATTTTCTTGAAGTCATAAATCAAAATGTGTATGGTGGGCGATTTTGCTTTCTCCCAGTAATCGAACTATGGTAAGCATACATTCTGATGTTGAAGCTGGCTCACTGCTGTAGGTCAGACCCCAGGGGCTGAATTCTTCTCTAAGTTACTTCAGTGCAACCCTGCTGACATCAGTGAGATGACTTTTAGGTCGTGGTGCTGTGTGGAACACTGGCATCTGTCACTTTGGGGTGGGGAGAATGGAGGCAGCACCACATACAGGACTGGAGTATACTTGGCTGGTTCAGAATGACTGGCCAAAAAGTTGGAGGGGGGCAAGTTAGTCAAAATAATACATGTGTTATGGTGTTGTTCATGAGACTAATAGAGTTGCATATCTTCTTAAATTAAGATAGAAGAACAGTCTTTAACTCTTACTAGTTGTAATAGTATCTGGAAATGAAATTTTTGTGAGATGTGTAGATGCATTTCAGAAAGAAATCAACACAAATATTAGTTCCAAATTTTAGCTTGACTGAGTATGTTCATGCAACCTTTTAAAATACAATTTTCTTGGCTGTTTCAACAAATAAATTGAATGTCAGAAATAGTAATGGCAACAGCAGATTTTCAGGGACTCACATACCTGAAGAAAAAAAAAATCATCAATCTATTACTCTTACAGTTATTTATGATTGCCTTTCATCTAGCATTACTTAATTTTTGAAGAACTTAACAAATGAAGAATCACAGCAAAAAAAAGTATTAGTCATCCCACTGAGTTTAGACAGCAAGAGTGTTTCAGATAGAAATATCTACTGCAGCTGGAATGTAAATATGTAGATAAATCTTGGTTAATAGACTGTCTTGCATGGCTTAGAAGAAATGTAAAGTTGCCATGGATTATTCAAACAGACAAGGAAAAATAAAACAGGCCAACTATTCAACTTGCTAAAAAATATCATCATCTGAAAAATAAATAGCTTAGGTTTAACCAGCCAGACCTAAGTAAGTCAGCGTCTCTACAAGTGAGAGAGGCTCACGTGGTTTACCCTTTATTGTACTGATCTGTTCAGATGTGGTAGGTTTTTTATTTTCCTTTGAAACTGAATTATTGCAGAAAAGCCATGCCACCACTGCAGTGTGGCACGAAGCTGCCTGAGCTGCTTTGCAGCAGGTGACCTGTGCCAGAAGCCAGGGCACTGCAGCACAGCTCTGCACAAAGCCTGGTTTGTGTTGCCTTGTGAGGAGGTGAGGCAGCCTGGGAATCCCTTGCTGCTGCAGCACCTCCACAAGCTCTCCTGAAGGCAGCTGGGGTATTCATACACTGCAGTGTCTGCTTTGGGCTTGATCTCCATGGGCACTACAGGGTTGCTGATGTCAGTGTTCTTTGTCCATGGGCTTTCCTCAGTCTTTCTTGGAGTTTTCCCATTAGTTTTCTGAGCGATTTGGATTAAATTCTTACATAGAGCTGGTTGTGTTTCGATTTTGCTGTCAGCGTGTTTAAAATCCTGCAGGGTTTTAATTGTTTTTTCCTTATTTCTGATTCTCTCCTAGCTGGTAGCCGGTCTAGTTCTCCGGGTAAGCTCTTAGGAAGCTCCTATGGTGGCCTGAGCAGTGGATCATCCAGAGTCCAGCCAGTGCCATCATCCTCAGAGAAGCGCAGCAAGATTCCTCGGAGCCAGGGATGCAGTCGGGAGACAAGTCCCAACAGAATAGGCCTAGGTAAGAACAATCACTGCAGTGACATGCTGGCTGGTGTGCTTGAAGGAGGGGCTATCCTGATCACTAGGAAACTGTTTATGTTACTCTTGTCAGCTGAAAAACTCAGAATAACTTAATGTGATTGTGGTCTATAGGAGGGTAATTTCATTTCTTCCAAGTTGAGCTTACCTTTTCAAAGTAAGCCTAAAGATGTCATGACGTGTTTTCTGTTTGAAATTCAAAATGAGCAGTGTTATTAGATCAGGCAGCAAAAACAATTGTCATGAATAACCATCACAGAAAAAGACCTCATTTAAGCTTAGTCCTAAAATGAGTTGATCAATCTTTACAGTCGCTTGGAATCAAGGGCAAAAAGTACCATCTCGGATTATTTTAGAAATTTTGCATTTTAAATGGTTTGCTTCTCTCATCCTTAATATCCTGGAGGCGCGTTCTTAGACCGCATTTTAGACTTATGCATTAATTGTTCTGCTTTCAATACTCTTGTCTCAGTGATTGTTATGTAAATATTCTGTAATAGTTTCTATTTTCAAATTCATTGGCAGACTTTTTTTTAAAGTCAGGTGAGTAAATATCATATATATAAACCTTCGTGTATCTGAGTTGAAGTGAAAAGGTATTCGATGTACTATCTGAACGTTTTCATTTTTTAATAGAAATTATTTTATAAGTTTGAAGCTAATGTGGAAGAAGAACATTTTAAATGATACTGATGCTAAATTATTTTTTATCTCCAAAGACTTCACTAGTAGATTGAAATCGGTTGAAATTATAGCCTTACTGTTGGCAATTTAATTTGTAACTATTGCCTTAGCAATAGTTTTATATTTTACATTTGAGCTACATTTTTATTTAGAGGAGGTTGTTAATAAAGAAGTATTTTATTCATTCTTTCCAGTACACTGAAATGAATTTAAAGCACCTGAATGTATATGCCATTATGATTCATAAAAAATACTCCATATTCATTGTGATTGCTTTTCCAGATTCAGTGTTCTTATTTTATGGCCTCTGTATGAATACATTGTGCTTTTCTGTTCATTGCTTTTAAAATGTAAAGTGCCTCCCAAATACTAGCGATAATTGTTCTGCTGTGACTGTGTAGAAGAGCATTGTTTTTTAGGAGGAAGCAAAGAATGGTGGATGGTATCATCACACATGCTTAAGCTGATCATCATGTTATGTGGTCTGATTTGAAACATTCTCAAGCACCTGAAGGGAAATTGCCTTGTGTAAAATCCTCACTCTTGGGTTGCCTGCTTTCAGATATATTACAGGAGCCTTGAATTCTTTTGAAGGAGTAATTTATATCTCATTTCTCTGATGTGCTCCCTGAGAACACAGTCAGTACTTGTTCTTTGAGAGTGGGAGAGAGCTCTGACATGTATCAGATGTGTGGCTTTCACTTATTCCCTCCAGACTGATGGACGCAGCCTGGGTTGAGCTGTTATGGGAACAGGAGTGTCTGACACTTTGCTGTTCAGTTGCAGAAATTCTGTTCGTTTATTGGATCTTGAAAGTTGTGATATTGACCCAGGCAGAGATAGCTTTTGAGCTGTCAGCTATATACTATTATTCCATTGCATTTATTACTTTATAACATAGTAGCTAACAGTATTTTATGCTTCCTTATTATGTTGCTTCAGTCTCTATTTTTCCTTGATATTTTATTTTGTTTGTTCATTTCATTAAATAGATTCCCACTCACCATAATTCTAAGTAAATCATCCACTGGAGTTTTTCAGGCCCTCCCAGGGCCGTAGCAATAATAGAACCCTCTGCATGTGGTACCGTTAGCATCAGTACCTTGCTGCTAGCTTTGATTTCCACGATGACTACAGGTATCCATGAAGTAGATTTCTTTTGTGTGCTGGGAGCCCTGAAGAAGTCTGTTGTTTTCCCAGAGGAAGCACAGCGAGGCACATTCAGCGTGCTGAGGTCCTGTGTGGTCACCTATAGGGTGCTGCTTGTGACGCTTCAGTTTTAAGCTTGCCTCTGCTGTCTGCTCAGTGAGTTTTATTAGTGGTGATACCCTGTTGGGGAAGGAGGAGTACAGTCCACTTGATCTTGAGCTTTTCTTTGGGCCCCTTGAAGGAGATCATCTGCTCAAACAGGTGATGTCCATTTCCCATGGATTGAAAATTTCCAGCCTGAAGTTAATTCTGTTGGATGCTCTGCAGATTGTGTGGCACAGCTGGATCTGAAAGAAGTGAGAGATTCAAGATAGCCATTCTCCAAAAAGTGGAGCAGGCACAGCTGTCTGTCAGTCTCATGCAGCGGCACTCTTTCTGTTGGGGTTATGCTGTGCATGTTTATTGGAAATCTGAAGGCAGTTCTTGACTTGCCTTGACTGGGTGTTCCCCACTGCAGAGCTTTCCATTGGCTGTTTGGCAGAATTTCAGACTCTTTAAAATGCTGGTATTGATGTAAAGAAAGCGTCTGCTAATTTTTAGTCTCCACTTAAGAATCATTAAAATTCACACCCTAATGAAATACAAGTTTCTTCCAAGTGGTAGATTGGTAAACAGGGACACGTTCATGTTCTGCTGATGATATTTGCATCTGTTGGGTTCCTGGTATAAGACAGCTTAATAGTGTGTTTTAATAATGGTGTGAGCCATGTCCAAGTCAGAGCTCTGACTTTCCAGATGAAATTGGTAAAACTTAGATGTATGGTAAACATTAGAAAGTTGGAGTGTTACTGAAAACAACCCATCCTTGTCCTGTCCTAGACTTTCTCACAGCAGAGCTGGCTGTGGACACACTGTCTGCTTTCATCCTGCCTACTCCTCTTAATCCATTTTGCTACTCATGCACTTGATTTCTGTCCAGCTTTTGGGGGTTGAGAATTCTCAAATGGAGACTTGTGCCTGTGTTCTCTGCTTTTGCTCTCTGCACTGCAGAGACAAGCTGTCACAGTATGAGAGACCTACCTAAAAGACAACACTGCTGGCCTTTACTGCTGGCAGTGTCTAAAGGAAATAATCTGAGTAGCTGATACAAAATCTCTATACAACACAGCAGTGAAAATGCGAGGCAGATGCCTGGGAGTCCACAACAGACTCATCCTTCAGTTGTTTTCAATCCTTTTTTTTTAACCTTGCTTTTCTTTTGTATCCAGTAACATGCAACCCTTTTATTTTACCATTAATCCTGAAGTACCCAGTGTTTGGTTTTGGATGTTCTGCTTGTGCAGTCAGTATTATGTTTCATCAGTAGCATTGTCCTAGTGTATTCTCATGCAGTTAAAGTGCATTTTCTTCATACTTCATGCTGCTGCTGTTAGCTGGTATGGAAGGAGAATCTATTGTGTACATCCATTAATTTTTTTAATCATTCACATCTCTCCCTCTCTAAAGAGCCTTTACTGTTTTTAGTAGGGTTGTATTATAGAAAAAAATGGGCAGATCTTCTCTGCTTAAGAGAAATGACTGCTTCTGCAAACCTATTGTGAAGACTGCCATTATTTACATCTAAGCATGAGACCCAAGAATGAGACCTTTGCTTCTAGAGAGTTTGCAATTTCAAGCCAAGTATTTGTGCGGAGAACTTTAGTGTTACTTTTACATGTAGTTCACCTGTCAGCTTTTTCCCTTGTACATCTGAGATGGGATTGTTGTACTCATGGACCCTAATTTCATCCAGCTCTTATAATTCAGTCTGTCTTATTTACTGTAAGACCATCTAATGCAGTACCATTAAACACTTTGGTGATGTAATCAGCTTGGTTAATAGCTCATCTTGCATTGTCTGACATCAAAGGTCAACCATCAGAACCATTAATTCACCTGAGAGATGTGAACTGGGTTTTGCAAAACTGGGAGGGATTTGACGAAGCAAGAATCTGGCAGAAGACTCTATTTGAATTTTAAAGCCTAAATATGAAGGTTTCTATTTTGTTCTGTACTGTTTTGCTTGAAGGATGCTAATTTACCCAGTGTATACAAGAGCACTGAAACACTGTAGAGGAACTTTAGCTTGAGTCTAGGCATTCTGTATATAAACTAATAGAGATTTATAAGAATATATATATATATTCTGAAGCATGCAAATTATATTTTTTTTATAAAAACAAGGATACAGTCAAAGTATTAGCACATTCATGTTATGCATATGTATCTTTGCTGTGTTGTCATCAAAGCTGGTAGATTACGTTTTACTCTGTGCGTGAGAAAATTCCTTAATGGCTTTTCCTGAGCACTTGAAATATGCTACTGCCTTTTCAAAACAGCAAAAGAAATCTCTCTTGTTGTTAAATTCTCCTGACACTTAACTGCTGGTTTTGCCCTAAGAAAACATTGTATTCTTTACCATATAAAGCTTACTAAATAACTTTCTGCAAATATTTTTCAAACATGTAGGGTCTCAAACATCTGCAAGCATGTAGGGTTTTATCAAAGTAAAACATACAGTTTAAAGCTCCCCTGAAGTGTGCATATATCTCAATCTGTGTGCATATAAAACCATAAGCATAAGCTTCTAGAAATGTCTGAGGAGCAGAAGGTAGCTTCTGTTTAATATCTGAAGCTACTACTTCTCTTCAAATTCAAATCACTTTTTAACCTGTCTTTCAGGTATTCATGTTCTAAATGTTTTTTCCCAGTATCTTGCATTGGAGACAGATATCTCTGCAAGTCTGTGCAGTACACCTTTCTTTTCCTTAGGATATTTGTTCAAAAAACTATCCTTGTGAAAGGCAAATCTATGTAAAAATATCATATCACTATTCTGATTACTTAAAAAAAAAAATTGTCTGCTATTTTGTTCCAGAAGGGTGTTTATTTTATAATTAAGGAAGAAGTATTCCGGGAGGGTTTCTTTCAGCCTCATCTGTTTTGCAACAGTAGAGCGTCCCTAAATGAGTGAAGATTCCTGCTCTACTTGAATAACAAAACTTGGATTGCTTAAGAAAAAAGCAGACTGTCAGCCAGACATTAATGCTGCTGAAATTTCACATCACAAACACAGCTCAGCATGTAAGGGAGTTGGTCTGTAAAGAGCCTGAGCAGGCTGCTGCAAATTGTAATTACTAATGTAATAATTACCGTAACTAACAGAAATGTGACTTGACTTTGAGCTTTCTGTCCTCATTAAACTTGTTCACCTTCTCTGAAACTCTCCATGCTGCATGCTAGCACGGAGCAGTCGTATCCCCCGACCCAGCATGAGTCAGGGGTGCAGTCGTGATACCAGCCGTGAGAGCAGTCGAGATACAAGCCCTGCTCGGGGCTTCCCTCCACTTGGTGAGTACATGTAGGCAATGGAGCTTTAAGGGTCAATATTTTTTTTCTTTTTTCCCTTGTTGTGATTGCCCTTTCAAGACACCGCTAGGTGGAATGAGCTTTTTCTGTCCTCTGGATTCCTGACACTCCCTGTTTCCAACCCTGTTTTTTCTCCCCCCTGTTTTCTTCTGCATGCTTCAATTCTGGTTCTCAGCATTTTACTGTTAGCAGGGAAATAGCTTAGTTTGAACTTCTGCAATTTTTAGTTTCATTCAGTCAGCTTGTATGGGGCTGCTGTGCTTCGCTTAATAACACAGATGGAAATCTATGGGAGGGCAAGCCTGGATTTTCTAGGTCACAGTGAAGTAGTTTTGTAGCATCGTAGCCTGTTGTTGAGTGTCTCTAAATTATTCACGATTCGATTTTCTTACAGCTAGGTACAGTTACAGTGTATAATTTCTATCCTAAATCCTCCAGTGAAGATAGCAGCTCTCTTTTTGTGGAGATTTTACAGGGCAGCCTAAAATCACGGAAAGACTAAGATTTTAAAGGAGCATCATTAAAGTGCGGCTTCAGTGTACAGTACAAATAGAAAATCTCATTACACTTAGCACATGCAGAAGTTTTTCTGCACAATGCTGAATGCAGCAAGATCGTTAATGTTTCTGATCAAATACCATATCATATATTCAACCAAATACATTGCTTGTTGTATCAAAACTTGTCATCTCAGACCTGAAATACAGTTGATCTCCAGGCCCTCTTCATTTATGTTGTAATTTAATGAAGAACGGTGTTACAGGATCAATTCTGCACATAGTGACAAAATACAGTTATATGATGTAGTGTGTAAATGGAACATAGCATAAGTTAATATTGGAGAAGCTTTTGGGTTCAAAGACTTCATTATATTGACCTATAAAATCTATTTACATTATCTCTAATATCTCAACTTTTGGTGAAAAATGGGAGGAGTTCAACTTCTCATTCGTAACTTGGTTCATAATTCTTAAAGATTAATAGATTAACTTTTTGTTGATTAAATGAAGCTGATTTCAGAGCTAGAAAAAGACAGTAGATCCACAACTGTAGCTTATTTTTATAGTTAACCTGCCTGGCTTCAATTTTGGATGAAGCTTTTTTCCTCCAGGCAAAATGTATAAGGAGGCTGGATTTCAGTGTTGACTCGTCAGCGTTCTATATCACTGTGCTGTGTTTCGTTTGTTTTATTGAAAATACAGTAGCTGAAGTATTGTCTTGAGCCCTTATTCTGACAAGCAAATGCAATGTATCAGAGCCATGGTTGGTGTGAGGTTTGTACACTTCCGCCAGTGCTGAGTCTGACTCTTACACTGACTATAAAATCTCAGTTACGGATGTGTGTTACTCTGATTTAACAAATTATGAGGAGAGAGCCATGTCATTTTGGCTCATGATTTTTAATTTACCTGAAGAGTAATGCGTTTCTAGAAATACTAATTGTTATTTAGTCATAAAGGTTACATGGGGAGGAAACATCAATGTAACAACAGTAACACAATGTAGTTGTTATCCTATTACCTTTTTCTTGTGTTTTCATTGAAATACTTTAAGCTCAAACATGTTCATGAACTTGTTAATTATGTAGTGTGTAATTAATCTCAAAGAAATGAATATATGTCAGTTCAAACCAAAACAATGTGGTCTCTTACAGTATTTATAGAACTCAGTTAATCTTGCAATAATGCGAAGGTAACATAATCCTGCTCTGCATGGTCTGGTTTTGCTTATAAAGATTAACTTGTATATTTGTGAATTATACTCAGAGTAACTATATGTAAATGACAAAAATCTTGCATATAATGGTATTATGGTCAGCATCAGCGCTGACATCCTTACCTTGTAAATGTTGTTTTGCAGCTTGTTTTGGGGCTGCTGTGCAGGTGTGCATGTCTGTGTATCAAGAGCCCTGCTTCCTAAGTTAGTAAAAGCAGTCAAGAGTCTGTACTCAGCCTCCTTGCTGAGATGTGGGGGTTTCTATTTTTTTGTTATTCTTGTTTCTCCCTGGGCCTTGATCTTGCAGTTGTGTCCACAAGGGCACAGTGGCATGGCTTGGGAGGAAGCAGTTGTGACCTATAAACCTTAACTGTGAGGTTCAGTCCATAATCCTGCACTGATCATGCAAATATTTTGTGAGTTTATTTATGATGCCAGTGGGATTGTTCTCTTGAATAAATGCATGTGTTCTCCGTAGTCAAAGACCACATTTCATATTCTGTATAGCTTTTAGTGAAGCTCTCAAAGTTAAAAAAACCCCAAATTTTATATTTCTTACTTTGCTGATTTCTATTTCATAATACTAGAATTTGTATTTATGAGTGCTTTGCCTTACACAGAAGACTTAAAATTTTTCTGCTGCACATTTATGTGCATAATTGACAAAGCCTATTTGTACTGTAAGGTGATTCTGCTTTATTTTTTCGGTTTCTTGACAGTGCTAGTTATGATGTTAAAGCAACAAGGCCTTCAGTGAGTGTGTTATGATGAATTGCATAAATGAACAATCGGTTTCTTGGGTCAGTTGCTTTGAGCTGGTGAGCATGTCATTGCTAGACATAGGGAAATCTTTAGAAAAACTAAATTCCTATAATTTGGAAATAACTGGGCCCATTTTTCATTTGCTTTCATAAAGAACTCACTTCTATGCTGAATCCAAGAACTGAAAACCTCTCCAAAGGCATTTGGTGATTGATGTGCTGCTAACAACTGGGAATTGAAGTGGGAGCTATGTTTGGCTTAGGCTCCTCTGCTACTGTGTGTGCTCCGTTGCTTTTAACAATTTGTATACATGTGTCGTTCTAGATAGGTGTGCGATGTGCATATTCTCCTTAGCTGTGCATGTACGTACTGAGCCTCGAGAAACATGTATGCAAAATTTGTTAAAAGCAAGAGACCTTTGGAAGTAGCAACACCTGCAATATGTGTGTACACGTGTTTACTTGGAAAAGAAACCAACCCGAGGACCTCTACAGTGGTTGGTGGCCTCCCTGTATGACTCTTTCTACTCATGTGGTTACGCTTTCTCCTTGTTAACGTTGGTTTTATTATGCATAGGCTAGAATGTTGTGGAAAAATACCTGCAAGCACAGTTTGTAACCATTCCTCATGGCTTCACTTCGGGGTTTAGATCAGACACATCTAAACCCTTCTGTGTAGTTCTGTGCTCCACGTTCTCGTGACGGCCGCCTGCCAGACACGCGGGTCTGGAACGTGACTGATGTGCATTGGGGTGTTTTTGCTGAGCTGCACCTGGTTTGGGACTGTTCCAAATGAGTTCTGTCGTGCATTGTGTTTATGGTCACGAGGGGAAGGGGGGAAGCTACAGGCGGAGGCGTCGCTGTGGGGCTTGCACTGTCCCTGTTATGCATCCACATACAGCGCCATTCCCTGTCACGATGAAACACCTCTGCCGGTAGCGCTCACACGCATCCCCTTTGGATTGTGGCATTTTCTGTCTCGGGTTCAATGTGTGTTAATCCTGTGGGTGTTGCCATTCCTTCTACTTGCAGCTTCTCGACGTCATTCCAGGTCCACTAGTGCTCTCTCCACTGCTGATTCTGTTGGGCAGTCAGGTGAACAAGCGCTAACTGCATGAATCTGCTTCTTATACGTAGTCGTGTTTTACACCATCTTAACATTTGCCATCGTGTGCATCAGCCAGCACTTGGCATGTGCTTCTCACCACTGCGGGGCTTTCTGTTCTGGTTTTGTTCAACGTGGCTTTTTGTTTTGAGTTTCATTTATTGGATGTTTTTAATTTTATGTATTTTAGGAATATTGTGAACAGTGTTTAAACAAAGGGTGATCCAGGGCTTTCTCAATTCTCCTATAAATTGGATCAGTTGTGCAGCGTGGGCTAAATCCTGACTGATGCAGAGTACTTGCAAATTCTGTTTCCTTTTTAGTAGTGTAGCACTTTCCAGTGCCTAGGACAGGATCCTTTGGCTTTCATCCCATTTATTACCAAATATTCTCAACTCCTGTCTCTGTTAATGGAAGTTCTTTGTGGGATCCTCTCCAAAATATGCAAGAGCAGCAAAAATTAAGCACTTGATGCTTTCAAAATGAACTTTGGAGCATAACACATGCTGATCCATCCTTCATGTAATTCTGAAGGCCTTGTCCAAAGTACATGGGAGTTGCTGAAAGAAAAAGAAATCCCCTAATTTCACTGGGCTTTGCATAAGGTGACTGCTGGTTACATGTAATGAGAAAAATCTGCAGATTCCGGTTGCTTTTGTTCCACCCCTTTACTGGATTTGCAGTTATGGAGAACCTGTAACTCATATTGAAATCAGGATATTTTACTGGGAATCTTAAAAATAATTGAATGAAGGCTGCTAGCTTTGGGACAATAGAGACTTAATTGTGGGGCAAAGATAATGTAGAAGATGAAGGCTTCAGTGTTTCCTTGGAGGCTAAAATCATATAAGGACTTCATCATACTGAAAGTTATTTAATTAACACCCATCAAATAGGGAGTGAAGAATACTCTGTTTCTCATGAATGTAGTTAAAAGGCTATCACTTAACTAAAACTCTCAAAGCATTTCCCTTACCATGTTACTCAACAGAAATGATGCAAGTTGATTTGACTGGCATTTTTCAAATAACAATTTGAATTTGTATTTAACCAAAATAATTAAATATATTTAAAATAGCTCAGTTACAATACAGATTTAAGCTTTGTTTGCATCCAACTTTCTGTGATAAGTCACTTCATGTTTGGCTCCTGTGATTTGGTACAAAGCATAATCAAATTTGGTATGGTTACCTGTGTACTACAGAAGGCCAAAACCTTCTGAAAAATGGCAAAATAGGATTAAAAATGGTGGTTTCAAATTTTCACGAAGTTTGTAGCAAGTATAATGAATCTAGCCAGGGAGACAAGGGAGTGTGGCCAGAGCATGATCCGCAGATTTCTTGCCCAGTAACATTGGCTTTGGCTGCACTGGTTATTCCTGGAGCCAGATGTGTTCCCAGCCCCACATCAGAGATATGTTGAGGTGTCTCCTATGGTCTTCTTTCTGCACTCAAGTATGGCAACAGCGTCTTAGGAAAAAGCCCAGAGTAACTTGGGTGTTGAGAATTTAAAAATCACTGAACAAAGTAGTTTAGAAAATTCCCGATAGCCATGGAGATAGAAGCCAGCATGCCACACTGTACTTAATATGTTAGAAAAGCTCAATTTTGTTTCTTTATGCTGGATATTTAACTGATCTACAATTGAATTACTTTGTCGTTTTGTTCTTCATTAAAAAAAAAACCAAAACAACTATCTTCCCTTTTCTAATGTAATACTAAATTTACTTGAAAACAAATGACAGTGGTATTTTTGGTGCTATGTAGTTTCAAAAGTTAAAGCCTATTTCTGATCTTAGTAACACTTGAGTAATGTAACTGAGTTGGATTTAAATATAAAATCAAGTCGAGAACTTACCTCAACATTTTCAGCCCTTGTACTGTACCAGATCCCATTTACACTTAGGAAAATCCTTGTCTTCTGTACAGCTTTGTCGTGTATATATCTCTGTAGTGGTGACTTTAGTTTCAATCAGACCTTACACATTATCATCTCTGTGCTTCTGTTAAGAGTGCACAGATCTTTCCATTTTAGGGATAAAGCACTATTTCACCTTCATATTTGAAGTGATTATTCAACCCAAATGCATTAAAAAAGGGGATAGTAATAACACATACAACTTTTATTTCCTTGTGAAATGCCATGATTTGATTACTTTTTGGCAGTAGTTCTAAGAAGTTTGTTTATTTTTTTTCCCCTTGTAATGTGTTTTGTAGAAAATGTGCTTTTGTTGTAAATCCGAAATGTCTTGTCTGGGTATGTAACTCTGAGAACCAGTAAATTTTGATAGATACCACTTCTGATTGAAATAAATATTAGTCTGCAGGGTTTTTTTTCCTTTTCAAAATACTGGATTTTAAAAATGTTCCCTGTTTCCCCCACAGTAGCTTAATCCCAAATAAAGCTTTGTCATTAGGACAGTAGAACTGGCCAACTTCAATCTCTGATTTAAATTATGCATGTCAATGTGAGCTAATTCCTAGAAGATACTTCAGTGCAGTAAGTTTATAAAGAAGAAAGCAATGAAATTTTGTGATACGCAGTATTTTCCCCAAAACCACAGTAAGCTGCTGAATGCCATGTTTGGCCTCAGCTTTGAGTAAATCCACTATATAGTTCAGCAATCTGATAACCAGTACTTTTCAGTTGTTAGATTAAATATAGATGAACTATTAAAAAGCTTGTGTGACTTGACTCCTCTCTCCTGCTGCTTGTTGGGGATCAGCTGAAGGTCTCTTAAATGGGTTTGTGCAGCTTGATCCATGCACCACTGAATTTGCTGGCAAAGCTCCTGTTGGCATGTGTGGGTACAGGGACAGAGGTGTAACATATGTTCCAGGAGGAATATTCTAAGTCTTCCATGAGCAAACACAAGCCCACACTGAAAAAAAACCTTGAAATGTCATAACCAATCTTTCTGGTTATGGACCAGGTCCAGGATTCCAGTGTCTGATATCTGAGCTGCCCCCCCCTCTAGAAGGACTCGGCTGCTGGAACCTGGCCTGTGATACTCAAGTGACTGATTTTGTCATATCTCTGCTAGTATGCCTTACTGAATTTGGCTTTGCTAAAGAAACTAATTTCAGTAACTTCTTTGGTAGACTGGGGAAATAATAAAGTAATTAATGTTAGGAGTGTAAATGGCACTTTAGATTCAATCCCATTGCTTCAGATGCCACTGAGAGCTTAGCCATCAAATTCAAAGGGAAAAAGATGATCTTGTCTGCTCAAAACCAGTTTTGATGTAGGGCTCTGGAATTTGAACTACTTCTCGAGTAGTAGTAAACCAAAAATTGGAGTCACTTCACAGGTGAATTATAAACTTTATTTTTATACTGTGAGGGTGTAGGGTGATATTCTACTGGTTGACCAAGCCTTGAGACATAAAATAGGTTAATCTGGTGCTGCTAGTCTCACATCCTTGCCTGAGAGAAAAGGCTGCAGGATAGATGAGTGCTCAGGCACTTACATGTTCTGACACTGGCCATGGTTCTGTCTCTCTGAAGTTAATGAGAAGCTTTCTCTTGATTTCTGAGAGTGCCAGATTGGGATGGGCATGTCTGCCTCTGACATTAAAATAAAACTTTGAGACAGCTGTGTAAAAAGAAACAGAAAATAGATACCCTGCTTCTCAGCTTGAAACAAATAAATGCAAAGTTGCCCTGAGGATCCAAAATTGCCTCCAACGCCCAATAAACAGTAGTTTATTTCTTACCCTAATGGTAAACTCTCTGGAGCTCTGGGTAAAAGGGCGTTTAATGGAAAAGCACTGTGAGTTCCCAGAAGGGAGTTCCGTGGGGAGAACTACTTGGGCACCTGATTAGGATTCCAAATGAATGTGAATTCATTTAACAATCCCTTTCACTGTTGTCTTTTGTGCAGACCGGTTTGGACTCGGACAGCCAGGCAGGATGCCTGCTTCTGTGAATGCCATGCGAGTCCTGAGCACCAGCACAGATCTGGAGGCTGCTGTGGCTGATGCACTGGTAAGAGGAAAAATACAAAATGCTTCCAACACCGGAAAGTGGCTTAAAGTTACCTGTACGTATGTTCTCCTCTTTCTAAATAGCTTTATTCTGATTGTGCCAGTGTCTGATACTGTAGAGTTACCTTTTGCTGTTTTGTCTTTGGGTATACTGGCAGCAGTATGTTTTTCCTTATTCCGTGTCAGTTCTCCACAGTTGTCAGACAGAGTGGCTTGGTGCTACAGCTGCAGGATGGGTTGAATCACTTGGCTGTCAGAGGATGTGCACAGCACTGTCACGGTGCTCAGCACTCATGGGATCGGAGATTTCCATCAGTCCCATTACCTGAATGAACATTTTGTCAGAAAAACAGTTCTCTGTTAGGGTCAATTTCTAATCAGGTTTCAGCAAGAACCAAGAATTTCCCAAGTTCTTGCCCTTTGTTGTTTGTACCTGGGTAGATACTGAGATAGCTCATAACTTGGCTTGCATGAAATCTGTACCATCTCATGCAATTAAGTTCTAAGTTGAAGTGTATTTGCCTAGTTTGCTGCTAATACTTTCAAACATTCACTGCTTTTCCTAGTAAATTCTATGTCATTTTGAAAAATGTTATTGTCCTGTGTAATTTTATTGTACTGTGGTATCTCTTGGCTAGAACTCAGAAAGTGTCTTCTGCTCTTCAGAAGGCGCATACTAAACCTTTGTATGTACCTTGACTATTTGGGGGAGAGAGGATGTGTGGAGACAGGAGAAATTATTGTACAATGTTAGCTGAGTACCTGTGGGTCTTCTCCAACTCTAGAGATGAATGAAGGAAGGATTTCCTGATATATCTTGAGACAGATCTCTCAGAATCTGTCTCAGATGTCCTTTAAGGAGCATGAACCATGTCACCTGTATTTGTGGTAGATGGCCTTTCTCTATTTCCTAGTTCACTTTCCCCAAGGATGGCTAACATTTTCCTTTTTATGTCTGATCATCACCCAGCTCATGGCACCTATTAGAGTATTTCTAGAAAAATATTTCTTTTTACAAAATTTATCTTTCAAAACAAAGGAAGTATTTGTGAGTATTGGAAAGGTAGAGCAGTATATAATAAATGGTACTGTTGCGTTTAGTGGGCTGAATCACTAGGGAGCATTTTCATTACCAAATATAACAGCTTGTGAACCGATTTCTGCTCTCAGCACCTCAAATTTGCTACCAGAGCAGTTCAGGGCATAATTACAGATAATGGTTTACCTGTGTAAACGAAATCAGGCTCTATCCCTGCATGTGAGCAGCTGCTGAATGCAGGTTTCTTGAGGGAGGAGAGTGTCACAGTGTTTCAGTTGACTGCTGAGCCCTGAGATTTCTTTGGGTGTGATTTAATCTTCAGCTAGATTTACAGAGTTCTCTTTTAAATATTCCATCTTTGAAGTTAAATAATATCGCACTGAAATGTTAAAATTTTGAAGGGTTGAACACTTAAAAGGGAAATACTTGAGTCTGGCTGGAAACTAGCTGGTGCTGCTGAACTGGTTGATCAGTCTGAATTTGTACGACTTCAGGAGATGCAACACAGTCTTGTTGATCCCTTCTTTCTCACCACCCCAATTTTCTCTTTTTCTTTGTTGCCATCTGACAACAGGCAATTTACAAAGCCTGTCCTGTGCAGGCTCCCTTTGAGAGTGTTGTACTGCCAGCTTTTACCCAGTAGCCTTGTTTTCAGAGATTTGTCCTTTCCATGTAGTAAGAAATGAAAAGAGCTTCTCCAAAGATTGCTTCAGCCAAATTCTCAACTGAAACAAAACATGGTGGGTCATTTTGTGACCTCTACTCCCTCTATACAATTCCAGTTGGATCCACTGCTTCTGTTTGAGCTGCATTTGGCCTAAACCCACAGTGTCTAAGCTGTGAATCAGTGCTCGGATCTGTCAGGAGAGCTCAAAGGGTGACGGAAACTTTGCTGTTAAGTAAGGCCTTTAAGCCAGAGGTGCCAACCAGGAGGTCTTAAAAGAAGCTAATCTTCAACAAAGTGTGGTGTAAGAACTGCAGGTTGAAAGAGGACTTGGCAAGTGAAGTTGATTAAATGTGCTGTACTGTAGATAGTGACTTCCTCACATCAGAATTTCTTTGCAGGACTCTAAAATGAAATGCTGCTAATAATATGTGGGGAAAGAAATCATTACCAAAATCTCTGGTATCTTTCAGTGCAGGTTTCTGAAAAGTAAGCAAAGAGGTGCTGAATATAGATATCTTCGTAAAACAGTTTTCAACAGATATTGTCACTTCCAGCCTCCCAAGGGAAATTGTAGGCAGTATGAGTAGTGCAACAGTTAGGAGATAAAGTCAGGCGTTATTATACCCACTTTTATTTTGCAAAAACTGTGGTCTTTTTTTGATTTGCTAAGACACATTTGCTATACATTTTTGTTGCAAAAACAAACCCTACATAAGCTTCTGACATAATTCTCTATGCTTTTTCCCACCCTTCAATATTTTCCTGCCTACAGCTGTTAGGAGACTCCAGGAGCAAGGTACTAGTGCTTTCTTGACTTTTTATTTCTACTTTCCAACTCTCCCCACCCTGTTGCTAACGCCCATGATACTGCACATGAGTTAATTTGTATGCTTCAGTCCTCAAGTCGTAGTGGAAGCAAAACACTGCTGGCTTCACAAGTCCAAGACCTGCAGGACTGGACACTGGAAGGAATTGTTTAGCAAACACTTTAGAATATAGATGATCTTTTTCTGATACATTCTGTTATCAACCCAGTTCTGTTAAAGTTTATTTAAGAGTTTGTTTTGCTGCCATAATTATGCTACTATTCTTTCTATAAGGATCAAGGCTGTCAAAGATGTTCCTAAAGGAATTAGGTCCTCTAATGCCATGCTATTGAAATGAGTGGGATTTGAGTACTCAACTCCCTTAGCAGCCTCTGGAAAGAATCCTACCCCAAACTGACAGAGAAATTGCCATCTCCTATATCCAGTGCATTTCTAGAATCACTTCAATATCAATATCAAAGTTACTGGGCTTGCCAGCACAGATTCTTGATTCTTCCTTATATTTTTTTTTTTTTACGTAGAGGTTGTATCATCATAGCATCTGTAACAATGGAACTGACCATTATTGCAAATAGAACATTTATTGTATTTAATTTCGTTACCAGTAACTTAATTCTAGTGGGCATAAATATCTTGCTTTCATGCTGGGGAAGGCAGGCCCTCTTCCCCACAGGCATTCAGTCTCATTGAAATCAGTGGGGTCTGTCTTGCTCTGCTGTGAGAGGTAAACAGGCAGTGCATGATGACATCTTCAAAACACTTCAGTCACTATAACAGTAGCACTAATCTTCCTTTTAGTGATTGCAAATAGAATGTTTTTCTTTTGGCATTGATGTAGGTATATATAACTTAGTAAGCCTGAGTTTCCCCTGTTCCAGAAAAAGCCAGTGAGAAGAAGATATGAGCCCTATGGGATGTACTCTGATGACGACGCCAACAGCGATGCGTCCAGCGCTTGCTCGGAGCGCTCCTATGGCTCCAGGAACGGGGGCATTCCACACTACCTGCGGCAGACTGAAGATGTGGCTGAGGTCCTGAACCACTGTGCCAGCTCCAACTGGTCTGAAAGGAAAGAAGGGCTCATAGGTCTTCAGAATTTACTGAAGAGCCAGCGGACACTGAGGTGACTTCATAGTTTCATGGTGTCAATAATTCATGAGGGGTGGCTACAGCCAGAAATCAGTGTTATTTACCTGCCTTATGGAGACAGGTAGTGCATAAGCCAAGTGTCACATGGCTGCAAAGGCTTTGTCTCCACAAAGTGGGTTTGCAGTTAACTTTTGGAAAGATTTCTGCTATGTCAACAGTATAATTTGTGGCAGTAATGTAGAAAGAGCTCAAGTAAGCATGCTGTCTTCTCTTAGCCTTCCTCTGTCTCATGAAGACCTCCAGTGGTTGCAGCGCAGTGAGATCTCCCACAGAGGTGCTATTGCAAACACACTCAAAGGGTGGTACCATTTTTACATTAGTCTGTTTGAACCTTCAATATTTTTTCCCACAGCAATTTACTTGGTGAAGCAAACATTGCACTGACTCTAAAATGACTCAGGGGGTGTGTGTTTCAAAGCTGAGATCAGACAGTGGCTGGTGTTGGCTATACTTTGACTCTATGAAGGCTGTGTTAGGTGCAATTATAGGTCTTGTTTAGAGCTCTTGAAAAATTTTATATCAGAAACTTGTGTAATATAAATGGTGTAATGTATAATGCAGTTGTTGAGAACTTCAAAACCCCTTCGAACACCTTTGGCACATCACACATTAAAAGAGGTTTTAGAATTACCCAGTAGTCTCAGAACTATCCAGTAGTCATGTGGAAACTCCCTATGGCCGCAGGTCATGTTGACTAGACAACTGGCTTTCAGGCCATAGACTTTTTACCCTTAGTTTATGGTGAAAGTGTTTGAAACAAGCCGTTTATCTCTTTGCTCCTTTGAAGATAACATTCACAAATAGCTGCAAAAGTTTTATTTTCCTGTTATGAATAGTATGTACTCAAATTATAGCCAAGTTCATAAGTGGTTGTTGTATGGTTTAGAGCCTCCCTACTTGGGTTTTTGCAATTGTTTCCATTTTAAAAGAGCTTCACACTGGCTGAAAATATTTGATAGTTCATGTTAACAGTCTGAATGAAAATGTGCTGAGAGCAGGCCTAAAAAGTTGTTTCCTTGCTGTCATAAAAATATTCTTGCATTTCACATGACGTGATACAGGCCTTAAATGGGAGATGATCCAGGTTTTTAAAATGGGTAGTTAGAGTCTCTAGGTCAGAGATGCTTTTTGATATGGTCTATTTCTGAGTCTCTTAAAAGATACTTCTCCCATGTATGCTGTCTTTTTTTCTTTCTCTTTAACAAACTGTGGTAAAACTATAGCACCTCATTACTTGTATGAAAAGGTTGGGTGAGATTTTGTTTTTGCCACAAAGGTGTGTGAGGATTATAAACAATGTTTGGAGTGCTGCTGGGGATGGTTGCAAGGGAGGAAGTGCTGAGAAGTTTTGGTGATGGGCTATTTATCCAGGTCAGTAGCTCTTAGCAGAAATGCTGGTGGAATTAAACTCTTGATTTCAACCCTACTGGTTGTAGTGTTTGAACTATGCTGTCACCAGTCCCTCAAGCTAGGAAATTGTCTTAGCTTTGATCCTGAATAATTTTTAAGCCTGTCCCAGAAGCTGCACCTCTGCACAGTTATTTTTTTAATTTGATACTGGGTTTAGTTCTCCATATTTCATTTTGGTTTTCTTTTGATCTGTTTCCTCCTTGGTTCAGAGTTGATCTGGTGCCTGTTCTAATGATTAGATTTTATCATCCTGTTCCCATGGCATCTTGAGAACATCATCAAGGTCATTAGTCCAAGGGGCAAGTCTGTCTGCTAATTAAAGCTGCTATCTTCTGTTGTGGTATAACACGTTAATAAGAGGCGGTGGTGTGGCTAGGTTTCCTTTAGTATTCTGAACAGAAAGATGGCTGATCCTGCATTAAGCTGGGATTTGCATATCCAGAGATGTGCATGCAAAGTGAAATGGCACTTACCCATCCTCTTTGTTTCTGTACAGCTTCATATGGCCTACTTTTTTAAGGGCTCCCCATAAGGTCATCTAAATAAAACAAGGCAAACGAGTCCCTCAAGGAAATGTTCTTCCACTGCGTTTCAGTTTTGTGCTTGCACTGTTACCTTAGGTCTGTGAGCTTTTAGAAACAGACACGCTTATACTTGCTGACTTTATGTAACCTTTGTTCCGAAAGAAGATTCATTAGAGTGATAAATAAGGGTTCATTCAGAGACCTGCAATCTACATGATGTCAGGAGCGTGTTGTAGTCATTTTGAGCCTGTGCAGCCTCACCCTGAATTAAGCTGGCAGCTTACTGTGTTGTTGTTACAAAGACTTTTCTGTCCCTACCAGACTCTTAAACCCATTGGTTTTGTGCCCTTTTAAAATTTGATCAGCCTTCCATGCATAGACTTACTGAAAAAAACCCACAAAACGTTCTGTGTTACTTAGAAACAATCTAACATAAAATAGTTGCAGACTACTGCCATATTCTGGCCTGTTTGAAGCTTATTTTTAGAAGGAGAGAAGTTGGTGAATTGTAGAATTAATGTTAGTCTGGAAATACATCACCTGTAGTCAAAACCTTCAATAACTCTTCTCTGAGCAATCAGTTTGCATTTCACTAGTTTCTCTGGTTTCATTGTAATTGTGAAAAATACCTATTTGTATCTGTAGTATGCAGAAAATATAACGTAACTGCCTTGCCGTGTTTTTGTTTCCACCATAAGCATGAAGAGCTTCTGTATTTTTTGCCTGTTTGCCTTGCAGGAATGCTAAGACTTACTTTCAATACATTGCAGATAAGAGCTTTGGCACCGAAGAGTTGTGAATTTGACTCCAACTCAGTATCTCATGCATCATTCTTTTTTACCCTTGCCATAAAAAGAGCACTACTGAGAACCTAATGATCTCTTAGTAATAGGAACTTAGATTGTTCCTTGATGTAATTATCTTCTAAATAGGTTGGCATTTGTTAATCTGTCTTCCATTTCTATGTATTTGTTTCTTCAATGTGTCTGCTGTCAGACTTTGGTGTCAGTTCTGATCTGTTAATAATCTGTGATTCTAGACTGATATTACTGAGGCAACTGAGAATTTAAACCAAAATATTTGGTTAGTATATAACAAGACAACATGAAAGTTTTGATTTTAATGGAAAATTTGAAATCCTTGACACAAAGGAGCCATGAAAAACCTATTCTTAAACTGAAAAAGATGCATAATTCAGTGATTTGGTGATTCAGTGACCTTGACCCAGGCAGGAGAAAAGTGCCTCCCAAAAATGCACATTTAAGTTGTCTTCTGGAATCCAGAATATAGAAAACAATAAAAGCAGCAGAAAATACAATTGTCTGGCTTAAGATTTAAAAAAATAAATGTTTATTAGATTCTTAGTGTAAAACTGGTGATCCCAGCAGTTAAACTGTAGTGCTAGTAAAGGCTTTGCCTAGATATTACAAATCTTTCAGAAGTGAGACTGAAGTAACATGTAAATAAAGAAGGTTAGATCTTTCAGCTGTTAATATTTATTAGCTGCTTTTTTCTGCAACTACAACTTTGGATTAATGTCGTGTTTTATTTATATATTTTAGCCGAGTGGAGTTAAAAAGGCTGTGTGAAATATTTACTCGCATGTTTGCTGACCCTCACAGCAAGGTAAGATCACAAAGCCTTGGCTCGCTCTCTTACATTACCATGTGTGCACGTTTGACACTGTTCCAAGATGAGTGGATTGTATTTCTACCCCTGCCATCTGCTGGGGAAAACTGGCATTTATAAATCTCCTTGGTTTTCATCTCTTTTATAAAGAGGGGAATGTGCCTCAATCTCTCTTACGTTGCTAGGAACTGGTGACTGTATGCTTCCTGAGGAGCAGACTGATGCCTTTCAGGGGTCACTTTCAGGATCGAGAAGTTCAGTTTGATTTGCACTTCTCTAGGGTGTATTTTTGGTGATACAAAGGGGAGAGTGGTCCATGAGGGGTTGTGAGTATCATGGCCACTGGGGTTTGTGTGTTGTATACACGTGGGAGCAGGTGTCTCACCAAGATACTATTCTGAATCTCATAATAAAGGTCTTTAATATAGTTACTTTGCCTTCTTTATAACACTGATCTTTGAAGTTAAAGGCTGTGGCATGAATTTAGAGACATTTCTTAAGGAGAAGTGGGCTACAGAATGGGGAGATAGGGCCCACAGGCATGTTCAGAACTAGTGTTTTTTTATCGACAGCTAAAGGGGAGCAGAGAGAAAGGAACAGGGAATTTCATGCCCATTTCTGAGTTTTGCTAGTTGAGGAAAACCAGTAATGGCTGTGTAAAAACATCTGCACTTGGGTTAAATGCAGTTTGAGAAAGAGTAAGTTGTATAAATTTCATTGCTTCAAGACTTCTTGGTAAACCAGCTTTAATAAATGGTTGTCAGGTGGAAATTCCGTGGGCAAGCAGAGTAGCCTGTCACACACCTTGCTCAAAATGTACATTTTTTGCCTTAATTATACTGTGGAGCAGCTGTCCCACAGGTCTCACGAATGTGTGGTTCCTACCTACTAGGGTCTTAATGCTTTGGTTCTCCAAGGTATGTTTAGTGGAAAGGGTGGAGGTGTAATTATTTGTTAGCAAAATATTTTCAATTTCTAAGTAAGATGGGAGTTTATTGCACTCTGAGCTCAAGTATATCCTTTGTGGCAGCAGTGATCTGTCATCTGCACTGCTTTTATAGAATTATTGATACAAACTCATTAGTTGTGGTATTAAACACATGTAGCTTTTGTTTATATAAATGCATATAAATATATGTTACTTTCATGACTGAGGAGACTGAACCTGATCCAAGGTATATAGTGTTTCAAGTAACTCTGCTGAGAAGAGATTTGTTTTAAGAAAATGTAAACTTTGGATGAATGTGTCTTATATCTGTTGAGAAACTGCATCCTTGATCACTCTGTGTGCTAACGAGTGGTTTGTTTTGTTGCATGGCCTGCTTTGCCGTGGAATTCACAACAGAGAGTAAGTGTTTTCTACCCCCTTCCTTCATTCGTTTCATGTGGTATTTTAATACAACACATTTTAGACATGTCTTGTCTGATTTTTTTTCAGAACAATGTAAAGTCACTAAAATCATTAATTCATGAAACTTTTATAACAAAATCATCCTGAAACGCAGACTGTAAAAACCCCCCCTTTGAATATTTTTATTTTAAGATGGGTATTTCTTTTTCTGACATTTGTTTTCTTTATAGGTCTTCAGCATGTTTCTGGAAACCCTGGTTGATTTCATCATCATTCATAAAGATGACTTGCAGGATTGGCTTTTTGTTCTCCTGACCCAGTTGCTAAAGAAAATGGGAGCAGATTTGTTGGGGTCTGTGCAGGCAAAAGTTCAAAAAGCTCTGGATGTCACCAGGTAGAGTACTGAGATGGCAAATGTTATGGAGGTTTTTTCAGGATTACAGGAAGGCATGAACATTTTTGAAATCCAGCAGTGCTGTGTATTGTAAGGGCTCAATCTTGATGAATATAAGAATAAAGGAGAACAAAGCTGTGTCACAGTATTTCAAGTATTGAATTAAAAAGGCCTGTCTCTTCTAAATAAATAACTTCAAAGCATAAATTTTAAAATATATAACTGATTAATTGGAGTGTGTGTGCTCAGATACAATTTTTTTTTGATTGACAGGTACCAAAAAAATTGCAGTGTTCAAAATATGAAAAGGATTTTGCCACAAAGTTCGGAACATCTTTCATGTTGCTCAAACACAAATAACAGTCATGTCAGGATAAGACCTTGAATGCTACTGCAGTGCTCACACCAGTTCTGTACTCCGTGTTCTTTTCAAAGGATGTCCAGCAAAGGACACTATTACAATAAAGTTCAGCTCGTTCTGGAAATAGGATTATTAAAAAAGAAAAGAAAAAGCAGTAATAATCTAGGAGAAAACAGGATAAAATAGGAAAAAAGAGGAGAGAAATAAAAACTAGGTATGAACTCTTAAGGACAAGATAAACCAAGCCGCTCCTAGAGATAAGGGAGCAAAGCAGAGTCTGAACTGAAAAGGAATGGACAGGTGTGCCAAAAGCTGAAGAAGTGTACAGAGAGTTGAGTAATAGTGTATAAAGATACTGATTTAGCAGTTTTCTCCAGTATTGTGTCAATGATTAGCTAATCCTTAAGCTTAGAGTTTCTCATATTGATGGTAAAGTTACCAAGAAGAAAAGCATGTTGAAATCTATTTTGTAAGCTTTAAGGTATTGAGTTCGTTTAGTTTATGTTGCATTAAATTTTTGCCTTTGTTTTCTTTGGACAGGGATTCTTTTCCATTTGATCAGCAATTTAACATTTTGATGAGGTTTATTGTAGATCAGACCCAGACACCAAACCTGAAGGTCAGTATCCAAAGCCATTTCACTAAAGCATCAATATGCTTGTCTTAGCTTGTCGTGTCAGGCATACCATAAAGCACAGAACTCAAGAGAAGATAATTAATTGCAGTATAGCATGATACAGAAATTATACTGGCAACTTTGAGACATGTCACAGAAATACTTCTCCCCCACCATGTGGCTTAATTCTTGTCAATCTGTAGTGGTATCTGTTCCTGTGGGAAAAATGCATCTTTGCCAACTCCTGAGCTTAACAAATCCCTTTTCATTTCTCAGGTCAAAGTTGCTATCCTGAAGTATATTGAGTCCTTGGCAAGACAGATGGATCCAACAGACTTTGTGAACTCCAGTGAGACAAGACTTGCTGTATCTAGAATTATAACTTGGACAACAGAACCAAAGAGCTCAGATGTGAGAAAGGTAAGCCAGGATGATGAAGTATTTGCAGTAATTATTGCTCTTCAGAGAGGAGAAAAAAACAAACAAACCTGTCAGAAAGGTAATGAAAAGTTGAGTGATTAGACTCTTAACTTAAAAAATCCCTAATTTTACATATCTCACTGTTCCAAACAAAATTGTCAATTGAGACCAGACGGTTCTGAAGCATATCTCCTTATATTTTTTCCTAGTAGGTACTTACCTCTGTCACTTTAACTACTATTACCGTACAAAAAGAGATCATAGTTTGAAAATTTGCTTTACCTTGAGCATTCTGGAAATATCTCTAGGTTTGTTTTTTGTTTAGGTGAAGGCTTTGTGCTCTGTAGACTGAAAGCTAGCACAACTTCAGTGTTATAATGTTGTTAAAAGAAAGTAAACAAATCAGTAAGCTGCCGGAGGCTCTCAACCCTTCTCTTTTAAGCACTGTGTGTTTACCTGGAAAAAACTGACACAATTAGGTCAGGCCTGGGTAATAGTTACCTTGTTCTTTATCTTGCACTAGATGCAAGTGTCAGGCAAGCGAAAATGGGACAGGTAGTGATACTCATCTCTCCCAAAAGAAAAGCAAGACTTAGTTTTATGTGCCTGGCATCTGTAACACAATTTAAAATTTCCTTCTATTTCCAGTAGGAGTTACAGGCTTTGAGATACACTTGGATTTAAAAATAACCCAATCAAATTTTAATAACTCAAGAATGTAAAAATTGTATGAGAACATGACACTATATGCACATAAAATGTTGACTTAATGCTAGAATAGCATACAATTTTATAACTTCAGAAATAATAAAATTACTTTTATTTTATTCTGAAAAAAGATTGATGCAAATGTGCTGCCACACAAGTGTGCAGCATTATCCAGCAGCTGAAGGAAGGTTTCAAAGAAGCTGTTTGGGTGTGTGCTGTTTGCTTGCTCACATACAGGTGATTGGTTCTGGGGAAAAATGTATCATCCTCTTTTCTGAAGACTTTCTGAAGGGGTTATTCACGGCAGTGTAACTGATACTTGCTTCTGTAAGATAGTCTGCCTCAGAGAAAAAAGGGTGCTTTAAATTCTGGGCTTAGATTGGGGATATGGATTTGCATTTTAATGTTTCCATGTCTGAAGTCAGAAACAATTGAACTGGCAAAGCAGCTGCTTCTCTGTTACAGTTCAGGTGAATCTCAAGCAGTTTACTCTGCTGCTGAGCTGAGGGGAAGTTGTAACTATTTTCAGTAGAAATATGCATTGAAAAGCAAAATCTCAGCATATTGCTCAGTAGGAGAAATATTCCACCATTAGGGGTCATCATTGCTGCATGCAAAGGGAAGCAGAGAATATCTGCTGCAGCGGAAAAATTGGATGTTTGCTGTTCCCTGTGGGCTGTGGGGAGCAGGTGTTCACTGGGTGGTGTCCATCCTTCTTCCTGTTCCAGTGGCTTGCACAGCTCTGGCAAAACTTCCAGCAAACTCTGTCTGAGCAGTACTTGGGCAAGTGCCTTGGGGCTGACAAGAGGATTATTGAATCTAAATTCTTTTTATTAAACCTTCATGTGACTTGGATTTGCCTTTGATGCCTGTAGTTTTCAAATAAATTATTACACAGTTAAGCTAACTTAGGCTACTAAAAATGAATGCACAGGTAATCCTTATTTCATCATACATTGCTGTACTATGATTTTATTAAGAACATAGTACAAACCACAGGCTTTAGAAAAAACAGTGCAGCAAAGGATTTATAAGCAATCATTGGCCATTATCTCTGTCAGGACTGTAGTTAACAGACTAATAAATTCATTATGTAGTAGTGAATTGGATTATCAAGAGTCAATCCAGGGAGGTGAAATGCTCTGAAGAACACAATTAAATATTGCCCTGCTTTTTTTTTTGAGAATGTAACTTGGGGGAAAAAGAAAGAAGTACCTTTTTAATATCTGTTCAAGAAATTGTTTATATCTATTTCTTCTATTTACTATGTGTCCTGGTCATGGAGGCCCCAGCTACATAGTGTTAAGGCACTGGGGAAAAATAGAACAAAAAATGTCATTTAGCCCAAAAACTTTTTCAAACTGAATGCTACAGCTTTATTAATAACCTTATGTATTCTTGTGACAACACTTAAGTACACTTAATGAGCACACTTAACCCATCTGACACAACTTGAACTGCAGCTCGTATTTTGTAGGTAGCGAAATCAGAATAAGTCAAAGGAAATGCTGTTTTGCATAAAACAGTTCATGGTCCTGTATGGAATGACATCTGTAGTTAAATATGAGCTGTGTTATCACAAGGAAAATGTGATGTACTACGAGGAACATGCAGTTGATACTAAGGAGTGTCATTGACAAAGTGTCGTGATTCCCTCTCAGGGCAGAAACCATTTAGACTGCTGATAGGAGCCATGAACTACGTACAGTTAAAATTACTGTCAAGCTTTAGGTTTGAAATAAGGTGATCTGCAGTGTGTTATGGGTAAATATTTGTCCTGTTTTAACGATTGTTAGTACTTGTGGGTGTTTACCCTGCATTCAGCTTGAAGTTTACTTCCGCCAGGCAGTGCTGGAAGAAACATGAAGACATTTGCCCTCTATACTGAACAAAAGCCACAGGGTAGGAGCAGGTCCTGCAGTGCTATGTGGAGACCTGCGTGGGATGTGGTTTCAGTGTGAGTAGAGCACCTGTTGGTGATTCCTGCACGTGCAGCCAGCTCATGGCTTTTTCCCCAAGCAGAATTTATCAGTGGGCAGGGCACAGATCAGGATTTCAGATCACTGAACTCTGATTTTGACTGCAGTAGCATCTAACCTTGTGTGAGGGACTTGACTTCCCTCTGCACTGATTTATTCCTCTCTGTAGCAGGGCGTTAATTCTAATTTTCCTCTGGAAATTGTTCAAGATTTGATGAAATAATTTTACAAAAGCCAGTTAATTGCCACACAGAAAAGTAACACAATGGCAATGCCAATGCTGTGATGACTGGTCTGTGAGGACATGAAGTCAGTAACTTCACACCATTTTATCAGAAAGATTGTCAGCAAAGTTGTTGTGCAATCCTTACGTAGGTTAAGTGCTTATTGAATTTGGATGACAGGCATGGGCTCTCTGTGGGAAAATACTTTGATCTTGGAAAAGAGCCATCAGTTTGAGAATGGAAGTTAGAATAAGGCTTCTCATTTGACTCTGGCCAAAGCCTACAGAAGCCACCTGTCCAGGGCTTGTCTGAATGGAAACTTCTATTTAACAGGAGTGCCCAGAATTTGTGGGTGGGGAATCAGCTTTGAGGGCACACAGGCTTTTCGTGTTTAGGAGGACCTTGTGCAGGGTGAAGGGGAATGAGACCTTCTGAGCTGAAGGGCCAGTGACAATTCTTACCATCTTGTTAATCAGCCAGACTCTGGTCTTACAGATAAAATAACAAGATCTGTATTGCCTGATTGGTATTTGGAGTACTAATCTCAGGGCAGAAGAATTTTTTTCCTTTGTTCCAAATATCCTGACTGGCTTCTCTGTTGATGAAACATTCCTGCAGTGGTTTTATTTTACAAGCCTGAGGGCATTTTTACATGTTATGGGTAGCCTTGTGTCACATGTACATCATGTTCTGCCTTCCCCTTATGTAACTGGGAAAACTTTCTTTCGACTGCCTCACTTGTCACTGCAAGCTGCCCTTGAATACAGACAGTTGGGTTTTGGTAAGAAATTAGAACCATTGCAATGGATCAAGAAGCCCAGGAGGGTGCTTGTGTTACTGTAATTTTCATGAAGATGAAGCCCCCCTGAGAGTACCTTGGGGAAGGCACTCCTTGGATTGGTACCGTTGGTTTGCAGGTGAAGTCTAGGGATATCCAAAGAAAATGAGTTTGGGATCAGATTTTTTTTCAGTAAAACTGACTGAGAAATAGTTTCTGAATTATGCAGAAGATGAGGAAGATTTCAGAGAGAAAGCTGCAGGCCAACAGGTGCTTCATAAGATGAAGCAGCCAACGAAGATGCAGTTACTTCTATAACTAGTAATCCTCAAGGACATTTCTTGAGAAATATTGATATTGTTACTTTGATAAGAAAATCCTATTTATCAATAAAGACCAACTTTGGATAAACTATTGCTGTGATGTCTGTTTGGAGGACCTGTGACAGACAGGAAAGCAAGCACTTTTAATGAAATGAAATTAAGCTCCTTTGCAAAGTGATGCCATGAGACTTCTAAAATACCTTGAAGTTTTCATTTTCCATCTAGCATCAGGCTGATTTCAGCAAGTCTGGGGTAGACATGTCACTGTAAGAGCACTCCCAAAGCCTCTGAGAGAGCTGAAATGGCATTGCTGATCTTTACTGGTGTTGAACAGTAAATGCTGTTGGTCATGGCCTGTTACAGTAGCAGTGGCAAAGAGGACATTTGCAGAAATGCTTTTGAATGGCAAATTATTTTCGTACTCTCCAACCACAGGCCCTTGCCTTCTGGGTCAGAGATTTCTCTAGTACTCTTGCCGTATTCCTACACCAGATTTGTGCATCTCATGGACTCCATGGTGAACCAAGTTACCAGAGCACCAGGCCTTAGGATTTCATTTCAGGCTTACGGAATCTTTAATCTCAGACTATATCCATATTGCTGAGGTCAGCCTTTTAGCCAAAGAATATTCCTAAAGAAGTCAAACTCAGTCTAAATACCCAGACGAACTTCTATCAGGCATTTAAAACATAGTGTTAGGAAAAACAGTGTAATACATCAAAAATGGCACCTGGTGGACTGTAGTGTTTACTTGATTTAAAGGTATTAGAACAAAAAGGATCTCTGTGTCCTAGCTGTGTTTCCAAAACAGTATCGCTCATTTTCTGTTTGTTTTGAATTCGATGCTACCAGAGCTACGAGAGCCCAAATGTTTTTAGTGTACGCATTGTAAGGAAAATAGCTTTCACCCAGTGTTAGTGGCCAGAAAATCATGATGTGCTTGTTGGAAACATGGTGCTGGGGCAGATTTCCTTAAAATTAGTCCCTCCCCTTTACACAGCCCTCTAGTATGTCTTGAGCTGAAAGCAGTTTGTATATAAGCACATACTCTGCTAGAAGAGCTAGTGTATGGTAATACGAGAGAAGAAATGGTTTCACAGAATGTGTATACTCACACTTATATTATGTGTCTGTGCACAATATGTTTGTGTGTACATGCCATTTTTATAAACACACACACACCTACACAGGTATAGGTGATGTATCTATTTTGAAAATCAAGTCTAGAAGTGATGTTTACATGATGCATTGCAGAGCTGTTTGTAGTGTGATAGATAATTCAGCGATACTTCCTCTAGCATTTTGAAAATCCATGCAGATTAAAATGCATATTTTCATTACAAACCGTATTACTTCAGTAGCTTCTCTTCTTTCTTAGTTTATATGTGGGAACTTCTGCCTGAGAACTCATACTTCTATCGTGCCTAGTTTATAAGAAAGGTTTCTCAGTTGTTAATGAAATGTAACCTCTGTTTCTATCTTGAAACCTGGTTTTGCAACAACTGTCATTTTATAATGAGCGAAGTTACTCAGGTTAGCCTTCATTAAGATGTTTTTTGGGGTAATGTCTGGTTCTCAAGAAATAATGAACATTTTTGCCATGGTCTTTTCTGTGGCTAGGTCACAAAACAACAGCACACATGGGTCATAATCTGTTATAGAACAGTAATCCAAATACGTGGTGATTTGGTGCTGCATCTTTTTTGCTGTCTCTTTTCTGAGATGCCTTTGACACTTGTAATGCAACCATCTCTGACTTGTAAAAGCCTTTCATGATATATAAAGTGTGTACTGTGTAAAACACAATAGCAACATGGATTTAATCTGTTTCTGCATTTAAATCTGTTAAACAAATTCTTCCTTTTCAGGATGTGGATGTGAACAGCATATTCTAATACAAGTGTTTTGGGAAAAATGTGTGTTTAAAAACTTGTACTCAAGCCAACGTGCTTGGATTATGTATAAACTGCTAAAGCTATTGTGCTTCATATTGCCCTGTCAATAATGTGGAGTCCTTGCTCATCTGATTCTAGGCCTGAAAAAGGAACAACCGGGAGGTTTGGTTTGGTAGATACTTTGTTAGTTCAGTGCCAGCTAATACTTAATTGTCTGCTGGAAAGTACACTGAAATAACACTTGTTTAGAGCTTGCAAACTCTCAGTAGATGTGAATAACTTGCTTAACATCAGCTACTCTCACGGGAGAATTGAAGCCGTGTGCCAATGTGTGCTAAAACAAGCTGCCTAATGTGCGAGTGCTGCCTCTTCATCTCAGTGGATCTCTAGTTGATCTGCAGTTTAGTATAATTCAAAGTGACATGAGAGAGAGCTTCTCTGCTCCACTGTGCCTTAAGTTATTAAAAACCACATTTGCCATCGACTGGATGGTGAAGTGTGCGATGCATTCAGAATATGATTGTGTTTATCAAAAGTGAGTAGATGTTAGTGTGGCTCTTCCCCAGACAGGTCCCATGATAAAAGGCATATGTACACAGTGTTGGTCCATCAGACTGATGTCCAGACTGGAGACAGGAGTTTGCAAGTTTTTAACTGTAACTTCCTCTGAGCTTAGAGATATCTGCAAGAGCAGGTGCAGGGAGATGCACCTATTCCCTGATTCCTGGCTGGCCAGGTGCAAGTGCCATCTCAGTTCAGCACTGCTTAAGCTCTGCACCTCAGCAGAAGTTTTCAAGTGGTTATGGAGGCCACAGCAATGCCTTGGAGAAGAACTAAGGCATGATCTGTAAGTCTGAGAGCTGTGGCCAAATTTAATTTTGAATTTAATTTCGAATTTAATTTCAGCTGCCCTCTACTGAAAGGAATGCTCTTCTGATGACATCAAATGATGCTTTTTATTACGTGAAATGAAGCAAGAAATTGATTAAAACTCTTCTGCAAAAAGATATCATGTGTACTGTTTAGGTGATTGAGTTGAAATCTGTGTTTTCTTTGAATAATATCAACTTTCCTGTTTGTCAAACCCAGACGATGCATAGTTGGGTGGGTGAGGATTTGCCAGCTAGGACAACTACAGCCTCCTCAGGGCCTGGTGAAGGAAACTTGGAAGAGAAGTGTAAACAGGTAGACTGAAAGCCTTTTGCACTAATCACACTAATTGTGTTTGCAGTCTCAACTCAACTGTCTAGCTGTGTAAAGAGACCTGGACTGGGAGCCTGAAAAAAGTGTGTCTGTCTGAAGTAATCTTTGGCATTGGTGTGTTTTTCTGTTAACTCTCTTGTTGTAGTTCCTCATAAAGGATGCAAAGTTCCCTCCTTTTGTGGGGCTACCAGTGTTGGGATCCCATCACCAATAGATGTTTGAGTAACTTGGAAACTGCCTTCATGTAGCTCAGGCAGCTAGCAGCTTATTCTGCTTGCTCCACTGGACCAGCAGCAGCAGCGATCATAAGGCACTTTTATTAACCTTAGGTCACTGACCACATTTCCTTTCTAAAATCAATGGGTTTTTCATCTTAGCTTTGATCTTTTTGCTAATAAGCCCAAACAATTTCAAAGAGATTTTATTATAATTCAGCCAAGTTGAGAAAGTTACAGATTTTGATAAATCTGATTATGATCCCCTGTCTAGGTAAAACCAAAAAAACAGATACTGCTAAAACTTTTTGTCCCTTTAGCAGGTGACACTGTTGGACAGCATGAATTGCAGTGACCTAAGTGTGAAACTTTGGGAGCTGCTGCTGGCTTGTGGAACCCGATCCCTCACTGCATTGTGACAAGGAAAATAACAAAGTTACATAAGCAATCCTTTGCAAATGATGCAAGAACCTGACTCTGAGCCAGACCCCCTCTCTAGCATAGTCAGGCTCTGAAGTGACTGGAGTTTCTCCAGCTCAAGCCAGCAGAGAATGGCTTCATTAAGATTAGATAATCTGTACGTCTACATTAAGTGTCATTGAAGGAGATGGATTAGTGTTCCATACTAATGGTACAGGGACACAAAGGCAAGGGAAAATTCAGATATTACTTTCTTCAGACTATATATCATCAAGCATGAATGTTGCATGGAGAATGCTTGTACATTGTGTACAGAAATAAGTTTTTTATTGCTTGCTAAAGTTATTTACTCTGACAGTAATCTAATGAAACGAGATTGTCAGAAGACGACCAGAAATTCAGAGATTACGAAAATGTCTCTGGTTTTGTCACAAGCCGAAAATCCACAGATTTAAAATTCTTAGAAACATTATCTGTAGAAGATGTCTTTTGATTAGGTAAAAGTATGCTAGATAAATGAAACTTGGAGGATTATACAGATCTGACTATTAAGACAGATGTAGGAATGCTGCTACTGATGCTCTTCATCACTGGAATAAAATTACTTGTATTAGAACTGGGAAGTATTTCAGGAGTGAAACCTGGAGCATGTTACAAATCTGATTTCAAGCTAGCATGGACCTTCCAGCTTTTGAGGCAAGTAAGTAAGAGTGTTGATTTTATGGTAGTAGGGACCAAGACCTTTGTATGTTAAATATTAAGTAGGAAATTATGGGTGCACTTTCAAATAATGGCTTTTGCCTGAAATAAACCTGGAAGTGCAGTTGGATGGTGGAGGACTATGTAGAAGGAAAACAGACAGGGTTTTACCCATGTAACTCCAGTGCTGCCTTTGAGACCTTTACTGGAGCACCACTCTCAGGATGTAGTAGTCCTTGGCTTTATTTCAAAAGGCATAGACTATAGATCTGTTTTCTTTGAGGCCACAGAAGATTGTGAGCATTGGGAGCTACTGTTAAATACTTCATTCAAAGCCCAATGACATCTACAGGCGACAGGAAAGCTGCTGAAGAGCCCTGGGTACACAGAAGACACTCCGAAAGACAAGCTGTATTTTGCGCAGAGGGAGGGCAGGCATGGTGCTGTTTTTATTAAAGCCAAGACACGAAAGTGGAACAAAACTGTAGTGACCTCTGAGACCTGAAACTTTTCTCAGCTACTCATGTAGGACCCTGTCTGTGCTGTTAGTGTTTGTGGTTGAGCTTTGCTGAAGGTTTGGCTCAGATCTGTGAGATGCATCTGGAACATCTCTGTTTTACAAGAAAGGTACCTCCAGAATGTCCCATTGTAGAGTGTGTATACTCTTGCACCTGTTTGCTCTACCTACTTAGGAGGTCTCCAAGGATGGACTTTATTTCTAACCCAGCAGTGGGAGATATGTAGGACAAAGGTATCTGAAATCCTTTCACACCTTGGGCAGCTCCTGACGTAGCAGTTGATAACTCCAGATATTCTAGTCTCTAATTAATCTCTCAATCTGGGAACCTTGTTGATAATTTTTTGTGGGGTTTGGTTTGGGGGGGGGGTTTGTGGTTTTGGGTTTTTTGGTGTTTTGTTTTTGTTTTTTTTTCTTAAATCTCAATGAATGTGAGATCTGCTTGTTCTGACACAGAGGATCTGCATGTCCACTCCTAACCACTGAGGATACGCATGCCCTTCACCAGCGGGAATGTACTTTGGCATGACTTGTCACTTTGCATTCAGTTCAACTTGCTATTCCTTGTTCTGAGATTTCTTGTTTCCAGTAATATTTTTATTGCAGAAGATACTGTGCTGGTGAAAACGTAAAAGTTCTTGGATCAAAACGGACAGAAATACATTTCCTTGTTGGATACCAGGCAGGCTTCATGTCAGAGTTGCCCAAAACTTCAGGTCAGAGGAGGGTAGACTATGGAGTTGAGAAAGCCACGGGGGAAACTATCTCCCCACTTCTTTCATCCTTAGATCTTTAGAATGGAGTGAATAATGACAGACTGTGTTTCTGTTCAAGTCAGTGTGAGTTTTGGCAGGAGAGGCTGCATGATCCATCTGGAATGAAGTCTGAAGACCTGTTGTTTGCTGCAGTCCTTGGAAGCCCATTGAGTGTTGTGGGCCATGGTTCCTTTGTTGGCCTTATGAAAAGGATGATACCAAACTTTCATGGATGGAAAATGTTTTTATATACAAAGCTGTGCTAGTTGCTGCTGATGGCAGAAGAAACAGTATAGCTTGAATTGCAGTTTGCACACTGAAACAGTGAGGTATTGTTGATTCTCCTGCACTACGAAAGGTTCATGTGTACCCAAGTTCATCATCTGTGAAGAATTCCATTCCAGAGGGAATTGCAGATGCATTTAATTATGGCATCTCTGTGAACACATTACTTACTAAAACATCCTTCTTTAAACTGATGAGAACAATGAATGTACATTTATCCCCAAAGCAGTGAATTACATTTGTACCCTTTTCCAAGTTATTTTTCAGTTTTAGGAGACTTTAGAAAGTTCGTGAAAAGGTCAAACACAAGTGTCTGCTCTTCCTAAGCTTCTGTGTATGCTTTTCCAAAATAAGAGCGTGGGTAGCTTTGCTGCTTAACTTTGTGAGCCCAAGCCACTGCTTTGTGTCCATACATATATATATTCTGGAAGTTGATGTGTCAATGGCTACACCCTCCTTGGAGAAGATGCTGCTGCAGACCATCAAAGGTCCTTCATCATTGCTTCATTTTTATTGTTCTTTTTATCTATGTTTGTATACTTTCAAAGCAAAGTCAAGGGAAAAAACCACAGAACTGGTGCATCCACACAGGTTGAATGCTGCTGGGGAAGTCTGGTTAAGAACATGTGATGTTAATTACTTTTTCAGGTCTGCACACTGTGATTTATTCTGCTTCCATTCCCATTTGATTCCATTGTCTTAGTTCAGGATATGCAGAGCTGTATGTTTGCTAATGGATTAGTGGAGATCCTGTTCTGGCAGCAGTTCTCTGAGGCAGATAAAGCAAACCCTGTCCAGTAAGATTAATGGTAGAATTCTCCATTGTTTCAGTGGTACCTCGGTTTCACATTAAAGTTAGGAAATCTGGTGGGGTTTAGCATCTCCATGGTCAAGAGAATGGTGATTCTCACCATCCTAATAGATCTTCCACTTCAGATGGAGTCTCCTATTGCTGAATCAGCCTCAGTGGTCAAGACTTAAAAGAAATGGGTTGTCTGTTTGATGAAACAAGCTTAGGATCCCTAGGAAGAGGAGAAGCTGGGTGGGGCGAGAACTAGTCCCATTCACACATAAAATAAAAAGCACAGGAATGACAAATTGGAGTCCTAGAGTGTTCATACTTATTTGAGCTTCTGTTTTTATTTGTTTTCAGTAAATCTTTGCAGTAACTTGTTCAGTTGAAATATGTGTTGGAGAGGACAATGGTAAGAGTTTCTCAGTAGCTGTGAATACCTGTATACGTCACATCTGGGAGATTAATGATATAAATGCAAAAATATATCGTAAGCTTTAAGAACGAAAAAATTAACTGTTACCATTAGTAATTTCTTATGATACATCACAAAGAATATTTCAAAGATTTGTCTGGTAGGGGTGTCTTCTTTTTGAATGAAACACACATCATTTACTGTAAGGATCACTACCAAGAGAATGCATGCTCTTTTCAAAGAATAAAAACGGATGGTCTCTTCTTTTTCCTTCTTTTCAGGCAGCACAAATAGTCCTGATTTCTCTCTTTGAATTGAACACTCCTGAGTTTACCATGTTACTTGGTGCCTTGCCAAAAACATTCCAGGATGGTGCTACCAAGCTCCTGCACAACCACCTCAAGAACTCCAGTAACACCAGTGTGGTGAGACGCCCTTGTCCTTGCAAACAGCAGAGCCCCAAAGACAGCAGCTCACTGATAAGCTGTTGCAGATGTTCACTTTGAATTATCTGTAGCTGTTGTCTTGAAGCAATATGGCCACAGAGGCTTTTGTTTGATGTTGCTTTTAATGGGGACCATTAAAATAAAAAACTCAGTTATTTTAGAATTTAATATAGTCCTAACCAGAAGAGATTAAAAAATGACTGAGAAGTGCATTAAAATTGGTGGGGTTTGTGCTTTCAATTTGGTGGTGCTTTTGAAAGTCCTGCCAGTAACAACTTTTTGGCTAAAACAGATCCTGATACCACAGATTTTCTGGGCTTATTACTATTATTGAGATCAGTTTAATAGCAGATATATTGTCTGTTAAGAAGCTTGCAGGACCTTTAATGTGACCTACAAGGTTACCTCAGTCTATGCCTATTACCTTATGTTTTGTTTTTATATGAAGCTCTTGCTACTTTTGTTTCACTGAAGGAATATGTTAGTAGAAGATGTAAATAGGAAATTCCTTTCTCTTCCCAGAGCAGCAAGGATTAGGGAATTTTTTTTTTCCTTTTTAATGTGGAAGTCTTGTGAACTTGCTGGAATTTGAACCCTCCTATCTTTGCACTTCACAGGGACAAGTAGAATTTAGTGTAAAGTAGAACTGCAGTGTTAGGCTTCCAGGCAAATGGTCTGGATTCTCTAATACTTTTGACTCTGTGAAGAGTGTCAGAATTGAGAGCAATTTCTACTCATTTTGCTGTGGTATAAAAGATTGTGCAGGCCAGTGGAAAAATGATAAGTTAGACTGCTTACTTATGCTCCTAACAAGCATAATCAGAATGCTTTAGACAATGTGGAAAATAGCTGTGTAATTAGAATGCTGAATTGCCTGGGTAATGGTGAGCATATTTTGTTGCCTTGCAAATCTTGTTTGAGAAGCTGGATGCTGGATTGATGAATGCATTTCTCAGGCAGTATTTGCAGGCCATATATGTTGTGTATTTAAATTTGCAGGTACTGTGGGTTGTAGAGAAGTGCACATACACTTTCCTCACCCTTAGAGTCGTACCTTCAGGAACATAATAACTACATGAAGCATGGCTGCAGATTTTGAGGTCAAGAGGCTTAATCAAAACTGTACTAAGCTTGTCTAGAGCAAAGAGAGGCCATGTTTAGACCTGTTGTTGTACTCCTGCCTGTGCATTGCAACACGTTGCTAATCCCTGTCTTCCTGCTTCTGTGTCAGGGTTCCCCCAGCAATACCCTCGGTCGGACGCCTTCCCGGCACTCCAGCAGCAGAACCAGCCCCTTAACTTCACCTACCAACTGTTCCCATGGTGGACTGTCTCCAAGGTAATGTGGCAGGCTAATTAAACCCCTTGCAAAATACTAAAGGATTTCAACACCAACTGTGCATTTGCAGAATGTGACTCACTTTGAAAGCAAAAACAAGACAAAAAGTATACAGTAGATTGCTCCAAAGAAGCAGTGTTTGAACATGATAATACGTGGTTGGTGATTGACTTCAGTATTCTAGTCCTCATGCTATCTGTGTAATCTTAATTTAAGTCTTCTCTTTCATGGCCTTCTTCAGAATTACATTTTTGGGCAATAAATAAAGTTAATGTTAATTGACAGCATTAGAAATAAGGTCTTGTTGAGATTGCATATGTCACAAAGTCTGTGATGACTCTCAGAACAGGGGTTTCAGATTGTGTCTATTTTTTAGGTGTGGACTTACAATCAGAATTCCTCTGGCTGTAGTACAGTGCTTGTTCTGCATCGCCTGTTCCCCTCTTATTCTTTGTGAGGATGCAGGACAATCAGAGGTGGTGGCTGTGTTTCAATGCTGAACACCTCCCAGATTGCTCACCTGGCTGCTCACCAGCAGAGCAGTAGCCTAGTCTTTCAGGCAGCAGGTCTGTGGCAACCAGGTGTTTTGCTGAAGCTTCAGGTGTTACCCTAGAATATATTGGTTCACTCCAAAATCTTGTATTCAGCCAACACGGACTCTTGGATGTTGGGAATGTAGATGTTTTGCACCATTAAAACTTGGAGCAGGGGAGATGACATTTTAAACAGTATTTTGTGGAACCATAGAAATATTGGAGGAAAGTGTCAAGTTATTACCTAGACTGATTCATGCTGGGAAGGCTTAAAATCTGCTGCTCTTGTCTGCCTGTCCTCTTCATGGCAGGTTGTGGAAGAAACACAGGGAGCCATGTGAGCGAGGACTGCAGTTCATAGTCCAGTATAGCAATTTACACTGAAATCTGTTGATCTGTCCTTATTGTGACTTGCAAAACTCTGTCTGAAGGGATGCTAAGACATGAGAGTTCCCATGTGTCAGGAAAAGTACAGGCCTTTAGCATTTAATGAATAGTTATACTAATTCCAGCAGCATAGGGATCATTGGGATTTCCTCAGAAAATTTTGGATATCTAAATACATCTTTGTGACTTCAAAATCTGCTGTAATTCAAAACTAAATCAGGAGTTTGCAAGCCAAGGTCGAGTTGCCTGTGATGAGTTTTTTCCACAAAGGTTTCATTAAGAAGTTAAGTGGTAGAGTTTCAGGAGAATGGGTCCAGCTATGTTGCTTCCTTTTTGATTAGCTTGAGCATTGCTGCCCTGCTGATTTCTGTCAGGGGAAATTATTAACTGTGTCTCCCTGTGGTTACATTGTGGTTTTGTTGGCCATGTTTGCATGTGGCACTTATTTTATAATTCCACAACCTTTTACCATCCTTTTTGGGTTTTGCCATTGGGACTCAACTGTTTATTGCCACTTCACTCACTGTTTTCTATTTGTCTTTGCTTTCTTCTCACCTCTTGATGTCAGGAGGCAAATATCAAAGCATTGATTAAAGCATCCAGTGTACATTGTTGCTGTTGCTTTCTAGCATTCTGAGTTTAGAAACAGAAGGGTTTTTCCCTATGTCACTTGTTCTCAAGGACTAGTTAGAGGGGGCATGTAATTCCAGAGCATTCTGCCATGGATGCAGTGGGCCAGGAATTTCCTTTAGAAAACAAGCATTGCTTCCATTTTCTGTAGAGTGCTTGGAGGTATTGATTCAAAAGTTTAGGTGTCTTTTCAGGAATCATGTCCTGCTTCCTTGCTGTATTTAGTTATTCAAGAGTGAGGTTTAGAAGTTACTCTTCAGTGATAGGTGAAGGTGCTGTTGTGAAAGCCCTTTAAAATATTTGGAGGGGAGAAGCTGTGCTTTTTTCTGGTGAGTGACCTCTGAGCAGTAACAGTATCTGCAGACTTTTGCCCTTTGTAGAAAAGACAGTGGCAAGTACTGCAAATCAGGGGCGGTAGCTTCTGATGCTCTGCTGGGCTGCGTCCTTCTTGAAAATGTCTTGTGTAGCACAGTTTGGGCATGGTCCTGACTTAGAAGGGAGAATTTAGCTCTGGTTGTTGTTCTTTCAGAGGAAAGGCTTTGAAAGATGTGCTAACAGATTGTGATAAGTAGGATACACTGCAGTATTGCATTTTTGGTATAGGTGCTTCAGTGTCATGTTTCCATTACAAGTGCTTGTCATTTGCTATTCAGTGCCGGTGTGAAATGTCACTTTTCTGTCTACAAACTTGGAATATAAGCAAGTTATAGGTCATTCTGGTAGCAGTGTAAAAGAATAAAGATTCTCAGTTTCTTTGTGTAGCTGTCCTCCAGAAGTAGGCTTGGCTTTACATTTTCATGGGGCCTACTGCCAAAGGTTTGTAGGGAGGTTGTGTGTTCCCATTGCTTCCATGTGCAGGCCCTGTTTACCTTGCCTTTGTTACATGTCTTGTACAGGCAGACTGAGTGCAGTCGGTGGAAGGATTATCTCCAGTTCTTAATGCCAGCTTTGGTTTTGAAGATTATGCTTTCCTTTTATTTTTTATCTTGGTGCACAGATTGGAGTCAAATTTAGAGACACACATGTCTTTGGAGCTGGGGTATGTGTAGAAAGGATGCTTGGATCCTGTAGGAATATGAAAATGCTAAGCATAGCTACTCTCCCGTATTACTTAATAATGGTTTGTGGACAATATCCTCAACATTAATCAGCAAGGTTTCATTGATACCGATTTACTGTACTATGTATGTAGACCAGATGACTGATTTTTTGGGGGCTTTGTGTGTGTGTTTGTGTGTGTGTGTGTGTGTATTTATGTGTACATGTATTTGGTCTCTCTGGATAGATTTGGAATGTTTTGGTAGTACCGGACTCTGCAAACAGCTAATTTGTCTGTCCAAATGATAATATCTGCTTAAGTATCCCCTGAAGTTTTCAGGAGGGTAACATGCTTTCAGTGTCTTGGACAGAGTCCTTCCTTCTGCCTTCATTTGCTCCCTCCTCTTCTGCTTCATGATCACTATAACATATTCACATCTGTGGGTTACTTCTGCTTTTTTCTGTCCTCAACAGTTTTAGTTTTTGATGAGAGGAGTTATGGAGGAATGATGTGCTTTCTGAAAGAGAAAAGCAGGGAAAGGCACTTGGGCAGACTGAGAATAATAGGAAAAAAACCCCAGACTTCAGACTGAAAGAGAAGAATGTTTCTTAGGCAAAGCACAGAGGAATGGCTTGAGTTTGTGTTGGACAGAGAAAATCTGCTGAGATTTAATAAATTATGTTGTAGTACAAAAAGGAAAACGCTAAGTTGTGAAGTCCTTTGGTGTCAGAATACTGTTCTGAATGATAAATCAACCGTTGTAAACTTAAATGTTACACTCAGGTTGGGAATTTTCACCTAGAATTTTGTAGGAATATTTGAAGGAATATCATATTAATACATTTGGAATGGGTTTCTGCCGTTATAGTAGTCCAGAAGCCTGTGTGTAGTTTTGATTATTAAAAACAAACAAAAATCACTCAAAATTTTAAAACCCTACTTTTTTAAAAATTAAAAAGACCTACTAAAGATCCTTCAAAGATCTTTGGAGAAAATGCATCAGAATAAAAGACGAACAGTTTTATTAGTCTGTGTAAATTTACATGCTTGCTATTTCACTGATAATAGAAAATACCATTAAAAACAAAATCTGACACTTTCAGTATTAAGTTGAGTAAGCAAAGGCATGGAAACAGAAATAAAATAAGCCACCCACTTTATACAGTAAGGACAAGCCTGCATTTTTTGGCAGCCTGTTTTCAGGTAGGTGAGATCTGAGCTGTGAGACTTCTGCTCAGCAGTCTGGGAGTCTGGGGTATGCCCATGATAATGGTGGCATGTAATAGCTGTGGATTTTGATTGCTGGTTAATGAGTGAAATTTTTTACACTGCTCTTCAGAGGAGTTTTCCAACTGGCTTTGCTGCTGTTTGCAGTGGAGCAATTCTTGACTTGCTTGTCGCTTTTGATCTTACAGTATCTTTCACTTGCATATATTAAAATACAACTATCCAAGACAGTGTGCTGAAATAGAATAGAAACAAAGCGTTGTTGTCAATACTCCACTAGCTCAAGCATCTGTTTTCGTTTAGAAGGTGATTTTGAAAATCCGTGTACCATAATGAGAACAGGACAAAAGCAGAGGTTAGGCAAATCGACGCAGGGATGGATGTCTTGACCCAAAGGCACAGGGTCAAACAAAAACTCAGAGGGGCCTGTGAAAGTTTAAGGAGCGATCTGAATCAATTCAGAGGCTGGTTTCACCCAGCTTTCCAGCTTTGTCTGCTGAGACCTGGGCCAAGTTCTCTACTTACACGATACGTTTACACTCTAGACTGAGTTTCACTTGCTGCATATCTAGGTTCAGTTTGAATCTGGAGAAACAGGATCAGCTCTTAAGCCCTGCAAAGGTTTGCTGATTGTGTAGGGCATGATTGCAGGCTTTTATAGAGGCACCAGGAGACAAACTTTACGAGGTACCTTCAGGTGTCCAGTAAAAAAATAAAGTCCATTTTTCCTTTCTTCCAGGGAAATCCTGTTGCTTAGAAATACCTGCTTAGAGTTTGAATACACGTGTGGCCAGGGATTGTTTGCGTAGAACATTATAAATAGAGTTGTTTATAGAGGCTATATCCATTTGTAAAATCTGCTGGTTAGTACAAGCAGCGACTGGATTTTTTGTGAATCATATTATGTTAGGAATAAAAATGGAAATGAATAATAAAGGCCAAAACAATGACTTGTGAGGCTCAACAGAGTATTCTTGTTTAATTTTGTTTCTATTAATTTTTTTCTCTCTCCAAGGCAGCATGACAGCACTAAGCCACTCAGATTATAGTTTCTTTTTTTTTCCCTCCCTCTCCTTTCTCTGTTTTTTCTCTCTTTTGTTTCTCCTCTGGTCACGGCAGTCGGCTCTGGGGTTGGAGTGCAGATGGGCTGTCGAAGCACCCCCCTCCCCTTTCTCAGCCTAACTCCATCCCCACTGCTCCTTCCCACAAGACTTTCAGACGCTCTTACTCTCCCAGGTAACAAGCTACCTGTTAAACCAACTTGTCTGAGGTGTCACAGTATTATTTACCTTTCACACCATGGGATTTGTTCAAATGTGGGTCTTGCAGATGCTTGGGTTGGAAAAGGAAAACAGATGACAGCTTTCCGAGAGCAGGGGTGGTGGGCAGCCACTTGCTCACTGCTTGGGGAGGAACGCAGCATGCAAGTGGGGAAAAACAAGTGGGTTTTTTTCAGAGTCTTGTACCCATTCAAGAAGGTGGCAGGGAAGATGCTTGACAGTTGGTTTCCAACGCAGAACACAGTTGCTGAGCACTTTTGGTAGGCACTGGTTGCGTTACGATACCAGGGGCAAGATCTTTGAATTTGGCTGCGCTGTGCATGTGGCACTCAAACACCTCCAGATGGACACATACTGCTCAGGAGTGACTTCACATAGAACTTTGCTTGCATAATGTGATTGTGGAACATCTCGGAGATTTGTAGTATTGAAATTAAAATTGTCCTTAGCACAGGATTTTATCAGTTGCAATTTCGACATCTATTTCTCCTTCTGTGCCCTCACAATTTGTTCTGTCTGCATGCAAATCTTGGATCAATATAGTGGACTAAAGCTGTATGCTGGTTTTAGTAAAAAAACACAGCCTGAATGCAAATTTAATTTGTCAGATCTCTGTTAAATTGCTTAGATTTTTTTAAGTTTAAGCCCTGTCAACAGGCTATCTGTGAATGTATCTCCTGACTTAGATATGCCTGTTACCTGTAGACGGAGTACATATAGTCTTTCCTTAAGCAAAAAGTTCCTAATGAAAAACTATTGCAAGAAAAGCAAAGAAATTTTTCTTTGAGGGCTCAAAAATTGAGAGCCTGTGACATCTGAGAGAGAATATAGAATACGATAGTAGGTACCTCTGTAAATACCTGCAGAATTAAAAGCTTTATATTAATGTTCTGACTCTGCTAGGACACTAAGATATCAGTGGAGGAGATGCATGTTGATTTTCAGAATAAAACTAGTTGAGAGTGTTTTTTCTGTCTTTTTTTCATCTTACACCAGATACTAAGGTTTGGAATAATGTAATTTATATTCCAGCCCAGAGCCTGAAAGTGCAAGGACATGAGTTACTGTGTACTGCGTGAAAACACTAAACTGTGGATTAATTACACATAGTTTGGATTGGAAACTGAATAACAATTTATGGAAGTAAAATGTATTTCATGCTAGACTGGAAAACTGCTAATTTGTATCTTGATAAACTTACAGACAGCTGCATTGGTTTTGTGCAGCACGTGGAAAAATAATGTTGTGACACCCCTAAGCACTGCTCATCTCTACTCACTTCTTATTCATCCTGTGCCTTTCCTCTAGTTTTCTGCATGGGTCATAATTTTTTTTTCCTTTTGTGCCTTTTTTTTTTTCTTTGTCCTGAAAGGTGAGTGTAGTTCCATTTTAATTTTATTCCCCCCATTGTGTCGTCTGTGAAGTATTCCAGTGCACATACTGTCAGTAGAGACGTGTGTTCACATTGTAGAATTTTCATCCATGTAGAGCACAGTCATAATGTGACCTCCTACACAGGCTCACTCCTGACATATGAAATCACTGGATTCTTTAGATTTTTATTAAAATGTGGGTTTGTGCTTTGACAGATGCACAAGATTAGGGTCTCTGAGAAATTGTCTTAGTCCTTTAGCACTGAAGAGTCTGTACTTTGATTGTTCTTTGGTAACAGTGTAGGGAAAAATTCATTCCTGAGGAAAGAAGTGATGATTTCAGCAGATTTATTGTCAGTATTATATTTGTGATTATTTCTTGGGTTTTTTGCCACGGATTTAATTGTGTGATCTTTGCTAAGTCTTGTCATCTCTTGGTGTGAGTACACAGGTACAGTCACATATATACCTTTTCAAATGGTGGTTTCAGTGCCCACTTCAATGGTGAATGAAAAACCCTTTAAGATCTATGAATTAAACATACTCGAGCTCAAAATATACATTTTTGAGATCATATGAAACAAAGATTTTCCTATTCCTGACTGATACTTTTAAAGAACCTAAAAACTGCCTTCCCTTCTGTTTGGAAAGCCATCACAGTACGTTAGTGTTGTTCAGCTGTCTGAAAACCCCTAAATACTTTGACTCCTGTAGGTTTATGAACAGCTTTTGTTTCTTGATCTCGGTCCGTTCTTTAAGTGGTTTCTCGTTCTCCCTGACCTGCCAGACACTGGGGAGTTGTTCCTTGGTTTCTTTGCCAAAATACATGATGCTGATGCTTGTGTGAGTGTAGTGCGAGCGCGTTGCTTGGGAGCCAGGGATTATGGCTATTTTCAGTGTGTTAATCCCAAAGGAATTGGGCAGCGCCAATCTTACCCTCTATCTGAAGTTCCCAAGTTTCTTCCAGAAGAAAAGTCATGGTTCTAGATATTTAATAGATATTTAATATCCTACTTTTAGTTCAATTGAAAATAACAGCTGTGTACCCAGAATTCAGAGGGGACTTTCTTGTTTGTTTGTTTGTTTGGGGTTTTTTTCCCCACCCACCTCATAGGGAATCTTTCTTTTGTGGAAAAGAAACACAACTCTGTTCTGCCATCTGCCTTCAAGCCCATCCTGTCATCCTCCCCAAACTGTTATGAAATAGTAATTCACCACTGTAGGGAGCCACTTCTTGCCATTTATTGACAAACAACTTGATGTAAATGTCTGATTCAGTCTATTTGCTTCTGGCTCTACTGAGATCCGAGACTCCGCCATCAATTGTTCTCTGTTACTGGATCTATTAATTTAGTGATTGTCATGCAAACTCAACTTCTCCTAGATAGAGCAAAGCCCTGCCAATAATGCCTTTTTATTTTCTCCAAGCTTGTAAGAATTTCTCTTTAGCCAGATCTTTTAATATCATCTGCCCTTGCATGCAGAGTATCGTGGGACTTAATTTTGGATAACTCCTCAAGGAATCCCAAAACTTTTGAGTATTTATGCTGCTAAGAAATTTCTAAGGAACAGATAGACTGCAGAAAGTGTCAGAATAGAATGAGAGAATTCCAAACTTAGGCTCAGTACTGAGATGCTTCTTTTCTCAAGGCACTGTGCAAGTGGTTTTGGTTTTGCTACTTTATAAATTAAAATGGGACATGTTAGACTAAGGTTTATGTCAAGTTACATTTTCCTTTCCATTTAAGTCTGTCACAGTTTCATATATTATTGAACTTAAATTTCACTGATTTAATTTCCACCAGCTGTCACAACCCTTTGAGTTCTCATAGTGATTGATATTATTTTCCTTTTTAAATTACACCACTGCCCCACTGGGGATAGTGTTTTTTGGTTTACAGAAGGTAGCACATTTACTGAATGTAAGAAACAGTGGACCTTTTTCCCTTCACTTACAGCATTGTAACACCACTGATTTCAGTGGAGCTTCTCCTTGTTTTAGCCCCGTTTGAGGGGAAACTCAGACCCAAATTCTGCTTTGATTCCATCCATGTTGTGTTACAAGTCACTGCTAGAAAGGGTACTCCAAACCATCTGTCTCCAGCTTGTTTTTATTAACAGTCAGAAGCGGATTCCAGTTTCATTTGTAACATTTCATATACGTTTGGTCTTTAGTATGCTGGATTATGACACGGAGAACCTAAACTCTGATGAAATCTACAGCTCTCTTCGTGGAGTCACAGAAGCGATTGAGAAATTTAGTTTCCGTAGTCAAGAGGACCTGAATGAGCCAATCAAACGTGATGGAAAGAAAGACTGTGACATTGTAAGTATTCCATTGATTAATGTCCCCGGATAAATTTTAAAACATTGTGATCAGACCTGTCCGGGGATTGTTAGTGTACAAAATCCAGTTATTCCTGCTGTATTCTTACAGGCATCTTCTGCTTATGGGTTGTTAACTTCCTGTACCTTAATAATGGGGTGTCACCAATGTAGTCCCTTGGCTCCCTTTGAACTCAGGCCTCCTGTGGACTGTGCTCTCTGGGCTTCTGTGGGAGTCCCACATAGGCTGGAAACAGTGCTGGTGTTCCTCAGGCTCAGCATGGCTCAGTGATGGCTCTTGCATGCAGTGTGTGTAGTCAGGTCCATAATGGGAAATGTTAGTTCTTAAAATGCATGGATGGTTTCCCTCACTCACAGGCTTAGGAGCTGTGATCACTCCAAGCGCACAGCTCATATGGTATCTTACGCTGCATGAGTGGTTACAGAAACTGCGATCATGAGATATTTTTGAGCAGGTGTAGTTGTGGGAGTCAAAGTTTTACTCAAGTATTATGTATAAATGATATGTGTAAATGATTCTATGCCTCTTCCTGTTGGTGGGTGAACTCCAAAAATGCTGCAGTTCCCATAGAATTTTGAACATATCTTTTTTTTCTCTGTTTGTTCCCCCAGGTGTCTCGAGATGGTGGCCTTGCTCTCCCCTCAGGCGATGTCCGTGGAAGCAGTGACATTGTGGAAGGTGGAAGGATGGCTCTGGATAACAAAACCTCCCTCCTGAACACCCAGCCTCCCCGCGCCTTCTCAGGGCCCCGCGCTCGGGAATACAACCCCTATCCTTACGCTGACACAATTAACACTTACGACAAGACTGCCCTGAAGGAAGCAGTGTTTGATGATGACATGGATCAGCTTCGGGATGGTTTGTATCACCTCACCTCACAGCACTGCAGGCAGCTTGCTGCCTTTCTGGTGTATTTGTGTATGGGTAGTGCTCTCAGACGTGCCTGCCTGTGCGTGTGTTGTGTATTACTTTGCAACTGAGTCGAGCCTTGGTATGAAATACCCTTTGTTCTCATGTCCCAGCAGAACCTCATCTGTGGCTATTGAGAAAAATATTATACTGTGGTTTTGATTCTTGTTTGCCTGGGGTTTCCCGCAAACTAGTCCCTTAAGCATCCACACGCATCTGTAAGGGACACTGCTTTGGGACCTTTCCCTCTTTATGGCTGAAACGCCTCACTCAACAGCTTGTTGTTACTGAGTGTTTGACTTCATTTAAGTGCTGCTACACATCAGCTTTATTCTTTTGCAGTACACTGATGAGTCACTGTACTTTAATCTAAAGGTCACACATGTGACCACTGGTTTTGGGTGTGTGTGTCTGGGAAAAGCCACGGCAGTTCTCATCTTGTAGAAGTAATTGTTGGAACTGGAAGAAATCCAATTGTCATCTCTTCCTGGTTTGTTAGAAGCCATGTGCAGATGGATGAGCCATGCTGTGAACTCAGGTTAAATTATGGGATAGTCAGATTCTGTTGCCTGCTTGACCGAGGCCACCTAGAATTCGATGCATTTTTTAGGGGTCCCTTGTTATGTGCACCTTATTCTGTAGAGGATTAGCAATCTTGGCACGTTGGATCTTTTCCCCATTTCTCCAAATGATTTGCTGCCATTTGTCCTAGAAGTTCCCATTGACCATTCGGATTTGGTGGCTGATCTTCTGAAAGAGCTCTCCAACCACAACGAGCGGGTGGAGGAGCGGAAAGGAGCTCTCCTGGAATTGCTAAAGATCACAAGGGAAGATAATCTTGGAGTTTGGGAGGAGCATTTCAAAACCATTCTGCTCTTGCTGCTGGAAACGCTTGGAGACAAAGATGTGAGATGTAGATTTTGTCTTAACTCTTCTGTACATTGCTTCATCTTGGGTAATAGTTCCTACACACCAGTTTAAATTAAACCTGCAACTCATCAGTGATACTGCACTGCTCATTTTTTCTTTTGAAGGTTCACAACTCTAGTTTTCACTGTGTTCAGAGATGAGTTTTAAGTTACTCCAAAGTGTCCCAGTTTTCCCCTCCCTCCAGAGTGTTACTAATAAATAGCTAGGAAAGTGAACTAGAATCAGAAAAGAAGTTCTAGTCTCATAAAAAACTATCAAGACTTCAGTAGTTGTTCTCTTCTGAATTAGGATGAAGTTACAAGCTCTCAGCTATGTTATACCCATTCCCAACAAGGAGAATGAAGGCATTCTAGAATAAATTCATTTTTTTTCCTCTGTGTGGTTTAAAGACCCAGGGTATTAGATCTCATGGGGTGGGTCTCTGTCTCTTATAAAAATGTCATCAAGAACAAGCTGGTTTTATAGGGGATCTTGTTTTGAAATGTTAAAAAAAAGCTGTGTTGTTATCACAGCTTTATGTTTGGTAGTTGATCAAAGTGGTAATTTACAGGCTAGGCTTCTTTCCATTTGGGGATATTTGTTCAGCTTGCAACACAATGATGTTTGGGAGAGGCTCAGCACCCCACTGCACCTTCACATCAGCACCATGCTCCATCTGAATGTTACAATATTGAGGCTCCAAAGCACTCACAGTTCTTTGTTATTTCATCTGATTCAAAAATCTATTTTATTTTTTACACTCCTTGTAAAATACATGGCATGCTCTCAGAAATGTTAATTCTGAAGCAGGGCAGGTCGCTGACATTTTCTCAGTCATTGTTCTTAGTTTAAGCATGAACTGCTCTAGTTCTACATATTTAATCATAGCACAATCCTGATACATAAGGTATCAGGAGGTCGGGTGACTTTGTCTTAAGTACATGTGAATGGTGCTACTATATGAATCTCGCTGATGAATAGCAAAGTACATACTTTAAAGGCAGAGTATGAAGTTAAGTAAGTATTCCTCTGCTGAAATTATGGAATCTATTTGGAGTGGCCACAGGTCAAAATCTTATGTAAGTTATGAAATTGAAACAGGTATTATAAATTCCTTCTGCTAATGATCTTTTGATATGAAGGATTAAGACATAGGTCAGTGTTGGCTACAATAACTTAACTTTAAGTTCTTGAAAGTAATTTCCATAGGAGTTACAGAAGAGTCAGTTTTACTGCATTAGTACATGAGAAATAGCTTTGTGGCATGGATGAAGCCTGGTTGGATATCTGCAAAGCTGAGCGAAAGAGGAAGGGCAAAACATGTATGATCTCACGTTCTTTGTAGATTCATGTAATGCAGACATGCAGCTGTGGGTACAAATTTGTACTTAATTGTCAAAAATATGGAATTTAACAAAGTAGTCATTCTGATTCTTGTATATGTGAAAACAGTCATTTTATATGGCATTTTGTGCAAGAGCGAGCAAGGAACCCAATTCTGAACTTTGTTACATTGATTGCACTGCTCACTCCACTGGAGCTGGTGACATAGGGAACCATGAAAATTTCTGGTGAGCCATGAGAATTCACTTCAAACTATGATTTTGAGAAACAGCTTTTTGTAATGTCTATTTTTCTCAACACAGCATTCGATAAGAGCCCTGGCGCTGCGAGTGCTGAGGGAGATCCTCCGGAACCAGCCTGCAAGGTTTAAGAACTACGCGGAGTTGACTATCATGAAAACATTGGAAGCACATAAGGATTCCCACAAGGAGGTGAGTGAGCCTTTCAGCATTGCTACTGGGAAAGCAATATGGACCTGCTGAAGAATGTAGGACCTGTGAGCCTTAAAAGGCAGACACGTTGAGCCATCTTGACAGTAGAACAAATCAGTATTAAGTCTCACAAGTATGAAGAGACAGGATTTTTACATGTTCAAACAGGGAGGAAAAAAGTTGAGACTATAAGAGCTGTTTATGTGGACTTGGAGCTGTCTGGATTTGCAGGCCTCTGTTTACTAATTTCCCAGGATCTCCCTGCTCATTCTGGGAGAGGCTGAGACACTGCACGAAAAAAGTGCATGTTTAATTATTTTTTCGAGCATACTGGGGGCACTGTGCTGCCTTTGTCTGTACAGGTAAGAATACAAAATGTACTGGAGAACACCAAGGCCATGTTCAAGCAGAATTGTGTGAGAAAACTGAATGGTGAAATTGGGCTGTGCTGGAGAACTGGGAACTGGTGAGTAACAGGAGAAAATGGACAAAGAAGCCATGCTGCAGCAGCAGAGGAAGAAGCAAAGGGAAGGGTCGATTGCATTTTCCTTTTATGAGGGAACTCATATACAAAATTGAAAGTATTTTGAAGTAAAGCAAGAATAAATTACATTATAACATTTTAAGTAGATCAATTCAAATTGCATTTAATCTTTGTAGATTGATTTCCAAGTTAGATATTTTTATCTACCCTTGTGCATGTAGCAAGTTTGAACTAAACCTTCTGGGAAGTGCTACCAGAATTTCTGTATCGGTCTGTGATGGCTTCATTACCAAAGTTCTTGCTTTGAAACCTAAAGCATTCATTCTTCTCTGCAACAGGATTGTTCTAAATCAAATCAAAGTCAAATCAAACAGCAGTTTTAGGCATCTCTTTCTGAAGAGATTTGGCCATGAAGAGATTATTGTAATAGACCACACTGCTCCAGAGCAGTAGGTGACTGGCACAAGGTTATTTTAGCTGTGGGTAGCAGAAACTGTACCGTTCGAAAATCAAAACAGCAAAGCAAAAAACACTCTCAGGGAGAAAAAACTAACAGTCTGGATTTCTCTAAAATGCAGAAGTAGAAGATGTTTAATCCTTTAGTGAATGACGGCCGCCCTATTCTGCCTGCCTTCCTCTTCTTTATTTAGAACCTTTGCATCCCTGTCATTTTCAGTTCAGAGTAGTAAGAAGCAGTTGTAAATTGATTTTCTGATAAAGCCGTCAGACAAAACATTATGTTCTGAAGGAGTGTCTTTTATTGGCAAGTTTTCCTGCTTGCATACTTCTCAGCTCACCTTGACTCAGTGCCTTTTGTATTTTTTGTCTGAGAGTCCTCCAAAGCTAACATTTCTAGCAGGACCTTTTGAGATTGTCCCTGGCACTGTTTTTAATGCCCCTCAGAATTCACTGTCCTTGTGGGACTAGTGGGTTTTACAGAAATCAAGAACAATGTTGAAAACCCCATGCTTTATGCCTGTGTGTTCTTGTGGTGTGGAAAGGTTCTTCAGAATTTGCATGAGGTGCCTCCCAAGGAAAAGCAGAGAAATACAAACTCAAACCAGGAACAAAGAGGTGGGAGTTCTGGCACTTCTTCATAGAGCAATTGAACCATACTGCTCTCAGCAAGTAGCTGCTGTGCTGCACATAGCATGGCTTTGATTTGCCACAGTTTTGCACAGCATCTTCATGAAATATCAGCTGCTGCAGTGGGACTCTGGGTGACAGCTGTCACAGCAGGACACTGCAGGTATATTCCTATTTTGCCATCTGTTGTGTGTTCACAGCTGTATTAAGTGGGGGCAATGGTTCTGGATTTTTCTTTCTGTTTTTGAGTATTTTCTGATCCCTGTGTAAATGAGGCTCTCAGAACCATGATGCCCAGGAAAGGCATCATCTGTCTGTCAGTAGTTTGAGAATATCAGCGTTCCTGAAGTTAAGAAAGGTACCTGCTCTTAAGCATTCACATGAGCTAGGCTAAATATATTCCTGGGAATATGCTCTAAGTATTTTTACCTGTAGGTGGGACTTGCTGATTCAGTTAAGTCTGTGAAAAATTAACTGAGAGTCCATTGGGCATGGCCCAGTTGGTCAAACTCGTAGCCCAGAGCCAGAAGGTCACAAATTTCCTTCCTGTGGTAGCCCTCCAGCTCGCTCCCACTGCTGACTTGGCAGCACTGCTCTCTCCAGGAGGGGAGGAGGAGCTGCCCTTTGGCTGGGTCCCACGGAGCAGGAGATTAAATGAGGATTCACCAGTTTGTGATTGAAGGGCACTTTCAAAGGATAGCTGAAGATGGAAAGGAAGTTCTGAGCAGTCTGTTCTACAGTTTTCTTTTTCACTGTATCAGAGCAGTATTAAAGGCAGTGTTGTACTGTCCTTAGACTACATAAAATCAAACCTTCCTCTAGACTGTAAGAACTATTTCAAGGAAAGCTGGTATATAATTTAGTTGGGAAAGGGTTAATCTTTGTACTGGTGATGTCTGGATGTCACTCCAGTTTGTTACGTTTCTGGACTGCTTCTGCCTTGTAGTAGAAGACAGCAGTGATCCTTGTTTATGGGTTGAGATACTTCGGTGTCCAGCAGGCTGCGTAAGTTAGGAGAGAATGTCTGTTTTGAGCAAGCTGTATCTGTTTCAGTCTTTCTTACCTGAGTTTCCCCTTCAGCACAGGGACTGCTAATTGCTCCAAGTTATTGCTCACATTTTCAGTTGTATGTGACCCACAGAGACTCAATCTAAAGTGACCAAGCAAAGGGAATTGGAAGAGGAGCACAGTGCAGAGCTGTTAAGGTCGGGACTGTCTCCAGGAAGTCTTACCAAGAGGCAGTCCTTTGGAGGTCAGAAAGGGTCATTTGGCTACCCAAATTCCAATATTGCTGTTGTTCAGCATGGCCAGGAGAGATCAAATGACAAATTAAAACCCACACATTCACCAATGAGCAGATATCACCCCCTTCCCCAACTGAATGATGATAGTTAAAGAGGTTTTTTTTTAAAAAAAGGTCATGATTTTATCCAAATTACATAGTTGGAAGTATCAAATCAGTGTTAGCGTAGTTAGATATTTTAGTATGCCTGAATAATTGTTTTTCCAAGTCCAAGCAGAAGTTTTTAGACAGTTGGATCTTTGCCATGGCTAGAAGTCTTCTGCCTTCTGTTGCTGAAGGCAAGGTCTGGGATCAGCAGAACAGCACAACTGAGAGCACCACGTTTCCCCCCAGGGACAAGGAGAGGAAAGGTTGGTACATGGAGTAGGAAGCTGAGTCACACCTTGTTGTGAGTGCAAATGCAGGAGATTGGCAAAGCGCAGACCTCAGCGGCAGGTTGAAATTAATGTAACCCTAGGCTACAGACTAGAAGACTCTGGGTTGGGATTCATGTTTAGTTTGCATTTTTTAATGTCATCCTGTTTTTATACTGTTTGTAGTACAACAGTATTGCATGCTGTTGATTTAATGGGGTGATGTGAAGAGTCAAGCCTGCTTCAGTCATAACTGGAAACATTTAGGGGGGTTGACATGTAAATGCCTTTCACTTACTTTTGGAGCATTAGAACATAATTGAAGTTGTGGATGATATTAAATCTTGTTGATTTTTATCAGTCTTTGTTTGGAGTTATTTGGAAGAGAACCATCTTTCTGTTGCCAATTAGTTAATATTAACTCATTGTTCCAGTGTAGTTACTCACCCATAACTAAGGAGAGATGCTGCTTGCTGACCCAGTACCACTGATATGACATTGCTTCAGTTTTATGCCAGCAAAATGAGGATAATTTCTTCTTATTGAGTATTTTAAAACAGAAATAGTTTAATATCTTGGAGATCAGCTGCAGAGTGAAAAATCACAGGATAGCTAATTCCCTGCTTCTGTCTCTGGCACAAAGCCTATCGACTCAACTGTTGTATGTTTTCTATGTGTAAGGAAAGGATCCTGTGCCATATCTTAGATGCCTAATTTCTGTATTTTATGATCTAGAAGGTCCATAAGCATAATTGGGATGCTTATTGTACATTATTGTACATTCTTTGTTGTAACCCTCTAAAGGAGGGAGAAGAAGAAGAAATTAGTTATTCAGTAGCTGTAGGTAATTTTTCTGATCTTGCTGAGGTGTTTTTTTTTTAGGTTGGCCTCTGATGTTTATAAGAGTTGTAACTGTCCTCTGATGATGGTATGATCTGCGTAGGTTTCTGCAAAAAGAAAATCACTAGATGATCATAGTCTTGAAGATTAATTGTTACCCAGTCCATGCTGGAACCTACCAAGTGCTGCAGCTGGGCAGCCATTGATGTTTCATAATATATGTTTATGTCCTTTTTCTATTTCCCAACACATTTCAAATATGCAGTGCCTGGGAGAAGCAGTCTAATCTACTTCATCTCTGAATCCCTTATAAAAATCGCACTGGCTTTTCATCTGCTTTGCTGAGTCCGCTTCCTGCTTTGAAACCAAGCCCGTAATTGTTTGTTCCTGTCTGGATCAGACTGTAAAGCCTTCGGGGATGGGAGTTTGCCTGACTAGGTACTGGTAAACCTCCATCCCCTCCAGCTTAAACTATACAGGCTTTAAGTAACCACCTCTAGATGGCAAAAATTGGCTCAAAAGCACAGCCACATGCTCGTAAGCCAGAAAGCAAAACCTTGTTCTTCTGCTTAATAAACTTCTCTGGTGCTCTGCATGTTTCACAATGGCGTATAAAGCCTCTAAGCTTTCAGTGGGGTTTCACCTGCACTGCCTCATCCTCTACAACCTTCTGCAGAGACAGTGTAACTAGCAATCATAGCAAAGTATTCCAGGTTAAGCTCCCGTGGGAAGCGCTCATCCAGGTGTGCAGGTGCTGCTTGGCTGAGATCTCTGCATGTTACACTGATGCCCCATGTAGCCAATGAACCTGGCATGTTCTGCCTTAGGCGAGTCAGGACATTTTTTCTTTCCTTATTTACCAGTAGTTTGTCACTTTAAAGCAGAAATGAAACTATCAAAACTCTTTAGAAAGCTGCTGCATATTGACCAAGAGCATATTGCTACAGACAAGCTGCTTGCTGCAGCAGCAAGCAACATCTTAATGCACTGAGAGTAATAGCTGAGCAGAAGAAATTGAGTGATAGAGATGGAGTTTTCGTTCTGGCTGTCTTAAGTGGACAGGGTCCCATGGCTGCAGTGCTCTGTGAACCAGGTAAACCAGTGGGAATTGTCATCCAAAGTTTGTCCAGCAAATTTTGTAGAACTTTGATGATTCTGATGTGCTTTTCTGTTTAAAAAAAAAAAAAAAAAAAAAAAGATTTGTGACAGGTCAGTATCTTGCTCACACTGTTCCTAATACTGCATGTCAGTATATCCCTTCCCACGGAAATCAGGAAGCAATTCCCATGCATATTCCTGAGACCGCCTAACCTGTTACTATGAAGTGACTCCTTGGTGGCATTAAAGAAGACATTGCTAGAGGTGAACAACTCTTTGTGTGCTACACCTCGCTGGCTTTGTGCATGTGGATGTGGTTCTTTCCCTAAAGCAAACTGGGTGGAGGGATAAAAATTTCTCTTTTGTGAGACTAACTAGAAAGGTCATAATGCACCACAGGTGTCTTTCAAGGAACCCACCAGCACACACAGCAGAAGTCAGGCTGAATCTAGTCTCCAGTGTGTAGAGCCTTTGGAAAGGAGAAAAACCTGCTGCTTTAAGGCCAAGAGCTATCTCTTAGATCTGCATTCCTGGGCTACCTGCCCTGTGTTGAATGATGTCAAACTATCCAGTTCAAGCCATGGTTTGCTCTAAGCTTTTACTGGGAGGTAGAATCATGTTTGTGACATACCTTACACACAGCTTAGTGTCTGTGCTTTTAAAGAACTGCAGGCTCTCTGAAGTCTTGCACATCTTGCTTCATAGCCACCCTTCTGAACCTGCTGCTTCCAGCTGCCATCATCACTTGATGGCTTTTCTGGTTTTCTTTTGTATTTCTGAGACTCATTATATTAGGTCAGACAAAAATCTTGCTTCACTTGATACCCTACCTGACTGACTAGCAGGAAGCAAGCATACAGTGATGCTTCCCTGTGGATATTCTCCCTTGTTCCGTCTGTCTGAAAGCCTTCCGTGTGAATGGTTCTGCCTGCCTCCCTGCATGTACTTGCTTTCTTTTTTCCTTTGGTTAACTTGTCTGACTTCTAATCCTCTTGTGACAGCACGCTCCCCAGTCTGAGCACGTAGCAAACAGCACCCTTTCATTTTCTTGGGCTTAAAGGATAGATTACATAGCCACTACTTACTGTGGTGTCACTGCTGGTATGAGCCATTCCTGTCACTTCCTGATGTGTATCTGTTGATCTTGCCTTCAAAGCTGGGAGGAAGACCTGTTGCTTGATCCTGTTTGTTCATTTCTCCCACTCCTTTTAAGGAGTTTCACTATGCTGGTCAGGTTAAAACCCTGATTAAAAAATATATCTGATTTTTTTATATTGTATGGCATGTACAATTTGCAAGGCACAGGCATTGTGCCTTACCGCAAATGTCTTTGCTAAACTCTGCTACAATTGCATATCCTTGTTGCCAAATGACCTGGCAGTTTGTGTGTTTTGATAATGTGTTTCCCTCTGTTTGGGAATGCTGCTGATTCCTCTGGTAGTGCCAGGTGAGCAGGACTCTGAGTGGGTTGGGTAAACACTGAAAGCCACACTTCCCCTCGTGGCACACAGAGTCTGTCTGGGTGCTGAATGCTTTGTTTTGCCAAAGCCAGGAGGAAAGACAGGGCTGGTACTTGCATTGCAGGATGGTGGCATTTGTCCTTCTGTGCCAGCAGGATGAGTTTGTCTCTTTGGCTCACTGTCAGTGGTGCTGCCCCTACCCCTTCCTACGCCATCACCTGCTGGTGCTTCCCTGGGGAGCCAGGAGCTGCTTACCTGCACAGGCTCTCATCCAAGCAGGCATGTAAGCACATGCTGCAATCCCGTTGATGTCAGTGAGACTTGAGCATGTTATTAAAGTCAATCACACACTCAGGGGCTTTGCTGAAGTGTGGTTGAGGTGCAGGTGGTGTCTGCCAGATGTGCCTGTGGGAGGTTTGGAAGTCTCCCTGGTGTTGTCACATTTACAAGCTCCTGTCATGCTGGACCTGTGTAATACATCCTTCTGTGTTCAAGTGGAAGGCTTTGCAGGGGAAGGGATGTGAAATACCCAACCACTGCCTAAATGTAGCCACATCCATGCTAGAGCTGGGCAACAGTGCTGAAAAAAGGATTGTGAGGGGCATAAGTAATTCTGTACCTTCACAACTTTCCTTGCTCCCCTTTTGATGTGGCAAAATATGTGTGACCTTTGTTGCTGTTGAACCCTCGCTTATTTTGGGGAAAATTACCACTGTATTTTAACACTCATTGTGCTTGGAATTGATTAATAGGCTTTAAAAAGAGATTTTGTCTCATGTACTTGCTTCATACCTTCAACTTAATGTGCATAGTAAACTGTGTGCAAACAGGATATAGAGCTGAAAGCCACATAGAATATTCATTGATTTTTTACCTACTGCTCTTTTTTTATGGTAGTGTATTTGAGATCAGAGTCTAGCCATAGGTTTATACTAAAATATTGTTGCTTTTTTATCAGGTAGGATACCAAAAGGATATAAGGTTTAGTTGTTTTTTTTAAATTTTCTTTTAGTGTGTTGTGATATGTGTGGAAGCTTTTCTTTCTGAGAGTGTCTGCAAACACTTCCCAACAGTGTTCGGCATTGCTGCAGAGCAAAATCCCAAGTGGCCTGTGTCCAAAGAGTAATATTTGGGTATTTTTAGCTAGTGGCTTGCTAGTGAATAGTTAAATTGATTGTAAAGTGTCAGGGCCCTCTGTAAGTTCATGCTTTCCATCGTTTGTGGAAAGCAGACCTCAGAAGCTGCAGTGCCAGGAAGTAGATTCCTTTAGAGACCTTGTGGGAGCTCCTGACTTAATCCACTCCAGCAATTCCACTCTGTGCTATCCAAGCTTGGCATTAGGTTTCCCTTAAGAACTTGGGTGTTTCTCTCCTTTCCCAACAAAATCACACAGTGCTGGCTCCTAAGGCAGTACCAACTTATGTGGAAAAATACTTCATGCTTCTCATGTGTGAAATTGAAGAGAAATTAGCAAAGAAATAGCTGGAAGAGGGAAAACTTGCTGTAAGTGGGAAAGCAAGCATTCTGTTCTGCATGGCTACTCATTCATAGATCTTTCAGGCTGAATCTTTTTTTAATATTGGCCACATTGTGGATTGCCATTCATTTTGGAAGATGTTTTATTTTAATATTATAATTAAATGCTGAGAAAGGCCTGAAGTAAATGGAGCACTTGGACAGCTTTTCTCCTGTAAATCGGGCACTGGTACAGAAGCAGTCCAAGATCTCAGATTGCTTCACCATCCTGCCCATATCGTGTCTGTATGCAATATTTGTACTGTGTGAAGTGTCTGAGTTCACATTCACTGTTGGATCTGCTTTAGAGGATGCCAAAAGCCAAGTGGATGAGTTCTGCTATTTCCTGGGTATACAAGTGTCTTGTGCCATTCCTATTTCAGGGAGGTAGCTGTCAGCATGAGTGGAAGATTAATGTTAGCAGCATGGCTGTGATGCTAAGACTGTGGGTTAAGCAGGCTTTGTAGGTGGAGATGATCCTTTCTGGTCACTATTAATTGCTGTTACCTTAAAAGTCAATTAAACCTTATATTTGTAGTTCACAGACTAATAGAAGCTTCCAGCTACTCCTTGTTCATGCATTATCCACAGTAGTTGCTTAAAAATAGTGAAAGCTCATCTTCTTTTGAGGCTTTGATGGAGCTACATCCGTGCATGGGTTACCTTAGTCAAATAGAAATCCCTGAGTTTGATGCCATCACAGTGTGTGGAAGAGGAGATCAAGGTGAATTCAGCAGCCATGGCGTCAGTCTAAGTGACCAGGAGACCTGTGGTTTGATTTATTTGCTGTTTTGCAGATTGCCTGGGGCAGATTTCCTAGTGCTGGTTTCAAAGTATTGACTTCAGACACCCCCAGGTAGTTCAGTTTAGGAGGAGGTAGAGAACTGGTGCTGGGCACCTGAGCATCCCACATAGCCAGGAAAGAGGGGGTGCATTAATGCTCCTGGGCGCAGTTAGGGACTGCCTGGGACTAGCTGGAAGATCCTAAACATGAGGATTTCTAAATGCTTCTTTCTTGTTGAAGTTGAGATGTTGGATTTAAGTCTGTCCACTAGGGCATCTCTGCTACTCAGAATTTACCCTTCCTTAAAAGTAAGCCCTGAGAAGAGGGGAGTGAGAGAAGACGGGAAAAGCATCCTCCATCTTTTGTGTTGTAACAAGAACATCAGGAGCAAAGAGTGTTATTTGTGGCCAGGAAGAGTGCAGCCAAGAGGAAGCTTCATTTTGTTGCCTGGCAATTAGCACAGACACTTGAAAAAAGAAAACCTGCGTTCCCATCCTGTTCTTTTTTATCCAATTACTGCAGAATGTAAAATTAATAAATTCTCATGGGAGGAGAGACCAGATTTTGGTCTTTCATCTTTGAACTAGCTGTCCTACCTGCTGGGGAAGAGTGAAAGTTGTGAATCTGCCTTCCGTCAGGGTAAGAGTTGAATTTAGCATCTCACTTGCTTTGTGTGCTGCTTTACAGCGTGGGCTTGTTGCAAAGGGTGGGTGCTACTGCTGTTTCCACTTGTTCTTCCTCCCATTTTGTATGATGATCTCAGTGCTGCCTCGATGGGTTAGATGTGCTGAGAGCACGGCTGCCCGGTCAGGGACACCCTGAAGCCTGTTTGTGTCTGTGACCTGGATTTGACTGCAGCATAGTTCAGCTGTGAAGGGACAGGACGCGCCTGCCATGGGTGTCTCAGCGTGGGCACAGGGCACTCAGCCACTGAGCTGCACGCTGAAAGCTGCATTCGTGGTCATGGTTAAGGAGATACGTTTTGTATAAGTCTAAGCTGGTTAGTTTGGGTTCTTTGACAGCAGCTGGAGAGATGTCATCCTCTTCCTCCTCCTGGGATGGGAGTGCCTGTCTGTCTTGGGTGAGAGGTGATTTTTTTCAAACTAGCCACAACTTTGACACAGTTACCTTAGGCAGGATGGGCATCTTGCCACTGGCTGTAACAAAGATGTCACTGGAGGCAGAGGATGTGAATTCTCAGAGTCAATTGCCCCTTGATAGAGCCTCCTGCAGATCTGTTAATGAACATCCCCAAGCATTTCCTGGCAGTCATTCCTAGCACACACCAGCAGTGTTGGCTGTCAAGTGTGACCTCATTAACATAAGGGTTTGCTCTACTTTCATTTCAGGTCGTCAGAGCTGCTGAAGAAGCTGCTTCCACCCTGGCGAGTTCCATCCACCCCGAGCAGTGCATCAAGGTGCTTTGCCCCATCATTCAGACTGCAGATTATCCAATTAACTTAGCTGCCATCAAAATGCAAACGAAAGTCATCGAGAGGATTTCCAAGGAATCATTGCATCAGCTCCTACCTGATATCATTCCTGGGTTGTTACAGGTACAAAATCCCATGTCACTGCTCCTGAGCACAAGCCACCATTAATTTGTGAGATCTGTGCCCTAAGGGAGAATGATGGATCCTCCAGGGCCAGATTTTGGTAAATTAAACCATTTAATTTTTGATAAAATAAATTTTTTATATGTGAGGTTTTGATCATTTTAGTGTTAAGGAAAGGAGAACTCAGGTTCTTATGTATATGTTCCACAATTGGGTGCCTTTTTCTGACTCCTAAATGAGGCAGTAGCAGCCATGTAATAAATTTGATAGTACTTAGCCGCATTTTATACTGTCTCTATATATCTTGTATACCCGTTTCATTCCCCTTTAATTCTGCTGAGCTGTTCTGTGCTTTGATGGTACTTTGCACTTGAATTTGCATCCCAGCAGGAAGGTTGCTCCTTTCTTCTTTTCTCTCTGAAATTAGGACCAAGCTACTTGCTGACTTCATTCAGCTTCTTTCATAACCCTCTCGGGCTGGGTGGGGAGCTGTGTTTTTGCCAGTGATAAGCCTTGGTTGTACACTGCAGACTTAGCTTTGAGCGCTGGCTGTGGCAGTGTTGTCTTTTGGTCCCCTGCACATGCAGCTGGCAGTGCTGGGATGGGGCTGCAAACAAGAAGGAAATAAATGAAGTAGCAGTGAGGGAGAAGAGGGAATGTGTGTGTTTGCTGGGGAGAGATTGTGACAGGAGCAGATCAGTCATCATGAAACAGGGAGACATGTTTGGGTGGGTAAGACTTCCATGGAGAACTGGGATAAAGGGGCCTCCTTATTGTGAGCATAAAATGTTGGAAGGACAAGAGCAAAGTCAGAAATTCCCCTTATGCATCCTAGCATTCATCCCAACTTTGTTGTGTCAGCTCTTGCAATTCTTAAATCTCAACTTCTGGGAATTGGACAATTCTGTATTGATCTAAACTTTTGTTGTAAAATGGTTTTAGCCATCATTGTTGGAGACAACAATCTGAACAGTGAAGCTTTGATGCACTGGAAAAGTCTGGGAGCAGCATGCCTTTAAAAAGGCAGTTTTATTTGTCTTCCTTAATTACTTCCATGTCTTTAAATAGTTCTTGTTTCAGAGCCTAGTTTGCCTGAGATATTTTCTTACCTTAGAAACTCAGTGATTGAAGGAATCTACTCCTTCCATTTGGGAAGTATTTTGGGATCCTGGCTGTAGGACTGTGTGTGGAGAGGATCACCTTTTTGTTTACTACGCTGAGGGTCCTGGCAGAGTGGTGAGGAGGCAAAGAGTGTCAGCAGCAGTGTGGGCACAAGTGTGCAGCTCAACAGCCTGGAGCAGACCCTCCATGAACAGCTGGGGGTCTCCATGGAAGAGCAGGGCCTGGCCAGGGGAGAGTTGTGGTGCTTGCCCTGGTCTTGATGAGGAGGCTCAGCCTTTTCTCCCCCGTCAACAGCTTGGTGTTTCTCTGAGCTCACCGAGGTCTCCTTCTTTCCTAGCTCAGTGCTCTGTGGGATTGCAGACTGTCATTTTGGGCTATACTTTGGCCCTGCAGCTGGAACAGCCTCAGCTGTGCTGCCTCCCTCCTCTGGCTTTCCTGGCAGAGGTCACCCTGCATCCAGAGGAGCCAGCATCCCACAGGCTGAAGTGACATCTGCCTTTCTTTTGGGATGGGAGGGCTACTGAGTGATGAATCTCTGCCTGAGTTTGGGACCTGCTGGTGGCTAGTTTGAGCTCTGCTCAAACTGCCAGAGATCAGCACATGTACAGGGGTCTTTTCAGCATGTTCTTTCCTGTGGTATTTCCTGCTGGATAGGTAAGCTGCCCTCCAAGAACACCTGACCATTCAGGATTGTTCATGGTCATCTGAACTGCACAGGAGTGTGTGTATCTGATAGAGTCCCAAGCTCATGTTAGGAAACTGTCTATTGTTTTTTAATAACTAGATATTAATAACTTAGAACATGACAGTAATAGTAGCAGAAGGAACAGGTAGGATGTACTGGGTGATTGTATTCTCTTGCTCTTTTGAGAGTTCAGGTTGCAAACTGTTATGTTAAACAGAGTTTTTTTAATTGATCCCTTAGGTCGGCCACATTTACAAAATATACATCAGCTCTGTAGTGTATTGCTCAGGAAGGGTATTGAGGAGTGCTCTTTGTCTTCTGACCTTTTCCTCTCGTTTCCAGGGTTATGATAACACGGAGAGCAGTGTCCGAAAAGCCAGTGTATTTTGCCTAGTGGCAATTTATTCAGTAATTGGAGAAGAACTGAAACCTCATCTCGCACAACTCACAGGAAGCAAGGTACAAGAGTAATGTGTCTCTGGTGTTTTGGTAGTGCAAGCCGTTCTGCTGGCTGTTCCTAACAGCAAGACCAGTGGCTTCACTGTAGCTCTGGGTCAAGTTCCCTGAACTCTCTTAAATCCTGTCTCACCCTGACAAATGCCCCTGGAGCAGCGCAGCACTTGTTCAGCAGTGTGAGCATTTGAAATCCCACTAAGAAAATTTTAATGGTGTTTGGAGATTGGTTTCATGATGCATTTGATCTTGTGTAACTGCATGCTGCCTCTGAGCAGGTCCTTTCCGCTCCAGCCACGTTTGTCTTGCTCCTTTGGCATTACATCCAGAGGTGATTGTGCGGTGAGCTGGCTCAGCTGGCTGCTCTGGCTGAAAACCAGATCTGCAATACAAATTAAATAGCTTTCAGTGTGCTCAGTGGCTGCACTGACATCCTCGTGCAGAGAGTGATGGGAATGCATGGGCACGGTGGGGGCGCAGGTTCTCTCAGCAGTGAGTTGTGATTAGGGCTGGTGGAAATGCAGGTAAAGCTTCACTCTTAATAACCCCTTTCCTTCTGGGACAACAGCAACCTCAAGGGACCCTTCAAAGGTCTTTGTACCCTGGAGTCAGACTAGCTACAAAACTCAAATTCTGACCTGATGCTGCAAGTGAAACCAAGCCCTTAATTCAGCTCTGTCCTCCAGGCTAGAATTTTGTGTTGGTGTTTGATTGCTTTTCAGAACTGCTCAATTAACCACCACATTTTTTTTTCTGCTGTTTTAAGCCTTCATACTCAAGATTTCTATGCAATTTTAAGATTAATTCTGCATTTTTGTTTCTGAAATAAATCTGTGCACATGAGTAACTACTTGGTTCTGAGGGCTTCATTCTGTCATTTTGAAGCAATAATTTCTTTCATGGGTAAGGAAGTGTGGTATAGGCCAAAACAACCTGAGACTGAAGACACTTGGATTTTATTTTTCTGTTGTCTTGTCACTAAACAAATGACAATTGTGCCTCCAAATTGCTCTGCAGAGAGACAGCTGAGGTTTACCTCTTTATAGTTGGGAAGTTAGGAAATCCCCTTATAAAATGTTGTAGAGGCTTTGTTATCCCAGTGTCCTTGGTGCCACAAACACACTTGGCCACATCACTAACTATAAACATGTAAGTAATCCTTCTGGGTTTATGCAGACTGCCTGCATGTTTGAAGTTAAATGTAAGCATGAGTCATTACAGGGTCTGGAGCTGAGGTGGCAAGGAGGAAAAAGAGAACAAAACCACGCAAGGGAAGTATATAGTCATAACAGCTGCAGTTGCACTAGATGTACCACATTAGTGAAGACATAATGACATTGGAAAAGAACATTTTATAAAGCAGGGAAGTTCAGGGTTTTTCCTAGAAGGGGGACCCATGGCTCTTGGATCACCAGTGTGCCTGCAGCCCTACTGACATCTGTGGGAATCCTGCTTGACCTGATCTGGCTGTGGGATTGAGGTCTGTGAACTGATGGCCGCTGAAGTGAAATACAAGAGGCTTTTCTAAATCCCATTAAATCTGTCTGTAACTTCAGTGGGACTGGGCATGGCTTCTTGTCTCTGTTCTGAAATATGGTCAGTTTTGCTATTGCTTTTCCTCCAGAGTGCCCAGTGTCAGCTCACCCCAAAATTACCTCACCACAGAATGCGAGTTTCTACATTTGCAACTTTTTCCTACCTGTTTTTTTTCTGGCATCTTCTCCTGACATTTGTTTCTTTATTTCAGATGAAGCTACTAAACTTGTATATAAAGAGGGCCCAGACCACCAACAGCAACAGCAGCTCCTCTTCAGATGTTTCAACGCACAGTTAATGGAGATCTGTGGACATATGTGTAGACTTAGAAGCAATCAACGGTGCCTCTCAGAGACCTTTCTGCTACTCTTCACTGGCGCACTCCATCAGCTTAAGGAGGCCATGCAGATATTTATTGCAATCAGTATTTTAGTCCCTTAAAAGCTTTTATGTAGAATCTTACTGGTATTGAATGTAAAGGAAGCAAGGTCTGTGTCGCAGTCTTCATTAAAAGTGAACATCAGAAAGCCATACTTAAACATATTTGTATAGCCTGCTGAAATCTCAGAAATATGTTTAGGTAAGCATTCTAACACTGAGTCCAAGAACCTGGACCCATGTAAAAGTCAAACAAATCTTGTTGGTTTAGTTCATACCCAGTTTTAGTTTCTGTGTGCTAGTTACCTGCTCTCTCCCCGCACCCATTCTGGCTGGGTCCTCCTCTTCTTACAAGTCTTGTGTTCCTGTTTTGTACTCCCTGTTGCAGCTTGCCTAACTTGCAGGGCTCTCCATGGGGGGACCTTTGCAGATGTGGCTGTGATTCCAGCCTCAGATGCTTTAATACTGGGAGATACCAAGTGAGTAATGAAAACATAGGTTCTTTTTAAACATCTGAGTTTTGTACATAGTTCTGACAGACCCCGGACGGGCTGATTTCTCTGTAACTGCTCTCCAGCCAGCTGTGCTGCGCATTACAGCTGGGCTCTTGCTCTTGCTCTTTTCATTGACTGTGTAAATATTTCTCCCCTCTCAACCCATCTGGCCCTTTCATATGTTCAAAAGACCCTCCAGGTTATCTGTTACTCCCCAAAGGGAACCCGAGACCCGATTCTGGGACCGACATCTGCAAATAGGATGGTGGAGTTAGGTGGGTGGATTTGGGTTAGGCTCTGAGTGTATCAGTGGGTGGGCAGTGGTAGCTGGCAGAGCTGTTCCTCAGTGCCAGCTGTTTTCCTTGAAATCTGTAGCATCAAAGGGCTGATCTGCTGCTCTGACTGACCCCTGATGCTGGGTGGCTTTGTCCCCGTAACTCCTTTGTGCTTTGGGCAAAATGTTCATCCCAGAGGACAGAAAGGGTATCTGAATCTGAACAGAAATACCACATGGAAGCACCTCTGAGCCAGCTGGGACAGTGCTGGTTGCCTGCCACAGCCCCTTCTCTTCCTGAAGACCCTGCAGTGCTGTTATCTGCCTTTTGAAACTCCTTCGTGTCTGTCCCCATGCACAGGCCTGCTGAGTGCTCTGCGTTTCAGAGGAGTGGGGTTCCCTCACTGGGCACTGCTGGCAGCAGTGTGCTCTGGGTGAGGGTGCAGGTGGGAAAATCCTTTTGCAGCCTGATGACACAGACCAGGTCAGAGGCAAACCAGCAAATCAAACACCCACAGAACTGCCCTTCCCTCAACAGAGACCCTTCTGTTTGCAAAGGGGGAGCTCCCCCGGCTCTGCCTATAACCAGGGAAGGCAGGAGGCTAATTAACATGCTGTGTTTGGCCCTGGGCTGGATCCTGGCTGATGGGCATGCCCACCCTAAACCTGCCGTGGATCACAGCTGGGGTTTTGCCCCCAGTGCCAGTGGTGTAAGAGGATGGTGGGACCTGCAGCTTATGGCTGCAGCAGTGGTGATGGGTGTGTGTTCTCTGGCTGCTCTCAGTGCCTTGGAGTCTCTCCAGCTTTCTCCGTCTCCACTTTGAGGAACTGAAGGGACACCTTGGGAACATACTATGAATATGAGACTCCATTACTGCAGCAGGGGAGGGTAAAGCCCCTTCCATCATTTCATCCCTGTGTGTTTCAGCCCCATCCCGGAGGAGCTAAGCTGGGAGCTGACACTTGGTGCCAGCTTCTTTCCCATTCCTGGTCTCAGGCGGGATTGGGGCTGGTGGGGTCTGTGTGGCGCTGGACTGCAAAGCTTGTTGGTCCCTTTCCCTGCTCACATGAGAGCAGAGGTGACCTGCTCCTGGTACATGCACGTGCAGGCTTTTGCTGGCTGCAGGGCTAGTTTCCTCATCTTTCCCAACAAGCAATGCTACGGCAGGAGAAACTCTGCGTTCCTGGGGTGTGGGATTCCCCCAGGGTCTTTCTGCAGGCTCAGAAAAGCCATCCTCACTAAAGGGGGGATTGGCTGCTCCATGGTTCATGTCTGCCTTTCCATGGACCATTTCTTTTCAACATCTTTCGGTATGCTTGTTAGAATGCTCTTTCTTAATTTTTTTGAATGATTCAAATTTGATTTTAACACAAATTTATTTTTCCTTTTGAGGAAATTTTCAGCTGACTTGGCAGCAGTTAGCTGTCTTGTTTGAATTTTTAGTAGTGGGCTAGGGTTTTTTTGGGGTTTGTTTTTTTTTTTTTAGTTGTACTCTTAACTGCTTAGTATTTATGCCTTTCTTTCTCCCCATCTTAGTTCAGCATCCTCTGTTCCAGTTCTGGGGCTCAGAAGGTCAGCATAGCTGACCAGGTGGTGTTAGTCCCTCCCAGCTGTGATGGAGCATGGTCCATCATCGTTTGCTGTTTGTTGCTTTTGATTTTTATTTTTTTTGCATTGAATGGCACACTGTAGCAAATCTCCAGGAATTTAATTCCTTCTCAAATGATTTTATATGTTTTATAAAATCCTGTTGGTATGCACTGAGAGTGAACGCACTGTAACGTCCCGGACACCTCAGTCGGGGTCAAAGCTCGTCCTTGAAAAGGCGCCTGCGGCCAGCCTGCGCTTCCCGAGGCCACTGGCACACCCGGGGCTGCAAAGGGTAGAATCAGGCCTTACTTTCTGAATCAGATTCAGTTCTGTTTGTCAACAGATGCTCATTAATGTGCTACTTAATTTTGTTGTGTAAGTCAGTCGAGGACTGTCCATCCTTTGAGTACTCTAGGATATGTTCTACCTGTACACAGTAGGAGCATTCTGCTTAGGTATTTATAAATCATCGCGGATAATGTACATAGTAGGGTTGTTTAGTATGTTGAACATGACCCAGTTTTTATTTTGTGTTTTCCTTCGAAGTACTCAAAGGGCTAGCTCTGAATGTCACCTCTCCGATCTCCAGTTTTGACTTCAACAAGCTGTACAATCATCTTGTTTCCTCTTCAGTGAGCATAAAGGTCTCTCTGGCTACAAATCACAGTGTCCACGCACGCTTGCAGAGGAAGGTCTGCATGCTGCAGTGCCTCACTGCATCGGTGAAGCTTGTGTTCACCTTCTCCTGGCAGTAGCCACCTACTGCAGCTGCCTTTTTTTTTCTTGCTGCCCATTACGCAGGGCTTCGATTTTTCATACCTTTAAAAAAAAAAAGAAAAAAAAAAAGAAAAAAGAAGTGTATTTTCTTCGCCCACCATGCTTTAAAAATCTGAATGGGAGAAAACTCTCAGCAGACAGCAGCTCTTGGCTGCAAGGTTGCCGAAATCTTAGATGTGGATGTTTTTTCTGCCATTGGCTGCACCAGTGCTCCGTGGGCATGGGCAAATCCTGGCTCCATCTGCCCCACAGGTCTACGTACTGTAGTTCTCATGTAGTTCAGAAATACCGAGGCATGTGGCTTTCTTAAGGTACACTATGTGTGCTTGCCTGGATTACAATACAATACGAGACTGTCTTTTTAATTGCTTATTACTAGCTTACCAATAACCTGTATAAGTAATGTAACTTGCATCTTTGTCATCAAAACCTTTTCTCCCCACCCCTTTATTTATCAAGCATAATATTACATATTAAGGGACAGAAAAATAGACCTTTGTAGTATACAGCAGGACGTTGCTAACAATGTTTTAAATGGGAAGTAAAAAAATGCTCTGAAAAATGCCAGCCATGAGAAATGACTTTGTTGGCACCGTGTTCATGCGCATGTATTTTTTTCTATTTTTTCCGCTTTTGTCATGTTACATCCATATCTGTATTTATATCTTATTTGTTTCACTTTTGAGTGTATCATGGCAATTGTACAGATGTTTTTTGTTAACATTTATGTGATAGAATTTGCTAAAAAAAAAATTAAAATAAAACCTTTTGAGTTTGCCCTAGAGTAAGTGGAAGTTGGGTTTCTTCTTGGGGGAGAAACACTGAAGTGGATTCATTATCCAGCACAGCTTATTCCAACCTGTGCTTGGAGATTATTTGGTCTTACTTGACACAGTTGTGTTTGAAAGCTGATGGTCGTGCAAAGTCATGTAACTAAGGGAGGAAGGGCTTCAAAGGTATCTGTGTTCTGAGGCTTGTTAAGAAAATTGCAGAGGTTTTAAAATACATGAGAGTAGAAATTTGAGTGATGATGTGTTTGGGGAAGTGAAGGAGTGCTGGGAACTGCACAGGTCTCTGTGCCTGGAACCAAACAACAAAGAACTTGAATTTGAATTGTCTGGGCAGCCTGAGTACTCAAGCACGTGTGTTGCCCTGAGGGAATAATAGCACATCACAATTTAAAAACCTGTAGTGAAGCTGTGCTCTACACTAGAAATTAGTCCCCTAAGGTATGATTTTTACCTGGATTATCAAGGCAAAAGGTCCTCAAATACCTTGTAGTGGGAGCAAGAAGCCCAGGAGTGCACAAGAGGTTCAGATTTTGTAGGGGAGGCTTTTGGTGTGAATATTCCTAGACAGAAGAATATATGGAGAGTGTCACAGAGTATGAACACCAGCCCTGTCAGTCCTTGTCACCAGTCCCTGCCCATGCCAGCCCAGGGACCCTTCAGCATTGAGATTCAGGGGCTGGGCTGGGAGCAAAGGACAGTGATGGCTCTCCCTGCTACAGATGGACTATCTTGCCCCTGCAGTGACAGGGTCATTTTTGACTCTGCTATGTGTCAAAACAGTGGGAGGGAGGTCCACCCTTGCCCAGTGACCGTGGCTTCTCCCCAGAACACTTTCCATGTGTCTTCTCAAGCAGTGCCAGGTACCTGGGGTTATAAGAAAGGGAAGAGAGAAGGAATAGAGTAGTACCTCACCTGGGCCTTGTAAAACTCCAGGTGCTGGCCTAAATGAACCTTACAGTACTGAGGGATTTGGAAAAGCTCTGAAGGCTGAGGCATTGCAAATGTTGTATTAGACAGCCCAAGCTGCAGAGCTGGATTTCACTGACATGTCCTTGAAATGGTCAGTCCTTGCGAAATCCATAGTGGGAGCTGAGGAGAGGGACATCCCACAAATGCAGAAATTGGTCGTTCTGGCACTTTGGGCAATACTCATGCAGAGGAGTCTGCATGGCTGGAGGTCTCTGCCCCTGTGGAGCACCAAGCAGCTTGGGTTGGATTGGAGGCGGCTGGGCACATGCCTGCTCCATCTCCAGAGTGACACTCTGTACCCTGTGACTGAGCTTTTCCGAGTCCTCGTGCTGTTGCTCAGGTTATGAGGAGGAAGGCCATGATGGAGCTGTGTTTGGCTCCTCACCAACCACCGCCAGATGCAGAGCTCTTGGAGAAGTTGGCTTTTCCCAGCACTGGCTCATGCTCCAGGCATTCCCTGCCCAGATCTGAGTGCCTGCTGTTCCCCATGGAAGACACACAAATATGGGCCTTGGTGCCAAGACTTGCACATTTAGGGGTGCCAGCACAGGCCACCCCACTCTGCTGCCCGAGGAGCATGGCAGAAGGCCAAAGTTTTATGGATTGCAACTGAAATACAGGAGCAGAAGGAAATAGTCTCCTGGCTCCTTCTGTGATGAGGGACTTGACGGTGATGTGATGGTTGTCTTGGGCACAGCAGTCACAAAATGATGGAGCTTCAGAGGAGTAAGGAGGGGAGTCAGCAGAACAGCTGCCTTGGGCTTCCAGAGGGCAAATTTGGCTTCTTTAGGAGACTGACAGAGTCCCTTGGGAAGCAGTTCTGAAGGGCAAAGGAATCCAGGACATTCTTCAAGAAGGAAAATCTTACAGGCACAGGAGCAGGCTGTCCCCATGTGCCAAAAATAGAGCCAGTAAGGATACAGCCCAGCCTGGCTCAATGGAACTTTGGGCTGGAGCTCGGGAAAAAGAGGAGAGTTTGTGACCTTTGAAAGAAGGAGCAGCAATTCAGGAGGACTACAGGACTGTAGGGATGTCATGAGGTTATGCAGAGAGAAAATTAGAGGGGCTGAATCCCACCACTTCTCCTGGGGAAACTGGCTGCTCATGGCTTGGGCAGGGGCACTCTGCTGGGTTAAAAGTTGGCTGGATGGCCGGGCCCGGAGAGTGGTGGTGAGTGGAGTCAAATCCAATGGGCGGCTTGTCACCAGTGGCATTCCTCAGGACTCCGGTTATGCAGAGAGAAAATTAGAGGGGCTGAATCCCACCACTTCTCCTGGGGAAACTGGCTGCTCATGGCTTGGGCAGGGGCACTCTGCTGGGTTAAAAGTTGGCTGGATGGCCGGGCCCGGAGAGTGGTGGTGAGTGGAGTCAAATCCAATGGGCGGCTTGTCACCAGTGGCATTCCTCAGGACTCCGTGTTGGGGCCAGTTGTGTTTAATGTCTTTATCGATGATCTGGGTGAGGGGATCAAGTGCATCCTCAGTCAGGTCACAGACAATGCCAAACTGGGTGGGAGTGTTGCTGCTGGATGGTAGGAAGGCTCTGCACATGGATCTGGACAGGCAGGATTGTGTGAGGTTCAGTAAGGTGAAGTGCCAGGTCCTGCACTTGGATCACAAAACCACAGGCAGTGCCACAGGCTGGGGCAGAGGGGCTGGAAAGCTGCCCCTCAGAAAAGGACCTGGGGTGCTGGTGACAGCTGCTGAACATGAGCCAGCTGTGCCCAGGGGCCAAGAGGGCCAATGGCACCTGGCCTGTGTCAGCAATAGTGCGGCCAGCAGGACCAGGGCAGGGATTGTGCCCTGTACTCGGCACTGGTGAGGCTGCACCTCAAATGCTGTTTTGGGCCCCTCCCTACAGGAAGGGCACTGAGGTGCTGGAATGAACCCAGAGAAGGGCAATGGAGCTGGGGAAGGGCATGGAACACAAATACTACAAGCAGTGTCTGAGGGAGCTGGGGGTGTTCACTTTGGAGAAAAAGGCTCAAGGGGGACCTTACTGCTCTGCATAACCAGCCGAAAGAGGCCGTAGTGAGGTATTCTCTCCTCCCAAGTAACAAATAGTAGGACAAGGGCCTCAGATTTCACCAGGGGAGGTTTAGATTAGATATTAGGGGGGAAAAAACATGGAAAGGGTTGTCAGGCATTGGAACAGGCTGTCCAGGGAAGTGGCTGAGTCACCATCTTTGGAGGTATTTAAAAGATGTAGATGTGTCACTTACGGACATGGTTTCATGGTGGACTTTGTTACCTTAGGGGTCTTTCCCAACCTAAACAATTCTATGATTTTCATGTGTTCTTTAGGATGAGACAGCAGTGCATTGACAGGAGAGAGTTTGTTTATTGAGCCACCTGAAAGTATCTGTCCCTTGTATCCCCTTTGTGCTTAAGTGCCTTGTCCTCAACCAGGGGACTGCTTCACGGATGGAGAATGAGGAATGGCTATAATCCTTGGTTTAGCTGAGCTTGCCCCTATGGAGGAGGACTGGAGTTGCTGCCAGCCATTAAAAGGTAGTTAGCAGATTCCTGGCAAGTGTGAAGACTTCCTGGAAGCACTTGCAGTCCATTCTCAATTCATTTCTCTGTCCTAAAGGATCTGAGCTGCTGCTCCTTCTTCAATCCCCCTCAAATGATTTTGTGACTCCTTCCTTCTGGCTAAGGGATGTTCCCAGAAGTGACTCAGGGCATGTCAGCAGAGTTGCACTCCTGGACCAGGTAAGTGTCTTATCTCAATTTGCTCCACTTAAAGAATGAGATATTTTGGCTCAAACTCCCTGAGAAAGTGCAGCTCAGTTGATCAGTGGTAACTTAAATCATTCCACTGCCTCTGATTGTGCAACCCAACTTCTTACTTGTGCAACCCTCATTTACCCTCTCCAAACAAATACTGCACAGCCCTCTCTCCCCTTCCCTTCACCAGCCCAACACATTTTTCCTGTTTTGCCTTTTCATACACTTCCATGAAGTATGGAAAGGGCCCCAGTGACTGCACCCCAGCCCTGGCAGGAGCCTGCTGGGTGGAGGCTCAGGGCGGAAATTCATGTAACACTGACCTCAGGGAGGAGAGGGCAGACCATAACCACCATCCCCTGTTCTGGGGGAAAAATGTCCTGCAAAGCTTTAGGGAAGCTGCTGGGGCAGCAGGGGCATGGAAATCAACCCAAGCAGGAGACTGGGATGGAGGGGGTCTCTCAGAGATTGGATGGTTGTGTGCTTGTATAGGTCCAGAGGAAGGCCATCACTCACAGTGAGCCCCAGTCATGGATCCATTTGTGGGCAACATGGGATTACAGCTGTCAGTGCACGTAAAATGGGCTGGAGAAGGTTGGCTCAGTAGTGGGTCAGCACCTGAGTGCCCAGCCATGCATGGCTTTCCCCTGCCAGGAGGATGGGAGCACAGTGACACCCACGGCAGCCACTGTGCCCCCTGGAGCACTGCAGCACAGGAGATGCTGACATGTTCCAGGTTCTCCCTGGGGATCTGACTGCAGCCAAAGGCTTGGGAAATATTGGGCTGTTAATCCCAAGGCCCTTACACACCACTGCTCCGTTCTCCATGCTGCTTTGTCATAACTCGGCACACACCGAAACAGG
>VZRL01002373.1:1145095-1235063 GCA_013397895.1 Origma solitaria | reverse complement strand
CCCAGAGAAGGGCAATGGAGCTGGGGAAGGGCATGGAACACAAATACTACAAGCAGTGTCTGAGGGAGCTGGGGGTGTTCACTTTGGAGAAAAAGGCTCAAGGGGGACCTTACTGCTCTGCATAACCAGCCGAAAGAGGCCGTAGTGAGGTATTCTCTCCTCCCAAGTAACAAATAGTAGGACAAGGGCCTCAGATTTCACCAGGGGAGGTTTAGATTAGATATTAGGGGGGAAAAAACATGGAAAGGGTTGTCAGGCATTGGAACAGGCTGTCCAGGGAAGTGGCTGAGTCACCATCTTTGGAGGTATTTAAAAGATGTAGATGTGTCACTTACGGACATGGTTTCATGGTGGACTTTGTTACCTTAGGGGTCTTTCCCAACCTAAACAATTCTATGATTTTCATGTGTTCTTTAGGATGAGACAGCAGTGCATTGACAGGAGAGAGTTTGTTTATTGAGCCACCTGAAAGTATCTGTCCCTTGTATCCCCTTTGTGCTTAAGTGCCTTGTCCTCAACCAGGGGACTGCTTCACGGATGGAGAATGAGGAATGGCTATAATCCTTGGTTTAGCTGAGCTTGCCCCTATGGAGGAGGACTGGAGTTGCTGCCAGCCATTAAAAGGTAGTTAGCAGATTCCTGGCAAGTGTGAAGACTTCCTGGAAGCACTTGCAGTCCATTCTCAATTCATTTCTCTGTCCTAAAGGATCTGAGCTGCTGCTCCTTCTTCAATCCCCCTCAAATGATTTTGTGACTCCTTCCTTCTGGCTAAGGGATGTTCCCAGAAGTGACTCAGGGCATGTCAGCAGAGTTGCACTCCTGGACCAGGTAAGTGTCTTATCTCAATTTGCTCCACTTAAAGAATGAGATATTTTGGCTCAAACTCCCTGAGAAAGTGCAGCTCAGTTGATCAGTGGTAACTTAAATCATTCCACTGCCTCTGATTGTGCAACCCAACTTCTTACTTGTGCAACCCTCATTTACCCTCTCCAAACAAATACTGCACAGCCCTCTCTCCCCTTCCCTTCGCCAGCCCAACACATTTTTCCTGTTTTGCCTTTTCATACACTTCCATGAAGTATGGAAAGGGCCCCAGTGACTGCACCCCAGCCCTGGCAGGAGCCTGCTGGGTGGAGGCTCAGGGCGGAAATTCATGTAACACTGACCTCAGGGAGGAGAGGGCAGACCATAACCACCATCCCCTGTTCTGGGGGAAAAATGTCCTGCAAAGCTTTAGGGAAGCTGCTGGGGCAGCAGGGGCATGGAAATCAACCCAAGCAGGAGACTGGGATGGAGGGGGTCTCTCAGAGATTGGATGGTTGTGTGCTTGTATAGGTCCAGAGGAAGGCCATCACTCACAGTGAGCCCCAGTCATGGATCCATTTGTGGGCAACATGGGATTACAGCTGTCAGTGCACGTAAAATGGGCTGGAGAAGGTTGGCTCAGTAGTGGGTCAGCACCTGAGTGCCCAGCCATGCATGGCTTTCCCCTGCCAGGAGGATGGGAGCACAGTGACACCCACGGCAGCCACTGTGCCCCCTGGAGCACTGCAGCACAGGAGATGCTGACATGTTCCAGGTTCTCCCTGGGGATCTGACTGCAGCCAAAGGCTTGGGAAATATTGGGCTGTTAATCCCAAGGCCCTTACACACCACTGCTCCGTTCTCCATGCTGCTTTGTCATAACTCGGCACACACCGAAACAGGCCCAGAGAAGCCACCACTTTCCCATCCCCGCAGTGTGTACCCAGGCTCGAGTGCCAGCCCTTTAACCACGAGCCGGGGACTCCACTGGCCGCACAGCACAGGGACAGTGGCAGCGGGTGCTTGTCCGACGGGGCAGGCAGGATCATGGGATGATGCTCTTGGGGTTCAACCCACCGAGGGGTTGGGGCCGTAGGGCTCAGCAGAGAGTGCTGGGGCACCAGGGAAAGGCAGGAGCTTGTTTGGGAGCAGAGGAGACTGGGAGCAGCACACGGGCAGCGGAGGGGACGGCGAAGGCAGTGTAAACCAGACCGAGCTAACGCGGGGCTGGGGGGATTACAGGGTGCCAGGGAAGCTGCTCACAAACACATCGGGGACAAAGCAGCCCTCCAGAGCGAGGGGTAATGAGTAATTAATGAAGAGAGGGATGAAATTCATAATGACTCAAAAATGTCCGAGATAATGAACTCCTTTTCTTTAAATCCACCTTTAACAAGAAAGCTAAGGGAAAGGATTTAGATCAATTAAGAAGCAAAGAAAAGCAATCTTATAAAAATAGCTATTGACACAAGCAAGTGGGGGAACAGCTGGAAAGTCTTCCCGTGGCAGTGTATAAAACAACTGTGTATGGCGTAAAGACACCCCTAAGTGACAGCAGGTAGAGTAACAGCCAGGAGGGAGCTTCAGAATACATCAACAAATCACTGCAAATGTGGCAGGGGGCTGGGGAAGTGTCTGAGCTCTGGGGAGACCATGGTGGGGAGCAGCAGAGGGCAGGGGCCGCAGTGCACTCCCGTGGGATGCAGCAGCCCTGTGTGAGCATCAGCAGCCACTCCTGGGCATGGGTTACGGAGTTAGCCTCAAAGGGACGGCCCCCATTACCTTCAAACTTACCAAAGCTCGGGGGAGACAAAAGAGGCTGGAAGCATTGGAGCAGCCCCTAAAACACATTCATTACCTCCCACTTAGAGGAAATATTTTTGTCTCTCTCTGTCTGTCATGCAGCAGGATACCTGGGATATTCTTTTCCTGCCCCGGTCACCCAACTTCTTAATGCCTATAACCCCACCTGTCTCCCCACTGCCTCACTAAGGAATAACCCCTGTAATCCCTGTTGTGCCTGGAGCTGTCTCCTGCCCCCTCAACAGGTGCCCTGGCACAGGGTTTCTCCTGCTTCCCATGCCAGAATGCTCCCTCATGGCACAGGCTGGGCTGGCTCAGCATCCCTGGCTGGGTTGGTGCTTGGGACAAGAAGGGTTAAACAGATGGCCCTGTCACAGGGGCAGTTTCTTGACTGCCGGTCTATAAATAGGAGCTGGGTTTCTAATCTGCTTGCCACTCGTTTCCACTCCCCGCCAGTTTTTTCCTGCTTTTTCCTGCAAGGAGGTACCTGCAACTGCCACAGTTTGCAGCCACTGCTGGGAGAGGAAGAGGAGCAGACAAGTCCTGCCCGATGAGACTCATCTGTCAGTCCTACTCCAACCCACCCTTGGTAACACATGCCAAAAAAAAGGGAAAAAAAAAAAAGAAAGGAGAGAAACCAAGCCCTGCCCTGGCAGGGACTCCAGGGTCTGTCCTGAGAGTCCCCAGTCCAGTTTGACTCCCTGCCTTGCCCCTCCAGAGCCACCTCAGAGCCATCCCTTTTGGGACAGGTGAAGCCCTGGTTCAAGCACTGCAAGCTGATGTGGAAGACCTGGTTCTTCTCCCTGGGTGAAAAATCCCCCTTGGTGGAGAGGGAGCAGGGAGTGGGAGCTGACAGCATTTTTGGTCTCTGCAAGTCTCCAATCTGCTGGCTGCCCGCAGGCCTGCATCCCCTGCCCTATCTCCTCCATCTCTCCAACAACGAGAACAACTCCATCCCTGCTGAGCGACAGGCTGTAAATCCTTGTGAGGACTTGCTGGAAGAAGGGACTGGGGTTTGCAGAGAAGGTCTGTGAAGAAAAGCTGGCTTCCCACTGGGGTGGGGAAGACATGGGCAGGTTGGAGGGAGGCCAGAGATTAGTGAGAACATGATGACTCGCACCATGCTTGACCTGGGTTGGATAACAGGCAACAGAAGGGGCTCAGGGAGACATGAGAGCAGCCCTCAAATATGCAAGAGGCAAATGCAGAGGGGGGGTTAATCTCTTCACTGGATAGGGCAAAATGTTTTGGGCTTAGCAAGAAAAATTTAGATGAGGAAAGCCTAACAGTCAGAGTAATAAAGTTAACTTGTTTCCAGGCTTGATTTTGATAAAGGGGTGATTTGATCAAGCATGAGAGGGAACAGAATCCTTCTGTTGTCTTGACCTGCTGTATGTCTGTCCACTTACACTTGAAAGCTTGGACAAGGTTCTCTGTTGATGCACAAGGAACAGACTGGAGGGGAATTGGCCAAAGTGGGGCAGTTCATTGCAGGGCTCCTCCCGAGCACAGTGTCCACACAGCAGAGTCAGGGGCATGTCCCAGGGACCTTTCCCTGTGTGCCCACCCCGAGCTTCATTGCTGCCCACAGACAGACACTTTCCAAGGCTGCTGACTCACTGAAACGGAAATGTTCTACCAAAAAATGCTGAGTTTGATAAAATTGCTAAGGGATGCTGCTGGCTTCCCTGACGGCTCGGCTCTGTGCCCTGCATTTGGAATAGCTGCTGGGAGGGAGGTTAGTTTTTGCAGCCAGAGAAATGTGATGCTCGGGGCGCCCAGGGTGATGGCTCTGCTGGGGCTCCGGATGGGCTGTGCCCAGCCAGGGCACCCTGGTGGCGTCTTCAGCCTCATGTCCCCCAGCACTCTGCCTTGCAGCTGCCCCTGCTCTTCTTGTGCCATGGGGTGTCTTCCATGGAACATGTCTTGTTTCAGATATTAAACTAACCTTTTTTTCCTCAAAAATCTTGTACTGCACCTGCACCTCAGGATGTCTTACGCTGGGAGGATGGAGAACACCTGCCCAAAGTGACAGTGGTAGTAACTTAGTCCCTGTCTTGCAAAAGGCCAGCTCTTCTGGCCAACAGAAAGAAATAAATGGAGGTGGTTATTGGCCTTGTAGAGCCAACCCAGGTAAGCAGAAAGCACCAGTTGCTTTTGCATTCCATTGATGGTGGAGAAGCACCTCCAGTCTGACTCAGTTTGGCTCCCAGCAACCTCAGCCTGTGCTGTGCCCATCTGAGCCCTCACAGGCTCCCCAGAGCTGGGGCTGAAGGTTTGGCCACCCTCTTCCTCGCTCAGCTGTGCCCTCTCAGTGCTATCATGGGTGTTTCTGGAACCATAAAGGGCTCCTTTTGCTGTTCGCCAGCTCCCACTTCTTGTTGCAGCTCCCTGTTTTATACCTGGCTGCAGATGGTCCCTGCTAAAGGACCATGGTGGGCTCTGTCTCTGAAAGTTTAATGCATGCACCATTTAAGAAGTCCCTGGAGGTTTTCCCTTCCAATGAGCTTCTTCATCATGCTGGTAAGCCAAAACTGCTCCTGGCAGCTGGGCGCTGAGAGCCAGGAGGTGATATCCTTCACCTCTGCTGCTGAGAGGAGCCTGTGCCCTACCTTTGGCTACTCCTGGGTGGTCAGCCATAGGTGATGGCTCCAGGGTTTCCTCTGAGACAAACCCTTGCTAGTAGGAGGTGGGGACAGGACAGCCCTTTTTGTTCTGAGCCAGAAGCTGAAATCCAGCCTGTGCTAGGGGTAAACCAATGCTGGGAGCAACTGGGAGTACTGGAAAGGGATCCTTGAGAGGGATCCTGGCCTAACCTGTGATACCTCTGCAACCAGGGCAGAGGGCATTGGCTCCCCAGGAAGTCCCCTGAGAGCCGTCAGGGTCACTGTGGGGAAGGGACGAGAGCATCACTGCAACAGGCTTCGAAAAGCCAAATCCCTGCGAGTTGCCCAGCTCCTGACACGCACCATGGGAGACAGAGGCCCCTCTCATCCCTTTGGGACCTGTCTGCAGCTTGGAACACTCCCCGGAGTGCAGCACTGCTAGGATGTGGGAATGTCCTCTCAGTAGCATTTGCCCTGCAATCGTTGCCTGCATGTGGCTTCTCACTCTGTTTTGGCTTTTGGCAATCGCTGTGTTTTGGGCAAGCGCTAAACATTAACTTAGATTTGTACTTAATAACTTGGTGGTGTGTTTGGAACTCCGTGCAGAGGGAGGGGACATGCTCAACCCCCTTCCCCTGGCCTTGCCAAAGCAAGAGAATCACTGAGCGCACACCATCATTCACTGAGCACACACCTGTGCTTGGCTGAAGGCACAGTCAGGTACCCAGCAAGTCTTGTTTTCATCCACCAAAAATCTCTGATTTCCACAATTACCGTAATTAGGAGGACCTTACTGATTTGAAAGCAGAGTGAATAACCTTCTCAGCAGGAATCAAAGCCCCGGAGGGGACCGGTATGTACAGGAATGGCATTAACAACTAATCCCCTCTAATCCAAGATGACATCCTTATCACATGAGGGCATAAAATGCAATTACATTTATATAGTGCTATCTCCAGAACACTAAGCAAATATTAACCAATCCATCTTCCCAGGGCTCCTGTGGGGACAGCCAAGTTGCCCTGGATGTGCAGGTGGGGAAACAGAGGTATGGGATGGTGCACTAACAGGGGACCTTTCAGGAGAAAGCCTTGCAAACTGTGCATCCAGAAAAAGAAATTAGCAAAGCAGTTACAATCACTGGGAGATCTTTGGGGGACATGAGGCACATCTTCTTTCAAGGCTTCTGTTACCAAGGGGATGGTGAGTTTCTGCTTTTCTGCTGTTTCACTGCACTTCCAGGATCCCTCCATAGCTATTACACATCTGCAGGGAGTTAAAGCACATGTTCCGACATGGGTTTCCTCTATTGTTGACACCCATTTAAATTATATCCAACCATCCCTTCATCTCTGTTTGTGCTAGGGTTTCTGTTCTAACCTCATGTCCCAGGTTCCCCCCAGCTCACGGATGCTGCAGAAGGTGCCTTTGCCAGGGAGAGCACTGCTGTCCTCCCCTTCCCTTGGCTCTCCGAGGTCAACTGGCCCTGAGATGGGAAATGCAACTGGTGGTCCCTGCCTGTGTGGGGTGACGCCACTTCCCTTGGGACTAAAGCCAGTGTGCAGGCTTTGCAACCTGAACTGAGGACTGCCATCCCTTGGTGCCAAGGGTACCCGGCAGTGGGCAGGGAGCTCTGCCTCAGTCCTGCCTGCACAAGGCCTTTCCACGGGCTGTGGGTTTTTTTCCTTTAGAGTCTGACCCCTTGGAGCAGCAGGACCATTTGCAGCAGTGGGGGATGTGATCCTCTTATCAATGTTGGTTAGCCTTGGGTGCCCTTGACAAAGAGCTGCTTGTGATGGAGGAAGACACTTAAAAACAGCCACATTTCTCAAGGCCTTGGGATAAGATTATATTTCTTGGGCTGGCAGTGCTCTCTGCTTTAAAAGCAGTTGGATGCAATTAAGTGTGAAGTACCAGTTCCTCGGCCAGTCTCTAAAATCAAAGACACCCACAAAAAGGCCACTGGCATTTGAAGGACAGAAAATTGAAGAGGCGCCTCTTTGGTGATGTTGTTTCCTTGACTTGAGGACATCACCCTTGAAGCTCTATCCCAACACACACTTATCAGAGGGCCTGGGAAGAGCTGTGCAGTTCAGGGTGAGGAGAGATGGTCGCAGTATCCTCTGGGTGCTCCCCGGCTCTGGGTCACCTCTCCCCACTGAGAGCTGCTGCCTTCAGGAACCAGTCAGTGAACGTCTTGTTTCACTTTTCCTTGGGATAGTGGGAGCGAATGAAACAAAACAGTGAAGATTAGGACTCATGGGTTTGTTTGTTTTATTAATAAGGTTCCAGATTTTCTGGAATAGAAAAGAAGATGTTGTATGCAGAAAATGTCAGCAAACTTTGTCAGGCACAAGGAGGGAAGGAATGCCATCGAGGCAGGAAGATGTAGAAGTGGTTCATGGAAAGCTGTTTAGACACTGGTCTCTTTGGAGTTCAGACTATGCTATACCCTCAGTGGTATTCATCCCTCACTAGGCTGAGAGCAGATTCCATCCTCAGCCCTCCCTTGGCTTCTTCCCTCCCTGCTCCCCACACTGTGCTGGCACCACTGCTCCACACTGGGACTCAGATCCAGGGACTGATCCACCTGAGAAGCAAACTGAAGACCAAAAAAAAAGCCATTTTTTCTCTCATGAAGAAAGAGCAGTTCCCAGAGGGAGCTACTTGCCTCCTGGCACTGCTGGTACAGGTGAGACGAGAGATGCAGCATGTCCTCCAGTGGGCAGGTGGAAGTGCATGGGGAGGCAGTGCAGCACTCAGGGCAGGATTGTATCACCCCAAACCCACTGGGGACACCTCAGTTGATGAGAAGTGAATGTCACAGCAGGTTTCTGCCTGCTGAGAAGCTGCTGCTAGCTCCATGTTTAGGGTAGCCAAAAATCCCTATGCTAAGAGGTTGCCTTCCAACCATGAGGCAGTTAGAACCCACAAATGCCCAAATGTTAGCCTGCAGCAGAGTAAGGAGCAATCTTTGCCCTTTTAGAAAGCTCACCTGACACTTCTTTTCTAGCTTTATAATGCTGCCAGTGAACTGCTGGAACATGTGTGACTTGGCCAATGTGTCCTCTAAAAGCCATTGAAAATGTTCCCTTTCTTTGCCCAAGGGCCCCTGGCTCCAGAGTCGAAGGGTTTCCTCCCTCTGCTTCTGGAGCTCAGGCTGCCCGGATTAAATCATGTATTGAAAAATTCCATAGCAGCTTCCGACCTCAATGAATAGCATATTCAAGGCCACTGGAAGGCTCTTGCATTTATGCAGTTCAATGGTTTTCAACTATTATTTTTATTTCCAGTAGAGATGGGAATCCCCAAAAAGTCACATCCGTAGCCAGCTGGCCTGTGAAGTGCAATCACTTTCCTCAGGAGTGGAAACACCACCAGGAGCAACGTGGGCCAGATGCAGTACCCTGGCACCGATGGTACAGACAGCTTTTCAATGTAGTTTATGCTTGGATTGCTGGATTAAAACCTCGTAATTTTACTCACTGCTAAGGTTAGGAAAGTCCAAACAAGAAATCTGCAGGAAGAAGAACTCGAGAATAATTTATTTTATGCTTTTGAAGAAAAAGAGCACAGGAGGCGGGTATAATGATAAAATCAAAATGCTAGCCACTCCAAATAAGTGGAAACTATTGAAAAGCAGCTATGATGATTAGATATAAATCTGACTGCTTGACACTACTAAGTAGATGATGTGACCTCGGGTTTATTTTATTTATTTATCATTAAAAAAGGTGCTGTCTCACAATTGATAATCTCCATGACTGCTACTGCTCACACCAGGTGTTATGAGCTGGACACTTCTGGATGCACTCAGCTTCCCCGTCAGTGTTACCACCTCACTTCTGTTTGTGCCAAGAAAAGACTTTCCCAAGAGATGTTTATAAACTGTGACCAAGTTTCTTAACCTTGTTTTGATAAATGAAAGCAGATGTTTGGCAGGATTCATCTGATTCATCTCCAGTGTTTATAGTGGTGGGATCTCACTGGTACAATCCAAGGAATTTAGGATGCTGTGCACCCTATCCTAAACAAATATTTATATTTAGTCAAATAAGGAAGTCTAATCCTATTTCACACTAGCATTTATAATTTTTACATCCTTAGTCTATCTACAATAATCTGTATTCAAGACCACAAGTTTCTTTTACAACGGGCAACATGCACCTATAGCACAAGCTCTTGGTTGAATTACTCTGTGGTAACACTTGTTTAGCTGATGCCTTATAAACAGATATGGCAGGAGTGGTTATTCCATTCTCTGCTCAGGGTCAGCTAAGAGCAAATCCACATTGTATTTCAGTGTCAGAGGAACCCATGTCCTGGGATGAACCAAAAAAACTGTTATATGGACAGCATAAGGTTGCATTTATATGAACACCTGCATAGGTTGGGTAGTAATTTTTTGTCATCCTGGTTCTAGAGAGGGGAATGAAGATGGTTTGTGTGTTAGACTTTTTAATCTCAGTTAATTGATTGCCAATTCATCTGAGGCAGTTAATAGATTTGGAGAAGCTAATGGCATGTCTGTCTCAGGACAGAATTATATCCGTCATTCCTTCCTCGAGCTGAAACTCAATGTTGGTAAATTGGCATTGATTGATTGAAGTAGAACTACAGAAAAAACTTCCTCTGAAAGTCTGCACTTGTCTTTACTATGAAATACGGGAGTGTTTCTAGCCTGAGACAAAATCCTACTGAAGACAACAGTTCCTGCTCGGTACAGTGAGCTCTGATTACATCCTTGGTATCTGTTGTCTCTTTAGTCCAACAGCTGTTTGACAGTCAGGCCTAGAGGAGGCAAGACACGGTGGGTTTTGCCATGCTGTAGGCAGCAGCACTGAACACTGTGCGTCTGAACTGCTGCTGACCGCCCCCAGCTACATCATGGGAAAAGCTACAGTAATGGGCCCCAGGAGGGCTGTGCAGTGAGGTTAGTTACTGCACTGTGAAAACAAACCCACAAGCCTTCTTTGGGAAGTGAAGAGGTAGAATTTCTATGCTTTGGTCACTGGGATTGTCTTATTTGAGGGTATTCCTTACTGCTCGTGCCCTCAGATGATATCCCATTCCTCTCTGGAAGTCTTTATCCACAGCACATGGGTACCTCAGTGGGCAGGCGATTCGTGTACTAAACAGACTTGAAATTGGTGATTTGTCTTAAAAAATTTGGAAACAACATTGTCTTAAACCACTGCCTTGGGTTGTGTGGGAATGTGCCAAAATTGTCACATTTCTATTGGTCTCACTAAGGTTACTGCGAAGTCATATCAATGTACCCACTGTTCATGCAGAAAGATAAAGTGTCTGTGTTAGATATTAGGATATTAGGAAAAGGTTCTTCACCCAGAGGCTGGCTGGGCACTGGAACAGCTCCCCAGGGAAGTGGTCACAGCACTGAGCCTGACAGAAGAAGTGTTTGGACAATGTCCTCAGGCACAGGGAGTGACTCCTGGGTTATCCTGTGCAGGAACAGGAGTTAGACTCGATGATCCTTGTCAGTCCCTTCCAGCTCAGGATAGTCTGTGATTCTGTGATTCTTATTCCACCTACATGGTTTTGACATTTATGTAACTCCACTGTTTTTTGTCAAACAATTCTTACGTTTATCCCTGGATGCATAAGACGAAAGGGAAATCACAGACTTCAGTACTGCATATCCCACCTTGAAAGGGATGGCTTCTCCCTGGTCCAACTGTATGGCTGCTAAGGAGAGCTGGACTAGGACTTGTCACCCTGGGATTTATTCACACATCCATCATTGTCCTGCTGATGTCAGTTTAACCTAAAGTTCCCCGCAATGTAAGATGACGTTTTCATTAGCTAATGGTGATGGAATATTTGCATGTGTAAGGTGCACCCACACTCTGTGCCATCATACGAAGTTAATACAAACGTATTAACTCGTTAATAAAAATGTATTAACTTGCCCGACAGGACTTGTAGAGACAAGAGATGACACCTTGTATAAGCAGGAAATCTGGGGTATCCTGGGGCAGAAAGAAATATTGAGGAAATAAACGCATTTGTAAGTAGCAGTAGAGATCACTGTCCACTCACCTCACCTTACCTTACCGTGAAGGGAACTTGGGAGGCTTCATTATTTGACTTGGGAATTGCTGTGCAAACACAATAAAAAAGTCTTAGAATTTGTTTATAAAAATTAAGGGAATAACATGTTATTAGAATAATTGTACAAATTACTGTCATTGCAAAATTGCTTTTATGTATGAATATTCCAGTTGGGAATAATTACAGTCAGACTACATGCAGCTAATAAGAGAAAACCACACTCCCTTTTCCAGTCTATCTTCTTCTTAGTTATGAATTTGTTGTGCGAATCATCTAACCAGAGCATTTCTATAAGAAAAACCTCATTCGATGGAAGCTTTACTTTGAATCAAAGAACAAATATTACTATAATAATAATGATCATAATGGTCAATGTTTTCTTGTATTTTGAGTTTTTAAACACAGTGCTTGTGAAAGACTAGTGATCTTGTAGCTCTAAGTTGTGATTCTGCTGAGGTACTAAGCATTCTCCGAGGGACTACTGAAAGGTGTTCTGAGTACATGAAGGATCTTAAATTGTTTTCCTCCCAAGGAATTTAAAATGTCTCTAAAGCGTTTCAGGGAAAATGAAAGACTCTAATTTATTTCATGCTTTGTGCTGTCCTACACCAGATAAATGCCCTGGGGTGGAGCATTTGAGTTCTTTCTACATGCTCAACTGTGTCTAATAATTATCCTGGAATTATTTCAAGTCTGAGGAGTTTACATTGGAGAGGATGTGTCTACTTGACACTGTTACTTTGCCAGCTCCAGATTATAATAAAGCCTTTCCTCTAGAGTTAAAAATAACCACTTTTCAGCTGGCTTTTGCAGAGAAGTCTCACTGGGGCAGGACAGCACATGCAGTAGAGCAGCATGTAGACCTTTTACCATGAGCCTCTTCAGGAAGTGGGAAACTGTGGCCAACCCACGTGCGCTAGGGCATTACATGTGTGGTGAGACCTGGGCCTTGAGCAGGAAGGGGACTGTGGGGCATGTACACTAAAACCTGTGTCAGGACCAAAGCACCCCGTGCAGGATTTCACAGACTTGTTGAAATGTTGGTGGGAAGGGAACCCTGAATGTCTCTAATCTAAACTCCACCTCAATACAGGGCTGGAGCCTACACTGGATTGTGTCGACCATGGCTCTGCTGCTGCAGTCTTGAACACCTCCAATGATGGAGACGCCACAGCCTGTCTGGTAACCTGTTGCAGTCTTCTGGTGAAGAAGGTTTTGTTAATGCTCTGTCTAATCTCCAAGTGACAGGTAGTGGACATTGCCTTGATCACTGCTGCTAATGAGAAGGGTTTGACTTCATCAGCTTTTTTAATGCCTTTGCATATTGGGCTGCTATTAGGACCTGTCTTGACCTCATCATCCTCAGACCCAGCAAGCCTAATGCCTTCAAGCTCTCCCCCCAGGAGAAGTGCTCTGTGCCCTGAGTGTTTCAGCAGTTCACCTGCAGGATGCTGCCCAAATTCTCAAACTTGAACAGGAACTGCAAACAGGTACAGCTCCACAGCACCAGGGAGAAGGGGTTGGTAGCTTTCCTTGATCTCATGCATTTCGAGGAATGGCTTGCCTCATTTGTGGCATGAGGGAGCTGTTGTTTCATACCTAATCTTTCATGATAACACTTGGGTCATCCTCAGCTGGGCTGCTCTGCAGTCACTTGGTTCCCAGCCTGGACTGATGCGTGGGGTTATTCCAGCTTGGTGCAGTGTTTTGCATGACTCTGTAAAACTCCATGAGGTTTCTCTTGGCCTCAAGTCTCCCAAGGTCTCGCTGATCAAAGCACTGGTGCTCAGTATGCCAACCACCCCACCCAGTTTGGTGGTGCCTGCAGATGTCCAGAGGGTGTCTTCTGCCTCTTGTTCAGACTTTTAGGACTGCCTTTCCACGAGTAGACAGGACACAGCTTTGGTCTGTGGTATCTATGGCCTAGACATCTTCTGGCACCTCTTCTGCTTTCCCACTCCCACCCCTGGCAAAGCTGGCTGAAGCAGTCAGTTCCTGGCCTCTCCTTTCCCTGCTCTCCTCTCCCTGCATGTGCTGACACAAGTGTTTGGGGCAGGGTGGCAGACCAGGCTGGTGGGCGGATGTGGGATACACACAGCCATCACAGATATTTTTGTCCCAGCTACAATTTTTCAGCTGTGAAGCAAAGCTTCCTTGGGCAGGGGAGCTGTGAGCAGAGCTGGGCTGTTGTTAGATCTGGGTGATGATGCTTCACCTCCTGCCACTGCTCCCCACAATGCACCAGGCAGTGACGGTCCCCCCGGTCTGGTGGGTGTGAGGTATTCACGCCACTCCAGCCAGGACAGGAGCGCAGCACATGCGGTGACCTCGGGCAGAGGGACCGTAACTAACTCCCAGACGTGTTCTGGGCACAGCTGTTTGCAGACTCAGTATCTGCTGCTGGCCAAAAAGTACATGATTTTTTTTCCCCTGCTGTTGTTCTTTCTTTTCTTTTTCTTTTTTTCTAAAGTCATCTGCTGCTTTCCTGCTCGTTGGCTCCAGGGGTCCCTTGCAGCAACGTAAACACAGCTACTGTGTGTCCCTATGATTGCAGCCTGTAGCTCACAATGAGACAGCCAATGCCAATAGATGTATAATGAGCATTTAAAAAGCACTTATTTTGTCATCCAATCATCCATCTTCCTCATTGTGTAAATATTTTTTTGTTTCCACAACAAAATGACTTTAAAAGAAATGTTCACCAGGAAGAAAGAAAATTTTGATTCTGATGATAAAATCAGGACAGTCAAAATGATTAATACGACATTGGGGAGAACTTGCAAATGAGGCTTAATTTCTGTGGCAAAAAACCCTCATGGATACATCAGTGCTATGCTGTGCCTGGAAATTTAGTGGCAGCTGGAAATTTGATGGTGACCTCTGATAAGTGAGAAAATGGTGAGAGTTTTAATGAATGACTTGAATAAGAAAATAAGCCAGTCTGTGTGGTATTCCTCCTGATATTTGTTTTGCTATTAAGTTCAGTTAATGTGGTTCTCATTGTGTCATGATGATTGTGTTGACAGCACATCGTGACATATGAGCATCGGGGCAGTTTGATTGTCAGGGAAGGGGACACATTGCTTCACACTCACGAGGTACAGCAGGGAGGTGACTGTAATAAGATGACATCTGGAAGCCTTTGACAGGAGACGTCAGAGATCTTAAAGATAGAAAGAGTCCTGGTGAGCTGCTTTGCTCTCCTCTGTCAAACTGGCTACAGCACCTAAATGAATTCCTTTCTGTTCACCTTTTTCCTTTTTCTCTCTTTCCCCCCCCTCCTTTCTTTTCTTTTTTGAAAAAAAGATGAGTCTGTAATTACATCTAGAAAATGGGGATAGTGAGAGGTGGCTTTAAGCACAAAGTTTGAGAAAGTTACACTCATGGTTGATTACATTAATTGCGGTCTGTTCTTAGCCTTGCTTTATTAACTTGCAGTGTTTATTCTGTAGCTCTTGTATCTTTGTTGTGAGGTCTAGGAGCATTCCTTATGAAATGTTGATTTTCCATGTGAGTATTTATAGAGTATGTTTGAGTCACCTGCTAATCTTCCTCTTGTAAAACCAAAATAAGCTCCATGTTTCTGTCAGTATAATGCACAGTTTCAAGGCCTTGTTCATTCTCAGTTTTTCCAGTTCAGTGTCCTCCTTCTTGGCTGTAACACCACAACTACATTCATGTTCCTGCTGGTAGCCACTGGCCAGAGCTTCTGTTCAGTAGAGGGCAATGGGAACCCACCTAGGCTTGTTTCCATCTGAAAAGTGGACCAACATGGAATATATGAGGAGACCTTGAGGGTCAGTGGGTACCTGTGAGAGCCTGTACTTGCCACTGGAAGCAGTCCCAAAGCCTGTCAAAGGCAAAGCAATACCTTTTTTATTTAGAGCAATAAGGGCTGTGTAAAAGCTGTTCCTTTCTTCATTCATAATATTGCAGTTGATTAAAACCTCAGGTTTCCACTCCTTTCTAGTTTCTGGTGCCTCCAGTGTTTTCCAGGGAAAGCTAAGCAAATTAGCTGGTCACAGCCCAGTCACTTTTCTTGGTTATCTTGCAGAGCCTCATTCAGTATAACTCCCCCAAGGATCCCCAAGTCAAAGGCTGGAAATGTGTGAGCTAAAACACACAGAAAGGCAACGCAAAAGACACCACGCTGACTGTTTTCCTAAGAGCATATTCAGTGCTTGGGTGACCATCTCAGTAAGTCTTCCCAAGTCTCTGCAGCTCATTTCAGATCCCAGATCAGTTCATCCAGACTCTGTGGTCTGTGCCTCAGAAGGGAGGTGAAGTAATCCCTGAATAACCTTGACTAATACCATAATGGCAGCTTTTGGAAGCTCTTCAATACAGTATAATGTTCACCCTTGATCCTTTACCTGGCACTTTGTGAACACAAAATTGCTTAACTGATATAGAACATCCTGTTAGACTTTCCAGAAGCAACTCAGATGATTGTGGTGGAAGTCAAAAAGGTCTAGAGATGCTTTGTTTCTTTTCAGTTTCATGGGAGTTAAGTGTTTAATTTCTTTTATAGATCTGTAGCCATCTCTATAGTGTTATAATGCTCACATCCCTTTAGCCCTTGGCTAATGGGAACGCTGTTCTTCCAGAGCAGAAAGGGATCAGAGTATGTGACTGTGTCTCAGTCACTTCACTGCAAATTCTACTACTTTGGCTCCAGGTGCTGAAAAGCTGATCAAAACCTCTCGACTCTCCAGTGAAGCAGATGAAAGATGTTTCCCACTCAGTGCTTAGCTAAAGGGATTGCAACAAACAGTGAAGCAGCAGAATGAACTTTTGGACTGGACTCACTGGCACAGTACTTGGGTGTCCAGGTACAAACATCCACAGAAGAAGACACTTATTTTTAAAATACCTTTTTTCAACACAAAAAGTATCCCAAGGTCCCTTCATAGCATTACCTCAAGTAGAAAAATCCATCAAGCAAAATATTCAATCAATCCCTTTTAATCATATGATCAACGTATTTTACCATGGCAAATTGAACAAACATCTAAAATGAGAGAGGAAGAGCAGTCAGCCCAGCAAAGAAATTACTTTGATCTGGGAGGGACTAGGAGAGCAAAGGGAGGTTTGGGTGAGAAACCTGTGGTGGAGAAGACTCCACTGAGGAGTTGTGTTAAGGTAAGAGGAAGAGCTGGGAGATCAAGGGAGCCCCAGAGGGGAGCAGAGGATATTTCGGCCTATGTGGTGTGGTGGGTTCTGAAGGACAAGAGAAGGTATTTCATGCTGTGGTACAAACTTCTGCAACAGGGGAAGAGCAGCAGTTGACCAGAAGACGGCTGAGATTTCTTTCAGAAGAGGTAGACAAGGAACAAAGAAGTCTTTTTCTTCATCAGATTAGGCTTAGAAAGGAATGGGAAGGACAGGAATATTTAGAAGACCGAGATGCTGCCAGAATCTCTGCAAAATTAATTAGTAGATCTCACCTTATTTTCTACATTCATCAACAGGCCAGAGAGGAAATGAGTGGGATTATTTTAAAGTCATTTTCATTCCAACATATGTACTTTCTAGAAAGATAGTAAAAAAAAATACAACATGCCAGACTTGATGGGATCCTTTATTTCATACAGTGTGGCAATTTACTTTTACATTGGACTTAACATTTCCCCAGCTGGTACAACAAACTACTTAAACTGTGGAAGGATATTTGCTGTTTAGGGAAGTCCTTGGACAGCCCTGCAAACTTTACCTTGTTTCTCTGCCCAAGAGCTATATATAGTCTTCGCTTAATCAAGGTCTCAGATGTTGTGTGAGTAGAGCTAAATATTTTCAAGAGTATAAAAAAGATAACTCCAGCCATTTTGCTTTGTTAGAACCAGTGTTTGTCTAACTGCATAGTAACTGAGGAAAGAGAACTAAGTTGAAGGCACATTGATTTGTGCTGTTTCTTAGACTGAAATTAACAGAGACAAGCAGATAGCAACACTGCATCTTAAAAACTTTTAGACTCGTAATATTTCTGTAAAGCTGCTTAGTTACCTTTCAGGTTACCTTGTTCTTTACCTCAAGATATGAACAACCAATGCCTATAGTTATACTGCATCTGACTCTATTTGGCTTGACCTAACTATGATCTATAAATTCTATGACAATATCAATATTCTACAATCATGGCAGGAGAACAGAAAATTCATCTGCCTGAAAAAACTCATCTGACAATGAAATCGACAGTGAATGCCAACAACTCCCCTGAGTAAAGTGCCTTTTTCTCACCTGAAATTTGACCAGGAGCCTCAGGGATAGGAAGCCCTCTCCTGAAAAGCTGATTGAAAGATGTTTCATGACTCAGAGTCTCTAAGGGTCTGTTTCCATTTCTGCTGGTGGATGGACAATAGGAAATGACCAGATGGGGAGGCCCTCTACCCTTTTGTTCCCCCTCCCCAAACTATCAGACCAAAGAAGGATTGGTGGCACAGGAAGGCGCCCTGAGAGAAGCAGGTTAGGAAAATGACAGCTATACACAGCTTTATGGGAGAGGATCAGGAGCTGCAACTTGAAATGCAAAAGAAACAGATTTCTCCATACTATATGGGAGAGTTGAGGTAGAAAAGACAGGAGGGTTTTGAAGGGGCTAGGGATGAGTTTAGTCTCTGACGCTGTTCTGTTGTTCATGCACCTCCTCTGGCAAACTTTGCCTCTTGCTCCCTCACTTGGAAAATGCCCCCGACACAAAGGTCGCATTACCATGAGGCACGGGGCAGTGTAAGAGACAGCACGGAGCTAAAGCCATCAGCTGTCGTTCATTTAAAGACAACAGGGACCCCAGAGGAACCTGAGCAGCGTTTTCACACTGGTGTCGGACGGAGCGGCTCGGCTCAAAACACCGACAGTTCAGAGGCCACCCGACAACTCCAAACAGCCGGGGCTCGCCCGGGGCCGCCCCAGGACGGCGGTGACCACCCCCGGCCCCTCACAGCCCGCTCCGGGCCACGCCCTNGGGCCGGGGGAGGGCTCGCCCGGCTCCGGCGGCCCGGCCCGGCCAACCCGCGCCCGCCGGGGCTGAGCTATAAAAGCGCCGGGAGGCGCCGGGGCCGCGGCTCCAGTTGGCGCCAGCCCTGCCCGGCACGCTTGGGGTGGGTAGCGCGGCCGCCCCTCCGCAGCGCAGGGACCGCCACCGGCCGCCCCCAAGATGCTGTTTTGGCACACGCAGCCGGAGCACTACAACCAGCACTCGACCGGCAGCTACCTGCGGTGAGTCCCGGGCGGCGGCAGCCCTGTCACGGTGTTCGGTGGGTGTTCGGTCGGGTGCCCCGGGGCTGTCCGCCCGCTGGGTTCCCCGGCGGCACTCGCTGCTGCGCCGCGCCGCCCGGGGTCAGCGCTGCCCCCTGAGCCTGAGAGACCTTTTTCCTTCTTTTTTTTCCTTCGTTATTTTTTTAGCGTCTCGTTGGGCAGCTCTCTGCAGCGTTGCTTTATTGCTTGTGCCGGGTTGCCTCCTCTCCGGGCTGGGGTAGCGCATTTCCAAGGGAGGAGGTGCGGCAGCGGCCGAGCGCTGTCAAAACTCCGCGGAAAACGCCTGTTGGCAAATTGAGAAGGCACCCAGTTTTCTGGGGATGGGATTTCTTTCTCTGCTTTTTGGGACGATGTGTGAAAAGCGCAGATTTTCACTTTCTGAACTTGCCTAAACCAGCTTTTTCCTGCCTCCGCACAGTTGCGTTTAATTAAATATGCCTAATTTAAGTACAAGGGCTGCTAAACAATAGTCTGTAACATGTGTAGCACAAACCCGTGTTTCCTCCCTCCAAACGATGTCAAAGCAGGCAACTTTGGGAGTTCCCTTTTTGCTGGGTGCTTGTGAATTATTTTCTTTCTGAAGATGTGAAGCTCAGCCGTCAGCTGGTGTCGATTGCTGGAGTGGGATTTTGCTGAATTGTGGCTGTGGAAAACCTGGCTGTGGCCCAAGAACCCTGACTTTCAAATGTACCCCCAAATAACCACTATTGAGAGAGTTCTTTTGAGAGAACATTGAGTTTTGTCTGGGGAAGCACTTCGAACACAGATAATGCCTCCCTTTCAAGGAGACAGCTATCTTGACTGTTCCTGCTGTCTGTCAGTGTACTTGCAAAGGAATTTTGTTCTGGACTAAATAATTATCTCCCATTATCAAATGATACAATACTGGGAGATTCTTGCCTTCTGGCGGCTTTTCCACTTCTTCATAGAACATTCTTCATCTCCTCCCTCTATGTCAATAACTCGGTTTCACAACGTGTATGTGGCAAAAGTCTTGTTCTCTCTTGCTTTGCGCTTGCAAATCTGATTAGTTTAGGACAGTGAGAAAGGTAGTAGCAGAGGAGCATCAGCTTTGGTGCTTGTGCATATTCTCCATTAGGGAATGTTTATGGTGCTCAGGCTGCTTCACTAACTCCATGGATTTGTAGCAGGAGTGCTATAAGGTCATCAGGTCTGGGTCAGGCTTGACTCCACAATTTAAATTCCATTTAATGGGCCAGAAAACACATTAGGTTATTTTTGCTGGCTTAATGCTAGCTGGGGGATAAAGGGTACCTGTTCTGTGAGGAAGGCTGCTGGTATGGAGGTGACTTGTTGGTGTTTTAGGAACAAACTTAAGCTTTAGTGAGTGTCCGCTGCTGTGACCATGGTGGGTTTGGTCTGGTTCTAAAATCCCTAAAACCAGTTTTATGGCAACAATGCCCTCAGGTGTTTCAGGGAAGGTTGGTTGAATAAAACCCTTGGTTTTTTATGTAGAGATGGCTAATTCTGGCCAATTTACTATCCATGAGGATGTGTCAAGACATGCATTTCTAACAGGGGCATTTTTTTGTTGAGCTATGCCTTTCTGAAGGATTTCCATACCCCCTTGTAGTGACTGCACAAGAAACTGAAATAGTACAATACATGAAGTTGCTGTAAGAAAAGTTTGTATAAATTATACTTTGCAGAGATCAAGAGCTTTCTGTGTATCTGAGACATCCGTGTAAGTTCTGCTGTACCTCTGTGGTATTTGTAGCTAGTGCAAGATGATACTACAGAAAAATCCTTGTAAATCTTCATTCATTTTTTATGAAAACCCAGTCCGTGTTTTACTCTCTGTTCTTTCAGCTGACTGAACTCTCAAATAACTATATCTCTTCTCAGGTATGCAAACTGTTATGTTAGACCAGAACTGTAAATCTTTAGCGTAAAGGTGAAACTTGGGAGACTTTTGACCTTATTCTAAGTTCCAGTCACTTTTATTATAAGGTCGAATGTTTAAGAAGGTCTTGACCTAAAGCAACGATACCACAGGCCATTAGTTCAAATGCTCTAGGAATAAAAATGTCATTAACTTGTGTGGCTTCGTTGGAGCTTGGATATGGTGGAGCTTTCCAGAAACCATGTCATGGATTCCTCCATGCTTACAGTCTTCAGCGATCAGACAGCTGTTCTGGCAGGTGTAGGGGGGCAAAGAGCCTGATGTGAAATGTTATTTTGTATTTAAATTTTTGTATTTAAATTTTGACTTCCCCTTGCCTAAATTTCTCTACTGTTTCAGATGAGTAGGTGTACAGATTCCTCACCCCCAACTGTGAAACTCAGGCTGGATTTTGTGCGCTGTTTTTGCCGAGCTGCAGAAGTTTTCAGGCGCCAGAGTTTTTGACCTGTTCTCATCTGTAAAGCCACAGATATTCTGAGAGCATTGTGCAGATGAGCGGGTTAGGAGCAAATGTTGGCATCCGGGGTGAGCGAGATGACTCCGGAGCAGTATCAGATCCTGCATGTGTGTGGAGCAATGCTATCTATTTCAGAAATCTACTGCAGGCATTTCTGTCACTTCGTTACTGTAGTAAATCATCGCTGAGGAAAAAAACCCTCTCCGAGGCAGCGGTTAGGCAAGAGCTGTGATTATGTCAGTAATGCCAGGAAGCAAATGGGGCTGGATGCCTTGGAGTGGGTGATAATATGGAGGGTGTGGGGTTGGAAGAGAGAATGGAAACAGAGATGGGTGTTTCTTTTCTCCTGTCTGTGTCTGAAATGGCACAGATTGCTCTCTGGCTTTGTTTTTCCATAAATAGGAGTACCTGTGTTTGAGCCAGGCACTAGAGCAGTTTACTCTAAACTGCTGCACTGTTTCACTGATGACCTGTGTAGCATTCAAGGTTGTGGGTGCTATGAGTGGATCATTAACTCAACAGGCAAGGAAAAAATTCTTAATGCCCTTTCAGGATGCATGCCTGTACATGCTGGATGGTTTTTCTTGAAGCGTTTTGTGTATGGGATTGTCAAAAGGAGCAGAACTGCAGCCTCTGTAAAGGGAATCTCGAGTCTTCACACATCTGGAAGAAATAGAGGAGGAAAAGAATCACTTATTCTGAATTGTCGCCGTGTTCAACATAATCCTCCTGATTTGGAATGGTATTAATGTTTTAAGTAGGTGGGCACGGTGATCAGCAGTGTTAGTGGCATAGCAAAGGCTAATGTGGTTCTTCAGTATCAGCCAGGCTGAGATAAGGATGCTTATTCCTGACATCTCATTTTGTACTAATCAACTGATCATTTGCTGAGCTCTCAGCCTTGCTAATACCAGTTCTGCTTGGGGATTAGTGTGGGTTGGGATCATCCTGGCACTAAATCAGCAGGCAGGTCAGTATCAACATCTCCTAAAGAAGTGAGAACAAGGGCTCTGTGCAGGTCCTAGTGAAGCTGCTCTCACGCACCTGTGTGTGCACTTATGAAGGTAGCCCAGTGCTGAATTAAGAGTTGTGTAATTCCTTGGGACCAGGTTTATTAGAATGCAGGAAGATCTTATGAATCAATTAATCCAGCAGTTCGTGCCGTCATTTAGCTGAACATCTCCTTTTTACACCAGAGCTGTGTCTGCTTTTCACTCGTGGATGCTACTTGAAGACATTTTACTAATCTGACATTCAGCTGTCAAAGTGCCCCTTCTTGCTTTTTTTTTTCTGAAAGGCTTTCATCTGGGAACTCTTAATCAAATGTATGTCCACAAGGATGAAGAATCTATTTTTGATATTTTTTTTCCTCATCAAGAAGACTGCTTAACTGAAAAGTAAATCTGATTTCTTTCTTAAAAACTTACATTAATTCTCAGACCTACCCTGTTTCGCCAGTGTTCTTTTGTGTCTAGTGCTGATATCCTAGAGTAGAAGTTGCCTGGTTACATTACACAGGCCAAATTCTTCGTCCTTTAGCCATTTTAACCCAGTGTTTCTCCAGAGACCATCCCCATCATCTCAGATCGTGAGAACCAAATGCAGATTGAGGCTAGGATAGTACATAAACTCTTTGCAACTAACCGTGTATGAATTGTACATTGCAGAGATGTCCTTGCACTGCCCATCTTCAAGCAGGAAGAGCCTCAGCTGTCTCCTGAGAACGATGCCAAACTGCCACCCTTTCAGTATGTCCTCTGCACAGCCACCTCACCTGCCGTGAAACTGCACGAAGAAACCCTGACCTACCTCAACCAAGGTAGGGTTTGCAGTACACTGAAGGAGGGGATGTTTCCTGGGAACAATTAATGAAATTTAATACCATACTTTGCCTTACCGGGAGGGCAATGGGATGGGAAAAGAGGGATAGAAGTGGGGAGGGGGGTGGAGGAAAGGAGAAATATTTAATTTTTCCCATTTAGATACCAGATTATCAACTTTTTAAAAATAATGAAGTACCACTGATTTAACTGTTGATTTAAAGCAGTGTTATGGCAGGCACAGTTCCCTGTGGCAAAGTACTGGCTTGATCTCAGATTAAGCTGCAGCCTCGTACCTTCATCTCACAAGGCCAACTTGATGAAGCAGATGGGCCAACTTGGACTGGGGAGGGCTCTTAACACACTGCAAGTCCCCCAGCACTGCTGGAGGGCATAGCCAGAGGATGAATTAGCAGGTATCCAAGGGCTGCTCTGAGGTCTGGGCACAGTGACATCGCTCCCACAGGCTGGCTGCTGTGGCTTTGCTCTGTGCCTGACTTGACAAGTTGCCAGGGTTCAGTGCAGCGAGGTCCTGTATAACTGACCTCACAGTCTAGTTCATGCTCCTGGATAAACAAACACAGTTTCTCTATGTTCTTCCTTCCCTCCCCCTGCCTTTGGCATAATTTGTGCGGGCACATCTGTGGTTGGTGTTTGGCTGTCACTTTGCAGCACCTTTTGTGTGTCTGAGGGGATCAGACCTCTCCATGCAGAGATTATGCTAAAACATACTGTGCTCATTTTCTGCCAGGCTATAAACAAGGGCATTAGCCTAACAGCAAGCTGAAGGCTGTCTGCCCTGTCACCGAGGTCCCCTCTCCTGCCTCAGGACACTGCCCCAGCTCTTTAAACTTTGTGCACTGAGTAGGATGCTCACTTGGGTGCCTCCCTAGATAAGTTTCTCTCAATGCTGATAGAAATTGGAGCCTTGACCTCCCTTGGACTCTGACCTCGGGTGCAGCTGGCTGCTGGATCTGTCTTGACAGCTGGTAGACCCATGAAGCCCCGACAGAAAGATCAGTGAAGTGCTGTAGGCTCTACCTAGGAAGCCAGGTATTGCCTGTCACATGAACTGGCACTGTTCTGTCTTCCAGGATCAAAAGATGCTTGGGATACATAACTGTGTCATGTCAGTTTATCCATCTAAACACAGATCCCAGGAGGTGATAATGGGGCATATCAATTGTGAGATTGAGATGAATCTTCCCATTAAACACAATTTTTTCCTGTATTGGAATAAGATAATTTTTTTATTAAAATCTGTCAATGGCCAAATATTCTAGCATACATGAAGCAGTGCCTGCTTTTTTACCTTGGCAGGGGAAATGTTAGATAACTCTTTACACAATATAATGAGTTTTAAAAAAAAAACCATGTGACTGGAGCAGTCCATGTTTTCCTTTGCAAATTAAGACTGTTACTGCCTTTTAGATAGACCATGTTGTGTTAGGTTTTGTCCTGCTTGCTATTGCAAGGAGTTGTCTGCTGCTACATCCTGACACTGCTTCCTGCTTCCTTGGCATTTCTTGGATATCGTCTGTCTTTTATCCCTCAAGGTGTGATGTGTCTTTGCAGAATACACCCTGGAGAGCATGAAGCTGGGCAGGCCTGGAGGAGCAAAGCAGGGATGTGGCTGTCAGGAACTGTGCAGTGGGGCAGAGTTGGGAATCTGGAATGTCTAGATTCTGTTAGTGGGATATTGGTGAGAATATTGTCGTGGGTTAAAAAGGGATGAGGATTTAAAGGTTTTGTCAGAAAATTAATCCCATTAGTAGAGTTGCGTTCTGTGAGCTTGAGAAGGTGTGTGAAGGGGACCTCGAGGCAGCTGAGGTTTCTGGAGCCACTATTTGTGGCACAGCAGAAGAGCTGGCTGACTGCCAAGCACTGTGACCCAGCTGCAGTGCCACAGTCATCTCATGAAGCATTTTCCACGCCTTATCACCTTGTTCTGGCTGTAAGCAAAGGGACACCTCTTGCACCTTAACCTCTTTCCGTGTTTATCACGGATTGGCCAAGTACTGTTACATGAAACTTCCCTTCTTGAGTGTTGCGATGGATTATTTAGCAAATGGGTAACTTCATTAATGAATGTCCCTCTACCCTGCCGGTGTCAGTCATGGCTGGTTTGTAGTAAAGCAGGTACGAAGACACAAATGGCTGTCCCAGCACCAACAGAGCAATTCACATCCAGTGTTGTTACTTTCCCAAATTGTGAGTAAAGGGTTTTCTGCTTGCTGGGTGGTTCTTGCCACTTGCTGTTCAAATGTTCCTTCTCGAGCTCTTCACGACTCAGTAAACTGACCTTTTGTCACTGTGAAGCAGCTCTGCTTCCTGCCCCGAAACTCATTCTCCGCACGTGACTGGTGGAAGAAAGGTCAAGTCTGACAGAGCTATGGGCTGTGGAAAGCTGGAAGTACTGGGTAGCAAATTGAAGGCCAAGTTGCACAGCAGAGATGGAAGAGGAACCAGTGGAGAGTTTCATATGAAATCTGAAAGGATTTCATATGGGCTAGGAAGGAGCACTGTCCTGTGGCTGTGTTTGTGTACAGGTGGGAGAGGGCTCCAGGCTTGAGGAGTATGATGGCTTCTCTTGAGCCTTGCTTCTTGCAGGATAGACCCCAGAGGGATGGTCAGTGGTGCTGAGGAGGAAGAGGTCTTTGGCTTGGGCTCTCCACAAGGGTAGAGGCTGAGAGGACTCTGGAGCTGGAAACCAGGGACCAGTGTTTTCACCAAGGGCAGGGGAAGTATTTGTGAGGGAACATAATGCAGTGAGCTTAGCGTAGTGTTAAGTTGACTTGGGGACATTCAACAGGTGCAGTGTCCCGAGTTTTTCTGGTCCAGTTTGAAACCATGAATGCTCTCTGGCCACAGCTCCAGAACCAGCTTGTAAATGAGGTAACTTGAGTCAAATCTGTAGCTTGGTTTCCAAAGACTGACTCATTACATTTGTCTTTCCTGATCTCTTTCCCCCCTGCCTTCCCACATTCCTTGGGAAACTGGAGCCAAATTGAACACAGTCTTAGTTTGCTGAACCTTAGGGCAGTTCCTTCATTAAGAGGTCTTCACTGAATCTCTGGAAGATTACTCCTCTGATGGGACAAAGTGTAGGCTTATTAGTATGTTGTCTCAATACCACTCCATTTTCAGTCCATGAAACTGGTAAAGGTTTCCTTCCTTGCTCTGGAAGCTGGTGCTGGCATTGCTCCTTTGGTCAGGGATCACATCTGTCAACAGAGCTGCACTGTCCAGAAGTCTGCAGCACAAACATCCTAACGTTTCTGGAACTAGCCTGCCTTTTAGCACTATTTCAGCGTCTCTTGTGGATAGGGATTTTCAGACAAAGAGTCAACCAGCAACCATATTACAAACCACTGCTTCAGCAAGATGGCTTGATGCAGTGCATATTCCATGGTCTGCAGTCATATGGGGTGTGGCTTGACCATGGCTGGTTGAAACCAGTTTCAAACACGGACAGAAATGGAAGCAATGAAAGGTGGTTCCAGAAATTGCAGCAGGAGGAATGTGAACAGGCACTGTGTACAGTAGATCTGAACACTAATAAATGTGAGGAAAGAAAGTCATTCCTTTAGAAAACAAAAATGCCAAAAATCACAAAAACCTGAAAGTACTTGCCCAAGGGAATCAGCTTGTAGTGCCAGAACCACATGTGGACTGTGAGCTATTCAAGTCATGATTTTGTTTCATGACCAGCATTGGGCTGGCTCAGAACCTCAGATCTGAATTACTTTGAATAGATGGAGGTTAAGTTTTGTGGCAGAGGGTCACTGAGAGCAGGCTGTGTAGAAATCCAGCCCAGTCTCCCAGTGGTACTTCAGAGTAACTGGCTGTCATCTGCCTGTAAAGTTTTCCTGGGCTTCCTTCAGCTCTCCCCATCTGCAGTGTGTAACTTGTGGTTCTTGGCCGTGCAAAGATTTTAGTGTACAGCTGGTTAGGGTTTGGAAGGCTGGACACCTCTTCTTTACGGTGTCTTCCAGGAGTCAGCCTTAGTGCCAGTCCTAGATGGTTTAGAAAACAAGCAAGCCAAAACCCCAGACCTTGAGGGAAAACCACTCCATCTGAGAGAACTTGTGATTTTGGGAATGTTGCAGTAGAGGTGCATAAGCAATAGATGCCTCATAAACCTAACGATGGATTTAGTTTGAGTCTGGGTCACACCTAAACAAAAGCCCTGAATTTCAACCCCAGGGTTCCAAGGCATGTAGCCAGGTTCAAGATACGTGTGCATAAACTGGTATGTTTTAAACGGTGCTGCATTTAAAGTCTGCTGGATGTTGTCCTGTGTCAGTGCAACTGCAGATGTGCTCTGCTTGCTACTCCAAAGAAAGGTGCAGGAAGCACTGGGCAAGGAGTAGCTGAAGAGGATGCTTTGGGGTTTGATTGCTAATTGTTTGGGTAGGAGATTAAATTGCTTACAGCAGAAGGCAAAAGAGAACCTTTGCCTCCTTTAAAAAGTCTAAAGTTCAGATTTGGTTGTCTAATCTTCTACAGCCAGAGAACCCAGTTTTAAACACCAAGATTTACAGTAAATGAAAAAAGCTGTTTTATATTGACGTTAACTCCTACGTAATTGAGTTTTTATGGGGTCACAACTGCCTGGATGTTTGTACTTTTCCTGGAACAATCCTTTATTTGCCTAAATGAAGTGTAGAGAAGGCTGAGTGACCAGCTCTGGCTGAGTGTGCTTCTGGTTTAATTATAGCTCTGTTTATGGGGATATTTTTGCTTTGTCCCATGCTAGGAACTGCCTCTTTTCCTAACAGTCACTGCCATCACTGACCAGGCCCTGGGCATGTGTAGGAGCTCTGCTGCTGGTGGCTTCTCCGGTGTGGACAAATGCTCCACCCTTGCCTGAGATCACAGGCACAGCAATGGCTTTGTGTCATTGAGACTGTGAGTACCAGGTGCTGCCTGGTGCCTGCCCACCCACCCGTGCATCCTTGTTTCCTGATCATGGGGGGGTGCCACACTGCTCCTTTACCCCTTTCCACTCTGCTCTTGGGTTTGGATGGCCTAAAAAATGAAATGGCTAATGAAGCTAATTTGTCTTTCCCATTTCTGAAAGTGGCTTTTGGTGTTTTTGGTTCTTGTGGTGCACTTCATCTTAGGAGAAGGAATTTGTCTCCTGCCTGACTTTGGAGACGGCTCTGAATAGGTTCTGGTGTCTCAGCCGAAGCCATTAATTGTGCTAGAAGCAATTTCCCCATATGTTTGGCAGCTCTGTCTTCACTTGGCAGCCCAGGATAAACAACCCTGTCTCCAAACCACACCATCCCTAAGCTCGCCATGAATCTTGCTTCAGATGACAGGGCACCTCTGCGTAAGTAGAGCATCTGACTTCTGTTGTCCCTAGGAAGCTAGAATCTCAGTTGTCTTTAAACCAAGAGGCTGTTTTCTATTCTTTTTGTAATTCTTTCTTCTGTTGCTAACATCTGGATGAAATTCAAATGGGATTGTGAACTTGCTGGATTGTAGCCTGTGCACAACTCCTACTGGAAGCCCCTAGACTGTTTTGTTCTCCCATAGATCTTCAATATCTGTGAAAAAAGGGAGTACTGAGATGTTCCTCAGAGTATATTAAGAAGTATGAAAATATTGGGAAGATTTTTCCTTATATTCCATGTAATTTTTTTTATTTTGCCCCATTATCCATATCTGCTTTGAGATTCCTTTAATTATGACAGAGAATTTTTTGCCAGTGATTTTACAGGACCTGATGTTTGTGTGAATGTTACTGTCAATGTGAGAAGATGCAGAAGTTTTCCGATCAGCTTCCTCTAATTTGCAGTGCCCTAAAAGATCACATTTTAGGTAGCAGTAAGAAGCTTGAGAAATACTATAGTTTTGACATGATTAGCTGTTTTCATAGGAGTAATATTTGTTTCTATAGGCGAATATATTTTTCCTGAAGAGGTAAGGAAAAAAGCAGCTTTTTTTCTCCCACTTGCTTCCTACGAAGTGTTAATGTGTTCCTGAAACTAGACAGCAAGCGCTGGAGCAGTGAGATTTCTCCTGTCCCAGCTTGGAGCCGTGTTTGTGACCAGTGTGGAAGGTACAGTCAGCTTTGATCACGTCTCCTTCCCTGCCCCGTGGTAGGCACTGATTGAGCAGCCATGGATGGGAGTGGGACATCCTTCTCCCGGTTTCCTATTGCAGAAATGTGCTGAAGAAAGGGACTTAACCTGAGGGCATCTAAGGGAGCTGCTAGGTGGGGTCAGGAGTCATACTCAGCTCTTCTGCATCCCTCGTCAGCACCCTCACCCAGGACCATTCTTTTTCAGTTATCTGAAACTCAAGTAAATATTACATACAGAGCTCCTCTTACAGAGCTATAAAACCTGTTGTCCAAATTGACTTAAAACAGGTTGAAACCAGAAAAAGCCTGTATTTTTTACTTACACAGAGGGGGCTGAGGTTTTCTGAGCTGGACAGATGTGAGTAAGATAATCCTGAGTGTTTCAAGTACATGCTAGAGAAGTGGAAATACAGGAAGAAAATATTTTCACAGTGTAGGTGTTTTTTCAGCTTTCCTTTGGAAGTCCATAATTTTTCACTGATTAATTTGTATTAAAAATCAAAGGTTTATAATGTGGTTTAGATTAGGTGAGATTAAGTGGATGAAGTCTATGCAAAAGAAGGCCAAGTGCGCAAAGTGAAGTTAGCAACCAGAAATGTTTCTGTGTCTGCTGGCTTGTTCTGTGTCCTTGATTCAAAGTGAGACACTAGTCTTCAGGGATTTAAATGCACCTCCCTCTCTTTTGAGTGGAAACCACTGTAAAGGAGGAGTATTTCTGTTAGTGCCTGTTAGCTATGAAGTGTCACCACTGTAGAATAGACCATCTTCAAAAGTCTGTGGAGAGTAGGACTCAAACAAATGTTCATATAGTAAATGAGCAGTGAAATTTTCCTGCAGCAAACGTGGCTCTGAGGCAGCTCTTTGGCTTTCCCACAAGAAAGAGGCAGGGAGGGAGAAAAAGGGGGCAAAGAACTCCCCTTTTGTTGGGGGCATATTGTAAAAGGAGGTAAAACATAAAAGTGATACAGTGACAGTGAAGCTCTGTGGGGTAGTGGTAGAATTAATGGTTGTATTGGTGTGCTGTGTTCCTGTAGTGTCGCTGCTCTGTTGGTAGGGGCAAGTAGAGTAGGAATCCTCGGTGTTGAACTCCTGGATACCAAAAGACGGTGGAGCTAAGGGGCTTTGTGCAAGGGGAGAGGCAGGTGAAGAGCCAGACTGTCAGTAATACAGCAAGGTGTGTGTAAATTGTGGTTCTGATTACCCCCGTACAAGCAAATTTGGAAGGAGACCACGCGAAAGAGTTAATGAGCATTGGTCGTGACTGGGCAGGCTGATGTAGATGCAATCTGGGCACTGAAAACCAGAAACTGGGAAGATATGGCAAAGAAAGGGCTGTCTGTATTGAGCCTCTTCCATCTCAGGGTGCTGTGTTGAAGATGGGACGTCTGGGGCAAGACGGGCCTGCGGTGTTAGAATGACTCTAGTGTTCCTTTTGCGTTTCCTGGCCCACAGCTTGTCCTCCTTTGCAGGATTTCCATGTTCCTAACATAGTGGGAACTTCCAGGGTGGCCTATTGTGTAGCTGGTGAATTCATAATATCCAGTGGATAAACATCTACAGCATCTTGTCAAATGAGGCTGCAGTAAGCAACTGCAGAATATCCACTGTAATTTGTGGTTCAGGGTTTGAGGGTTCTGCTTTTGCTTCTTGCTCTGTAGAGTGTCCACACATGGGACATTTGAGCAAGTCTTACCCTAATTTTTATTTTTACTTGTGACTGGCTACAAAGGTGTAGGTCATCAAGCATGCAAGTTCATGTGCCAGCTCTGCCACTCTTGTCTGTTTACGCTGAAGGTTCATTCATCATTCTTTTTAGAAAAAAAATCTTTGTGTGTGCCTGATACCCTGAATAGTTGTGTTTGGCTGTTTCAAAGGTGATCCTCCTGCCTGCTGGATGTGCTTTGGTTTGGTATGATAAATGCTTGCTTTTTTTTCCCCCCGCTCCGTCTGCATGGTGCGTTTGACTGTCAGCATTCCTTTGCCTTTATCTGTGCACTCTTTAGGATGTCCATATAAAGTTGCTAAATGGAATTTTTATTGGCCGGCTTGGCTTAATAATCAAACAGTTTTCAGGCTGGTTCTGTCTAGTGCTGTGTGGGTCCATTCTGAGAAAGAGAATTTTTTTTCCCCTTTCCACAGAGTTTTGTTGAGGATATTGCTTAGTCAAAGGTTAGGGTTTAATTAATTTCTGGAAAGGCTACTTTGTTAGATTAAGTAAGGCCTGAGTCATATCAGCCTGGAACATCAGCATCCTAATTGGAAATTAGTGTATCGTATCGGTGTATTGTGCAGAAAACCACAAAATGCATAGTGCAAGTGGCCCTTGAAATGTGACACCAAAACAAAGAAAAGCAAGCAGGATATTGTGCTTGTGCAGTAAATAATATTTGAACAAAATGTAATTTTGAGCTTGAAATGGTGATAATATTTTGCAATCAAAAATTACCTAAAATTTCTAATGGCTGACTAAATTCCATGGAAAGCTGTAATCTGTTAAACTTGCACCTTTTGTGCAGGTGAAAACACTATTGTGTTGACCTAAATTATTTTTCATCTGTAGTAAGTTGTTGACTTTCATTTCTTCTGTCCCCACATTAAGTGGTCATGCCCACATTTAATGTGTGTTAATTATCAAAGACAATGCAAGTTAAATAATGTAAGCAGTCTAGAAATCCTCCTTCAGATAGGTGGAATTGCTTCATGAATTATGAACCAGGAACTCTCTGGACCTGGATGGTTACTACTTTGCTGGGTACTACTTTGTTTGTAGAACAAGTTGCTCAAAGTCTAGCCTAGGAGAAGACATAAATTTGCTGTTGCCCAGGGAATGACTGTTTAAAATAGAAATTACAGTATATCATCACCTGCCCGGGTTTTTATTGGTGCCCCTGAAGCTTTCAATGAAGTTGGGAGACAAACTGCATGTCAGGAATTTGCTGTGGTTTTCTGAATATTTATTACTGTCCTGTTCCCTGCCTGAGGTAGGGAAGAAGGGTTGTGGTGAGTGAGGGGAGCCCTGCATCACACAGAGGTGCAGGGGCTGCTGCAGCATCAGCTGTGCTGGGGATTCACTTGCCAAGTGTCCCCTTCATTTCAGGTGGTGACAGAGGTGCTTTAGTGCCACTGTGACTGTGTCCAGTGTCACACCGGAGCAGAGAGCAGGCTGGTCACCAACTCTGAAGCCGATCCCAAAGCTGTGCCGCCTGTGGCGGTGCAGCTGTGGCCAGTGTTGAGAGCATGGTAGGAAAAGAATTTCAGCAAGTTGCTGGCCTTTAGCACTATGATCCTGCTAAAGGGGACTGATCTAAAACAGCACTGCTGCTCTCCACTACCACAGTTGTTTTTTCAGGCTCTTTCTTCCGTCTGATCCCAGTGGATGTTGAGCTCTTGTCAGCTGAGGACAAGACGCTTGCCCTGGTCTTGGACCTGGGACATTCAGTCGAATCACTGCAGTCTCAGCATTGGTATCCTCTGCCCCTGTCTCAAGTTTTACCACCAAGTATTGATGTGGAAAGTTGTAGTCTGACCTATATTAATCTGTATTTCCATCTGAGGCAGATGGAAAAACTCAGTATGGGGGAACTCTGTATTTCAGCTCTGTGTTTTGGGCTTAGGTAGTTGTAGTCTGTCTGGGGAACTGGAAATACAAATTGTTTTACTCACACTTTACAGTCATATTTCTTTGCAGATTTGGATACTTGACTAAGAATGATCTGTTATTGACTTAGTTTTAGCAGAAAATTGTCAGTGTGTGTCTGCTAGTGCTGATGAGTCAGTGATGGATTTATAAACGATGTGTATCGGAGCCTTGTGTGACTTCTTTGCTCTCCTTGACACCAGGGGGAGTTCAGCTTTCTTCAGGTTAGGTTGCTATTATTCACTTTGTTTTACAAAGGGATTTGTTTCACAACATTCAAGCGGTCATTCTTTAGGACCTTTTTTCCCTTCAGTAATAATTACAGGGCTGAAACTAATTTGCCATTTTGGGAGTTTTGCTGGTAGTGATGGGGGAAAATAGAGCGTGAACAAGGTTTGGAAGGTATTTTTCAAGGAAAAAATACAATCCAAACAGTTTGGTGCTATAAAAGTAAATGTATCTGAATGCTGTCCATTCTAATAAATTCTGAGTACCGTAAGCCACAAAGTAATGAATTTTCTGGATAGTTTTAAGGAGAATAAATTAAAAGTCAATACCAGAAGATGGATATATAAAGAAACTTTGAGGAATTAGGACCAAATTGTCACTGACAGAGTTTCACAGAGAGGGGGGAAAAAAACCTGATGTTTTCTGAAGCTTGGCTGGGAGCAGTCTCGTTTGATAATCATGTAGCAACTCAGGTTAAACATTCAGAGTTCAAGGGGAAAGCAGTTAGCATAAATACCATTTTGATTGAGGTTTTTCATGGCATAAACTGCGTTCCAGGGCTTCCATCAGATGACCCATATATCTTTCATCAAAGCATTTTATTTCCTCTTTGGCTTTCTGTTTAATATTAACTCTGTCTGCACTGTAGTTTCTTTTTCACTGGTCTGCGGAATCTGTTTCTGACTCCTTCCAAGGTAAATCACTCCTGTCAGGTGGAGAGCTGTGGTGCTCACTTGCCTTCTGGGCTGCAGTTCTGTCCCTGTCCCATGCAAGGGGTCAGAGATGCATGCTGCAGAGTTTTTGAGTGCTTGATGCTAGTTGGAAAGGAGCATGGATGCTTCTCTTATGTCCATTGTCTCACTGTAACTACAAATAAGCAGATCAGGGTGACCAAAGAGTGAGAGTCTATCAGTGCACAAGGGTGTCCCAAAAACCTGTTCATTCCTGAGATATTTGGTGAATGGCTCACAATGCTTCTGGTTTGACCATTGCCTTCCTCCATAGCACAGCTCATACCACATTCTGCTGTCCCTGTTAACCCCATCTAAATACAGTCAAGGATGTATTTTACTGTCTCTTGCTCTCAAAACAGAAATTAATTTTCTGTAATGATTAATTAGACTCATATTTGCGTGGGAATGAACTGTAAGTGCAGGAGATGCTTGACCATGTTCATCATTCAAGGTGATGAACTGTATCACTCTCTAGCTGGTGAAGTGTATCTTCAAGGTGAACCACTGGGCAGCAAGTGCTTTGTAAAACAGAGATAAACATGTACAGCACGTGCAAGTCTGTAGTACAGCAGATGTGGCACTTAGGGACATGTTCCAGTGGTGGACTTGGCATTCCTGGGTTAATGGTTGGACTTGATCGTCTTAAGGGTCTTTGCTATGATTCTGACAGAAAATCCATTTTGTTAATCTGACCCTGATCTTTCTTATGCTAATGTAACTGTATTGATTTTGTACACCTCTCTGTAATTTGTTAGGTGAACAATATTAATGTGTTTCAGTGGAAACATTAAAGTCTTATGAGTTGAGGTGTATAAGACCTTGGTTTCAGGACTGTGGTTTACAAAATCCACTTTTGTTGTCTGGCAGTCTTCAAAGGCAGTTCACTGTTGTCAGTTTGTTTTATTTATGTGCAAAGAGATGGGCAAAGATCTGTGCATGTTTCCATGCTTATTTTGGTACTTCATACAGTTTTTTCTCCACTCTCCCCATGCCCTAAGTCACTTGCTGGATTCAAGGGTCATTTCCTGTTTGCAGAACTCCTACTAACATCAGTAGGAGTGTTGTGCGAACATTTGGGGCTTCAATATAGCCCTGCTTGTCCCCCCCACCCCCCCTTTTTTTTCTTATCTGCCAGCCAGCTGAATAAGCACAATTATCTCTGTGCTCTGTGGATATGGTCTGTACTCATGCGGGTGGGATTCTCAAAAGGTGGTCTGCCTTTCTGACACATCTACTGCCATAAGTCTTCCGTTTCTAAGTCCAGGTCCAAAAATGTAGCATTTTTGTCTCCACTGGTAGAAGCTGCTTAGAGTGAGATAGATCTGCTCTGCAGTTTTCTGCAGGGCCAGTACTGCAGACATACTGCTCGAGCCAGAAAATCCAAACTGATCTCCTTAGTGCCTGCCTTGTCATACCCTGTGCATTTTTCAGGAAAAGGAAGGATAGCAAGATGAGCAAGAAAAGCTAGCTGTAAGGTAAACATATGCTCTCGTAATCCTAATGATCCTATTTTGCCTTGGTACTGGCTGCAGGTTTGTTGTAAAGACTTGGTGTAGTACAATGTGCTTTTGTACTGTCTTAGTAATTTTTGTGCATAAGGTATTGAGACATTAGTCTCCTTTGTCTGCTGTCAGCCTTGGAGAGATGTTATTTCATAAACCAGTTAGCTGAATTCTGTTGAATTGACTAAATTCCTCACATGAGGGTGGTGGTGGGGTGGTGGAGTGTGAATTCTCTTCCTGGAACTGGTCCTTGCCCATGCTGTACTATCCATTGCTGCCTCCACACATGTCTGAAGGAATATTTATGCCCTTGGCAGCAACTTTCCAGGCCCTGTGAAACAAATTTTGTTTTTGTGGTTCACCAGAACACCTTACAAGCCTGACTGCTCCCTGAAGAAGGCAAGGTTTTGCCCCAGTTGCCATCCTCTCCAGAATGGTGCCTGGACCTGTTGTGCACCTTCACACAGCCATTGCTTTGGCAGAGTTCCTTTAGCAGAAGGGACAGACAAAGGCAGTGCTGTTACAGCCGTGTGACATGGGGGGACAACTGCCTCGAACACCCTGGTGACTTTCTGGAGGGTGACCAGAAAACTGTAGCAGCCCCGGGAGACAACTATAATTGACGCCTTAATGGAGAGCTTTTAGCTGCCAAAAGGCAAACCTTCCCCTCAGATTTCTGCTGTGCTTTAGTGCCTATCGATTACTGGGGCAAATGCATTATGTTAGCAAAAATAAGCTTTCCCTGATCAAACGTATGCTTTATCAGCCACATAAATGCCAGCATGACTCTCTCATTGCTACAACATATTAAACACCTTGGAAATGTTTCCTTAAACTCTAGGTCAGTCTTATGAAATCCGTCTACTTGAGAATAGGAAATTGGGAGAGTTTCAAGATTTAAACACAAAATATGTGAAGGTAAGGAGAAATATAGATTTCTTTTCTTCCTGCTACTACATACAGCCTTTAATGAAGGGCCTGACCTTGCTCCCACTGAGACAATGGAAAACACTTTGCCATTGTTTTTAATGGGAGCAGGGCTGATGAAGTTGAGTACTAGTTTCACGGGACAATGCAGCTTGGCTTTGCAGGGCTTCAGGGGAACCTTTATTCTGTTCGTGATCGTGACCCCAGAGTTTCGCTACGAATATTGGGTTCAGGGGAATCCCAGAGTTCAGTGGTGAACATGGTCAAAGCTGTGGAGAGGCAGTCTTGTCTCCCTGCTGAATCCCAGCAACATGCCTGGGTTGTTACATGACAAATGGAGGGCCCAGGTGTTCATGTTGTTCTGCCAGGCAGATTCTGCGTAGCTCCAGTTTACTTTGGTAATGGGCATAATGATGAACACATAGAACTTGATCACTTGGTTTGGGGGATTTTTTCCCTGTTGTTTCCTCCACTCCCAAAACAGTTCAAATTCAAAAACTTTGGTCTGGACCCTGGTTCTGGATCCAACCTTCAATTCTTGGCTGTTCTGCCTCAGGATTTCCTTTGAGAAGTGGGAACTAGTTGCAAAATTTGGATTCCAATTTGGATTTCAAATGTTGTCCAAGTTTAGGATGTTCCCTGTTTGTCTTTTGGCCCATTTCAGGTAGTAGGTGGATTGGGATTCCAATTTTGCAGGTATTCCCACTGTGGCTTGTTTGCATCTTGAAGCTAGGGTTGGATTTGGGCATTTCTCAGGTTTACTGGCAAAAATTGCTCACTCATTTGATACAGAAGTCCCCAGCAAGAGTGTGGGCTTAAGAAGCTGGGATGTTAGGGGTCATTAACTCATGTAAGTGTAGCACTCTGAATATTCAAAAGGATATATTAGTTAGGAGTACTTAGGACTTGTCTGCCCTGGGGATTGCCCTTATTCCAGTCTTTTTTCTCCAGTTATTGGCATGGCTGCACCATTGCAGACCAGCCTGCTGTTACAGACGCTTCTCTATTCTATGCTTGTTTAACTCTTCTGGAGCAAATCTAATGACTGGCTGTTAATGACTGGAATCAAGTTTAATTCCCACTGACAAGGTGTCTGGACATGTCAGCTCCACCAGTGCAGGGACAGGTGAGCTGGCTTCCACCTTTGCAAATCAGAATGGAATATACTGGGGTTGGGATATGGTACAGACACATTAAATATTACCCCCATATGAGCATTTTTGGGTGTTGAGGCAGTACAGTGGTGTTTACATGCCATGACACCTAAGATTAGCTGGACATTGCTATAGTGCTTCCAGAGTGAATCCCAGAAAGCTGTACAGGGCTGTGTTACTCCTGTAAGATGTGCCCTGTGAAGGGGGAAATGTGTTTCTCTCTTAGGGGTCCCTTAGGAATTTGATACACATGGTGATGGGTCTCTTAGGTGGACCCTCTACTCTCCTTATGCATAGGGGTGAGAAACATAACAGATCAGCTTTTGCTTCTACTCTGGAAAACCAAAATAATCTCAAGAGAGGATTCTGGATCACGTTGTTCACATTGCTGTGTTTTTTTAACAGAGCATAATTCGTGTAGTTTTCCACGACCGCCGCCTGCAGTACACAGAGCATCAGCAGCTCGAGGGCTGGAGGTGGAGTCGGCCTGGGGACCGCATCCTTGATATAGGTGAGCCTATTTCATTGTGGCACTTCTGCAGTGTTGGGAAGATGAGTGGTGTATGGACTGTTTGCACATTTGTTTAGGTTTTTTATGTTCTGCTGTCTTACGATTCCTGTATGTCTTTGGGTGGGAAGGAGATCTAGCACTGTAGGTCCCATGTAGAGATCTCTTTGGTGGCTTCACTTTTCACATGGATCTTGTGGTTGTATGGAAATGCTTTCTCTTCTTCAATTTAATATTTTTAAAATTTTAGGGGTTTTCTTCTACAGATATCCCACTGTCAGTTGGTATCTTGGATCCCAGGGCAAGCCCAACCCAGTTGAACACTGTTGAATTTCTCTGGGATCCGTCAAAGAGAGCTTCAGCATTCATTCAGGTAAGAGATAAATCATATTTCTGTGGTAAATACAGTGGTTAGATATCTTTTAAAGACCTGAGAAGTTAAAATAGCCAGTACATGAGGAAGAGAGAAAGATGTTAATGATAATATACAAACTTTTGTAACAGTCATGGATAATTAATTTTTAGGTTACTCACTAAATGAACTTGCTGGCTATGTGTTAATATTGGAGTACTACCTGGTACTGCCAGGATTTTCTTTATAAATATACTGAGACACTGATGTAGCTTTCTAAACATAGATTTTATCTGGAGGAAACTGTTCCCAACCTCTTAGTTCTGATTGCTTTTTTCTTTCCTGAGTATTTCTCATTCTGAACATCAGCTATCTGTTTTTAATCTGAATGAGGAATTTACTTAAATCAAAGGATGTTTTTCCTGATGCCCTATTTCTTTCTGAGCCACTAGTTCTCCTGATTATTTTGTCCAGAGGAGCAAAATGAGAACATATGAACTCTTTTCCCTCTTTTAGTTTTTTGCAAAGAGCAAAAGCCTCATGTTCAGTCAGTATCTGAAATTTGGATTTGCACAGGTTCCAACTGTCTCCAGAGATGAGCACAGCTTCTATTTTGCCAGGTACATTGCATCAGCACAGAATTTACTCCACGGAAACACGGAGGAGAGAAAGGGGTGCCCTTCCGGGTGCAAATCGACACCTTTAAGCAGAATGAAAATGGTGAATACACAGAACACTTGCATTCTGCAAGCTGCCAGATCAAAGTGTTCAAGGTATGAGGTGGTTTTGGCTTTGTCATCACCTTGATTAAGGCACAGGAACATGCAAAGATTTGAGACTGTGTAGGAGTGGTGCAAATAGTGGAGTAAAAAAACAGACTTTTTACTGCGTATGCTTAAGATTTTAAACAAGATTCATGTGCACAAGGTGGCATAAACACTGACCTACACAGCAGTTGTAGTTGAAGTGCTGCACCAAGGCTTGTGCCAGTCCATTGTGCCTCATACATTATGAAAATAGTGAGGTATTTAGGGTACCCGCTGTGTTTGGTGTTTCTAGGCAATCAAGAGATTATGACATCACCAGTTTCTTTTGATTGAATTCTCCACAAACAAGAAGATTTTATCATGGAGATCTTAAATACCTTTTTTTGTTGTTGTTGAAGCAGAGTTTTGTCTCCATGATACCTGAGGGAGAAAAAGATTCAGAGAGAAAGCATCTCTGAAGCTCCTAATCTGGGCATGGCAGACCTATAGCTACTTAACAACAAACTCTTCATAGGCCTGTTTTCTCAGAGGATCTGCTGCTCCAGTTTGTTCCTGTGGGCAGTGTCTTTCCTGTTCCTGGAAAGATGGTACAAATGCCAGTTGAGGTGCATAACTGATGGGGCTCATGGTCTGAAATAGTCACAATCAAATCTCAGGACTGTGGTCAGCCTATTTTGGAATTGCAGCAGGCATTAGTGGTGGATGTCCAGAAACAGTAGAGATGCTTGATTAATTTTTTTTTGTCTAGAAAATGCGTATCTGATCTTGTTTCATGTATAAAATTCTCATAAATCTTAAGGAGACTTTTGTGAACAGATTAGATAAATCTGTTGGCCTCTGTCTCCAAACTTGTAATACTTGGCATAAGGGAGAGCCTGTGCTTGTGCTTATAGCCTAAAGGAGCAGACAGAAAACAGAAGACTGACAGGGAAAAAATGGAAAAGAAGACCACCCAAGAGAAGGAGAAGTATCAGCCTTCCTACGAGACAACTATTCTCACAGAGGTAAAGTGTGTTAGACACATCATACTACATCATGTTGGGAGATAAATTTAAAAGAAAACAGCATCTGAGCCCTGGAGATTGTCATGTGGAAACATGTATTCTCAGATCTGAGTGAAACTGAGAGCAGAGTGAAATTATAAAATGACTTTCAGTGTTGAAATTTATGAAAGATGCCAAAGTTTCTTATGTTTTGGCATATAAACCAACCCTTTGCAGCCTGGCTTTTAAAAAAAATATTTTCTTAATTTCCACTATGCTCCTGGGCACTTGTCATGGCTCTCAGGTGCCAGTTTTATGAGGGAGGAATTTTTTTCAGAACTGCTTGGCAAAAGCTCATGTTGGCGATGGGGCACTTGAGCAGATGAATGGACTGTCTGATTAAATTATTCATCTGTTTTTCTGTGAATGTACCTATGAGGTTGCTGTTATATACAAAATCTGAGAAGGTTCTGGGTTGTACTCTAGGAATGACATGTGCCTTATATTCTGGTGTATCTGCTGTAGAGCTGTATGTGTTTCTGCCCCTCCCTGTCATTACTAAGATGTTTGTATAAACTTATCCTAGGCTGCAGAATTACTCAGCAACAGGACTCAAGAAAGAGATTTAAAAGTGTTGTTCAGTCTCCTTATGGGAATGTCCTGTTGTTTGATTTAGTTATTTTTTTTGAAGCAGCTTGCTGGACTTCCAAAAATGACGTTAATTATTCTTAATTTAAATCAACTTCCTGTTTGTGAGATCCAGTCCCTCCCATTCAATTTTCCTCGTGTTGCCAGGAGCGACCAGCATGTTTTCTGATTGACAGACCTAATTCCACTGAGTTGGCAGATCCCAGACTCTCCCTATGAGCTCTGATGCACTTTGACATATTGCATGGGGAAATGCGGGTTGCCAAAGAGTTAAATATTTGCCAGTGCTTGTGCAGATGATAAAATATTTGCTAGTGTTTGTGGAGATGATAAAGCTCCAAAGCTACACTTGCTGTCTTTTTATCATTGCAAACAAGGCCACTACAGAGCGTTTTCTTGAGCTCTTGGTGGTGGGGGGTTCAACAGGGTTAGATTTCTCCTGCTGATTACAGTGGCTTAAATTCAGAGCAGAGTCACCAATTCTAGCTGGGTTACTCTGGCTTTACACTACTGTCATGGAATGTGGAGTCTGACCTATATTTGCGAAGGCTTTTAGTAGCGTTGTGTCTGTCTATCTTAAATTTTCTCCATTTAATACCCATTTATGACTTGAGCTGTTTGACTAATGGCCAGAGGTTTCAGCAGGCTGGTTCAAATTCTGCTCTTTCACTGGTATAAACCTGAAGCAACGCCACTGAAGCATATTTGTCACTCTTGTCTGGATTTAATTAGGGATTTATAATTGAGACCAGGGGTATTTCTGTATCATTGCTGCCTTCAGTCTGAGCTGACTTACTGGCGTTGCTCTGACTTACAGCTGTGCACACTTCGGCCCAATGTTATTTGGGGACAGGCTTTGTGAAATGGGAGAAAGAAATGTGGAATGCACAACTGGAATCAATCTGGCCCCCTGACAGCCCGTTTGGAGAGCAGTGTAGAAAATCTATGGCCCATCTCCTCCTCCCAGCAGGAGTGATGAGCTGAAGTTAGTGGCGTGGCAACAGCATGAATGTGGTATTAGAAGAGAATCGAATCCTTTATTTCCATCCTTATGAAAGTTTCCCCACTGCCTTTCTTCCAACAGTGCTCTCCCTGGCCAGATGTGCCTTATCAAATGAACAATGCTCCATCTCCAAGCTACAACAGTTCTCCCAACAGCTTCAACCTCGGAGATGGGTATGTAACAAATACATGCTTTATCTTTCCTGTTGATATGGTAGCCTTTGTGTGCGTAAGCTTTGTGTGTCCTTGCATTTCATACCCTGGAAGAAGAGGTTAAGGACCACCATCCTCTCTAGGAGAGGGAAAATATTTCCCAAAAGCCTCTTAAGGAGGAATCCAGGAATTCCCTGTAATGCAGGGAACTGTTTGTATGTAATGGTTGGAAGGTGAGCATCAGAGGGCCTCCAGGGCAATCCCTGGTGAGAACACACCATGCCCTGTACCAGCAGTCCCCAGTCCCCTCTAACACATCTTCTCACAAGTGTGTTAGAGGCTTTCAGCACCTCTTCAGAGCTAGTATTTCTTCCTTACTTTCTGTTGTGAGGTAGTTTGGGGTGGTGAATTCCCAGGTGCATGAGATGTAAAGAAATCCTGTTTGGGGCAAAACATCCTGGGTTTTGAGAAGCCATGTCAGAACAAAGGGCTAATGAAGGCATGTTCAATTCATTAAATAGCCATCATAAGGAAACCCTTTTAGTGATCCTGAAATGCTCAAGATGATAACTGGTGTCAGAAAGGTACGGCAGGTTCCCTCAGTACTTCTGAGTCCTCCCTGCTACATACTTACTTTCCCTTAGGAATTTGGCATAGGCTTTTCTTTTTCTTTTGGTAGGACTCTGCCATCTTATTGCCTTCCCACACAGCTTATTAATCAGTGGATGTTGTATCACTAATTTTCTATGAATCCCCTCAACATATGAATAAGGACAAACACTGGAATTTCAAAATTTTGTGTTAGTAGAGAGATCTGCTGAGCATTTTCTTCCAGTGGTGGGTTGTTAGCTCTTTGGTAAAATCTTGACAGTTCAGAAGTCCTGCCTGTGTTTAGGAGAATTTAGTAGAAATGTGGTTTTCTGTAATATAGTTAAATTGAAATTTACTATGTTTCAGATAACACCAGGGTTGAATTATAAGGTTCTTTATTAAATTTTTATGAAGAATTATTATTAGACAGTGGGTTTAGTTAGGTTGTTTCTGGCTCATAGAAATTTTGAGTTCAGCCATCCTGTAGGTTACAATTTCCTTGCTTAGATTATGTTACATTAGTGAGTTACCCATATGGAAAAACTTGAAGGAGGGCAGTAAGCCTGAGTTTTTCTCTCAGTGCTGAGGAGGACCTCCACTGACCAACAAAAGACTCAGGCAAAGAGGGGTTTTTTAATTTTTGTTCCAGATTTTGGACACCTTTTTAAAAATCCGATAGAGAGAAAAAAGCCACGTCGGATGTAACTTGTGAAAGTTGAGTCAAATAGAGGAGGGGGAAGAGGATGGACACTGCAATGTAAAATTTAAAATAATGTATCTTTTTTCTCTTCCAACTTTATATAATTTCTTTTAGCAACAGTTCTCCAACCCACCAAATGGAGCTCCTGCCTCCCAGCAATGATGTAAGTACTTGAGATCATGTTAATGTGGTGCTTTTCTCTTTTAGGACACTGGTGAACAGTTCATTTCAAGACCTTCTTATTCTTTTTGCAATGTAGCATCTCCTTCCTTCTGCTTCTATTCAAGATGCCCAGCAGTGGCTTCATCGTAATAGGTTCTCTCCATTCTGTAGACTCTTCTCAAGTTTTTCGGGTGAGTTTAAACAGTCCAATTATTTTGGTTTTTTTTCTCTTCTGTGAGTGCAGCTCATGTAGCATCTGCTGCTGGCCCCTTTTGATGGGACCCCTGGTCTGATCCAGTGTGGTTGTTCTTGGCTGTTAAATTAGCTACCATTTGTGAAAACCAGTTGTAGACATATAGAATAAGTAAAAATGGAAGAGAATAAATTTAGATGGGACTTCCTGAGTTCATTAAGTGCAACCTTAAAGCAAGTCCAGGGCCTTGTGCCGTTATCTTTGAGTATCTCTAAGGTTGGAAATTCCAGAGTCTCTCTAAGCAACCTCTTCAAGTACTGAACTGCTGTCACAGTGAAAATGTTTTTTCTTATATCTAATCAGCATTTCCCATCCTTCATCTTCTGTCTGCTGCCTCTCCTCCTGTCCCTGTGCACCTTTCAGAGGCATCTGGCACCTTCATGAAGAAATAACCTGATGAACGTGACTATTACAGAACACTGTGTCATTTAATGGCCACTGAAATGTCTAGCTGTTTCTGAGCTGGCTAGGATGTTTTCCAGTGCAACACTGCTCTTTTGGTAGCTTCCAGCTTTCTTTTTCACAGTGATTGATTTGAAGGGCACACCTCTCTGAATTTGCAACTTCTCTGTGTAAATCTGTCTGGTTTAGCTTTGTGGATTCTCTCCCCCTGCCCTTTCCTGCTGCCCATACACACAATTTGGAGGCTAAGATTTGCTTAACTTCTGAAAAAAAATCAATTTGAAATATGTAGGTGCCGACTTACTGAAGATGTCCAAAGAAGATTTTGTTCAAATCTGTGGGCCTGCTGATGGAATTCGGCTCTTTAATGCAATTAAAGGAAGGTTTGTACTATTTCCTTCCTACTTTTTTTTTGTTATGATAGCATCCCTTGGTAATTTCAGTGTTAACTGGAAGTTAATCCTGGAGCTGTAGCATTTGGACTTCCTTTTAATACTTCAGAGAGATTCTCTCGGAGACTGGAGATCACAATGGTATTCAAGTCCAAGCACAGCTCAGAAATGTTGCCAAAACAAAGCAGCATAATGTGGATCTCCAGTGGTTTATTTGCTACCAGGTGATAGCTTACATCCATTTCATGAGAGACACAGCCTACAATACCCTATGTTGCATCTCCATCAGAGGTAATAAACATCAAAAAACCAAACCCCTGGAGCCTCAAATGACTCCTAAGCTTACTACCATTGCAATAACCTCATAAATTCTACAGCTGAGCAAGATTACAATCAGTAGAGGCAGGTATGATGAACTGCTTGGCAAGTGCTGTAAACTGTTTACTCTTATCTGGCCTTGAACAGATTAAGGTGCTCTGCATCACCTCCCAGGGGTCTCTTGCTAGACATCCTAAGCCATCTAGTCACCAGCATCAAGACTACCCTTTAGTTTGTTGCTTAAGCACAGCCTGAATGATTCCATCTCTTACTGTTCAGTAGCTGACTTGGAACAATTTTAGATCTACTAAATAACTTATTATTGTTTTGATTAATCCATAGAAATGTAAGGCCCAAGATGACAATTTATGTCTGTCAAGAACCAGAGCAAAACAGGTCCCATCTCCACCAAAAACGAGAAAATGGAGATGGCAGTCTTTGTGGTAAGTTCTTAGGTAGGGATTTTGTTAAACACTTAGCTGCTTTCTGCCTGAGCTCCTCTGTGGGACAGCTGAGTGTCCTGAGTGTTTGAAGAGGTCCTGTTTATCCCAGTTTTGCCATTTTGGTTATACTTTCAGGGCTGCGGATTCCAACTGGCACCATCTGCCTGGGGGACAGACCCAGCTTACAAATTATCTGCAGAATGCCACAGCAAAAGCTCTATTCAGCTCTAGGGACAGTAGCATTAAAAACTACCCTTCCATCTACATTTTTCTTTAGATTATGTCTTGTTGGAAAAAAGTTGGGAAATGGAAGGTCTGTAGGTCTTAAAGTGAGGTTCTAATTCCTGAAAGTTCAAAGCTTTTGGGAACTTGTCATCCCTCAGGGCTCCATGTACAATCAAATAAGAATAGAGATTGTCCTTAAATCTTGCACTTAGTAATAAACAGGCACAGCTTTCCTACCTGCTTGCTATGATTTGGATTGGATTTATAAAACAAGACTGTCATCCATGTAGTTGCCTTATACATTGTATGCTTTTCACTCTGCCTATGGGATCAGGGGATGGCATCTAATAAAATACTGCTTTTGTATGACATATCGTGTGTTTTACTGTTTGACTTTTTTTTTAAAAAAAAAACTTCAAAATCAGTAAAAGTGCATTATTCAAAAATATTAGCAGCTTTATGAGAGGGCTTTTTTAATGCCCCGTGATGGAAGTTGTCATCAGTCCCCATGTCTTCCTCTGGGTAAAATTTGTGTGTGCTTTAATTGCCTGCTGCATACAAATAGTGGGTATTTTTCTGCAAATCATCAAGCCAGACATTTGGGGGATGCTTTAAAAATATTAAGCTTGTTTATTGCATTTGAACCTTCATCTTAAACCCATTTGGTTGTTGATGCTGAGCATCTTGGTGCCATCTGTATTTGCTGCTCTGTAACTGCTTTCCGCTTTTTGCAGTGTATCATGCAATCTTCTTAGAAGAATTGACCACGCTGGAATTAATGGAGAAGATTGCAAACTTGTACAGCATTTCTCCACAGCAGATAAATCGGATCTACCGGCAGGGACCCACAGGGATCCATGTGTTAGTGAGCAATGAGGTGAGGGGGTTAAATTGTTAAATCTCATCTTTGTCAGAGGTGTAATAACTGTCTGACTTTCTGAGGTTAGAATGAACTTTCAATGCATCTTCAAGGGAGAATTGCAAAGCCACTAATCCCAACAAGTTAAAGTAAATACTTGGAATGAATCAGCCATGCACAGCATTGATTTTGGTGTGGTTTCAAGAGCTTTGCTTTCTAAAAGATGTTGGGGTTTTTGCTTGGTTTTTCGAAGCAGAGCAAAGCACAACAAAATTGGTCATTTATTGCTCTCTACAACTACCTGAAAGGAGGTTGTAGCAATGTAGAGCTCATTCTCATCTCCCAAGTAACAAGTGTCAGGATGAGAGGAAGTAGTCTCAAGTTGCACCAGGGAAAGTTTAGATTGGGTATTAGCAAAAATTTGTTCATTGAAAGGGTTATCAAGCATTGGAACTGGCTGTCCAGGGAAGTGGTTGAGTCACCATCCCTGAGGGGGTTTAAAAGTCATGTAGTTGGTGCAGTTGGGGGCAAGGTTTGGTGTTGGACTTACTGGTGCTAGGTCAATGTTTGTGCATGATAATCTTACAGGTTTTTTCCAACCTAAATGATTCTTATGAATTTCCATTCATTTTGTCTGCTTACACAAGTTTTGAAGTGAGGATCTAGTGTAAGAACTTCTAAAATTAAATGGGTAAGTTGCCCTAAAGAAGGCAAGTTTTAAAATCTGTAGGGCAATTAGTTTTACATCTTGGCCCATGATTCCAGGCACTGGGTTTGTCACTGTATACACTGTATGCTCATTATAATTTATAGACCTCTGCTACTGTTTGTGTCCCATTATATGATGCCTTAATTTAGTCCATTCCATTAACTTGCAGGTTAATAGTGAGTTGCCCTTCTTCCTCTTTTCCCCCTACTAAATTACTTACTCATTCATGCACCAGAATCACTTAAGGAGCTTCATTTATAAGAAGCATTGTTAAAGCAAATGAAGCAGAGCATAGGTTTCAACTGGAGCCTAAACTGAAGGCTGTAATGCTTATTCCTGAAGTCTCCTTGCTATTCCAGCCTGATTAAATCTGAAACTTTGATGCTTTATGGATGCAAAGTGCTTGGAGGCAACTCTTGGTAGGGGAATTGCATGAATCAGCCTGGGTATAAGGCTTTAAGTATTTGTTTAAGTCAATTATTAACGAGGTCTATTGCTTTTTAAATATTTTTTTCTTGTTCTAGTACTATAGTGGCAAGAGTGTGGCACTCTGTGAATGTACTTCATGCATCATTAGGCAGAGACACACAAACTGGCCAGAGAAGTTTGATTTGAGGGAGCCAGGGGCTGGATGTTAAACCCAAAAGGGAATAGGGAGATTAGTCTAAGTTGGAAAGTGTATTTTGATGTAAGAAACTTATAGCTAAAAAACGCACTAATTGAATGATATTCAGTAGCTAGGAGAAGGCTTTTTCACAAAGCTGGATTTTATGAGCTGACCGGAGAGGTTCTGGTCACACTTTCCTCCTCTGAACTTGTGTCCTGCGTTTGCTTCAACTGTATGAGACATCTCCCATAGGTAATCCACCACCTCTGTCCCACACAGCTACTCTAAGGTGGGAGGAAGCATTGACTAAGGATGAACCTTAAATGGGTTTTTCATATTGGATCTGAAATCATATCAATCTCTTTATTTAAAGGTGTCACTAGAACCTGCACCTGTTCTGAAAATTTGTTTCTCATGAATAACTCAAATAGCTTTAGGTTCTAGGCTTTCTTCCCATGATTTGCATTGCCTCTCGTAGCAGTTTCACTATGATTCCTGTTCCTTGACAAAATGCAAACAGGTGAATGATTCCTGCAGGCACAGCATCTGTACTAATGTCTGGTCAAAATAGCCAGATGGACACTGCCAATTTCAGTAGCACTGCCTTTATTCAGCAGGGAGTCCATTTCTTGGAGTTTACCATCTCTAGGTATTCTTTAAATGCCAATGTAAGTTCAGCAGAGCTCCATTGTTTAGCTGAATATGTAATTACCACTGATTTTTAGGAAAGGGACTACGTTCAGCCAGTCTAAACTAGCACAGCATCACTGAAAGCAACAAAGAGCATGATCTTTAATAGAATAATTGGAGTGGTATAAGAACCTTCAGGATCAAGAGCTGCAAAGGGGATGGTAAAATGCTGAATAAGCTAGATCAGTTTTAGGCAAGCACATTTAGTATGAGCTTCCTTTAAACATACTAACAACTGCAAGAACCTTAATTGATCAGTCGTGTACTTTAATAATCTCATGGGCAGGGTTACTCAGGACTGTGCAGGACTAGGCACTAAATGCTGTTCGATACCTCTCCTCTAAGTCTATACTGGCACTGAAAGAAATGTGAATTTAATTGCTAAAAATGTGTTGGCTTTTTTCCTTCTGCTCTTCAGATGGTGCAAAACTTCCAAGACGAATCTTGTTTTGTTATCAGCACATTAAAAGGTGTGTATTGCTGCAGCTATTACCTGTTGCTCTAAAGATAATTCCTCCTTTCAGTTGCACTACAGTTATCACAAACTCAGTTCTGTTATCCTGAAAAGATAAGTAATCTAATCTAGTTTAAGTCAGGGTGTTGACTCCACTGATACACTGATTGATCAATGCTTTACTCCTAGTTACAGTGTTATAAAAATTTCATAAATCCATTGACACCACTGACATAAATGAGCAGAAAACCTTTGAGTAAAATGATAAAATATGACAGTACGTAGGGGTTTTAATATAAATTATTTGACTTAGATCTTCAACATTGGTTTTCATGAGCAGGTTGTGAAAGTGTACAAACTACTGCAAACTACCTAGAAAGAAAATTTGAAGTTCTGTATCTGTGGTGTTTCCTAAAAGCAGTGAAAATACGCTTTGCATTTCTTTGTTACAGCTGAAAGCAACGATGGCTACCACATCATTTTAAAATGACCGTGCTGCACAGAGAGACTTTTAACAGCCTAAAATTTAGTGCCTCACTGAGATTGCTACAACCTAGACTGGAAACATGAAGAACCTTCTGGATAAATGCTCCTGTGAACTAAGAATTACCAAACAGCTTAAGAAAAAACTTGCTTTTACAGATAGAAATTTTTGGTGGTGTGTGATTTTGGTGGGTTTGGTTTTTTTGTTTGTTTGTTTTGGTTCATTTTTTTTTTTAAGCTGGAGCTGAGAACATCCTCAAAGCTTGTACATTGTTCTTCCTCCCTCCCTTCCTTTTCAGTCTTAAAAATTGTAGAGGTTTCTGCTTATTACTTAGGAACATCTTTCTTGTACTAAGGGGAAATGAAAGATAAACAGATCCCAGCTCTCTTGACCCCTCATGTTCGGGTGAATTGATTTCCTTACAGTTCTGAGTGCTCTCTTGCTTTCAGTACATGCCCTGATGCTGCTGGACATAGACGCCTGGGGCTCCTCTTGTGCTCTTTGAGGTGGAAGGCTTGGGGCTGCATCCCAAAACAGATTGGGCAATGCAGAGGATGGATTTGGTGCCCAGCCTTCACCCAAAGTGTCAACTCTGGAAGCCCATATTTAGCTGTCCTCCACCTGCAGATGTGCTCCATGTCCACATATCTTGGTCCCTCCTGACAGACTTTCTGTAGTACCAATGAAGCAGAACAAATTTGGGGGGGGTCCCAGACCAGTCCAAAGGAGGGAGGACATAAACCTGAGGTGAGCAGTTCAGTACCATATTTTTAGCTTTAGAGTAGTCTCCTTGAATGGAGCATGTGAAGGTTTTCTGAGGAAATGTTTTGAACGTTGAAAGCTATAGCGCTCATGACAAATTCATACTATGGATTTATTCTACTTACAAATATCTGCTATCTTTACTGTAACTGGGAATTAGATGTTATAATCTTAATGGGTTTTTTCATCCTGTTACTGAAGTAAAACTGAGTTTTGATCAAGTCCAGGTAACAGATCATCTTAGTTGCTGCTTCTTACATTATTGCTCTTTCACTCTTGACTCCTCTTTCCAATATCTCTAACTATGATCATCTTCACCCCCTGTTGGTCTTCTGGGACTCCATCCAGGCTCCATTAAGCTAAAAAAATGGCTTCCGCTGATGTCAAAGGCAAACTGGATCACACCTTTCTTGCATGGATGAAAACATTTTACTTTTGATAGCTAAATAATAAGTCTGTTTCCCCAAAACTGAGTGTCTATATTTCATCAAAATCTGATTTTTTTATATTTCTCTTCATCCTGAACTGACATGGAAAGCTGAAATATCGAACATTTTCCTGGAATGGAAATTTTTCAAAAAATGAGAAATTGTCAGCTGGAAAACACTGAATAAAATGTTCCAAGCTTTTGAAATGGAAACATTTAATTAAATCCATTTGGCCCTTAAAGCAGCATCAGTTTTGAGCTACTGTTGCATCCCTCAGAAATTGTCATTCAAGTGCCTTGCGCGCCTTGTCTCCCTTGGGGCTGAGCTCTCTGGCCGAATTACAGATCCCATGATGCTCCTACCATGGGTTCGTCAAACAGGGAATGCGTCATGAGGGCTGGAGAGGTGCCCAGGGAGAGAGGGGGCCATGGAGCCCTTGAATTACAGCTCCCAACTGACACTAGAGGAATTCGGACAGACACGGACTGATATTTCTCTGACAAAAATTATGTGTTTCAAGTTTTCCCAACAGAAATAAACAGCAAAATATTGAGAAAAGCAACCTTTTTTTAATTAAAGCATCAAGTTTTGTGCAAAAAACCCCACCCATCCCCACTGATTTTTTTTTTTTTTTTTTTTTTTTTTTTTACCGAAAATAATACTAGAATAGAAAAATCGTGTTACAATGGGAAAACCTTCAGCCAACTCAGCTAATTGAGTAGCAGTGCCTACTTAGGCACGATCTTGCTCAACTGGCTGTCCTCGATGCTCCATGAATTGTAGTGTTTCTCCAGAAAGGATGCTTAGGCTTTGGGACATAGTGATTTCTCCTTCTGAAATGAAGGAATTGAGGCTTCTTGGTTGAGGACCAGGCTGTGTAGGTGAGGAGGAGCTGCAGGCCATGGACACTGGGGAATCCAGGTTGTGGCCACACAGTTAACAGCTGTCTTCCAAAACAGTGGATGAATTCCAGATGCCTTTGTGAGTAGGTGGGTACACAGTGTGCCCCTGTGGACCAGAGCTGCCTGGTTTCTTTTGCAGAAGGTGCTTTGGAAGATGGATGTTGGCTGTGGTTTTTCATCCTGTTCTGTAATACTGGCCCAGTGCATGGTATGGCTGTCATTGGTGTGCCAATGACCCTCAGGAGAGGGTTCAAAATAGAGCTTGAAGCTGCCAGGAGTGTAGCCTGTATCACATCCACCTACATGGGATAGCTCTGTAACTGAGGGGACACAGCGGTGCTGGTACACAGAGTGAAGAAAGGACAGAGGTGGCTTTGCCGCCAGAGTTTGGGACTGAGAACTGTTTGCTTATTTAAAAAAGACAAACTTCTTGATTCTTTGAAAAACAAGTCTTGCCCATAAGGAATTATATGCCATAGTCCTCACAGTGTTTCAGCAGCATTTGCTTGATCAATTTTGAACAAAAAGGTAAAGTAGCACACGCACCCATGAAGACACAGCACAGCTGGTTTGGTGTCCAGGAGACTGTGGAGTCACTCAGCTTAGAATCATAGAGGATCTCGAGTTGGAGGGGACCCATAAGGATCACAGAGTCCAATGCCCTGGTCCGTACAGGAGTACCTAAAACAAATACTGAGAGTGTCATGGTGTCATCCAGAGCATCTTAGGTGCTCCTCGAACTCTGGCAGGCTTGGTGCCATGACCAAGAGCAAGGGCAGTCCCTGGGGAGCCTGTCCCAGTGACCAACCACCCTCCCAGTGAGGGGCCTTTCTCCATTGTCCAGTCTGAACTTGGCCTGATTCAGCTTCATTCCATTCCCCTGCATCCTTGTCGCTGGTCACCAGAGAGAGGATCAGCACCTCCCCTCCACTCCCCCCCTTGAGGAAGGTGCAGAGATTGAGAGACTTGTCTTACCTGTGTCTCAGGTAATCCTTGACTCTCCTTGGGTCTGACATCCCTGGAGGGACTTGTTTGACCTGTTTGTGGAAGTGACAGCCTCCAGAAGGAAGCTTTTGTTTCCTCAAGACTGGAGGAAGAATAAATGTTTAGTCTGGGATAGATAACTAAATTCTAGATGGACTTAAGGCAAGGGAGGTGAGTAGCTCCCACTCATCTAAATAGCATTTACTTTGTTGTTAAGTGCCTGGTACACTTATTTTTGCTTTTTTATTATTGTTGCTCATACTTCTTTTGTAAAACAAAACCTGCTCAAAGTGATTTAAATGAGACTTTTTTCAGCTGTATGTGAAATTTGTACAGCAGAACTTTTATAAGGACTGGGGCCTAGGATAACAGTGAGTAATATGGTTTCCCAAACTGTCCAACTTTTCAGTTGTATGTATGATGACAGCCACTATGAGTCAAAGTGGGGTTGCTGGGGGTGAAAAGGCAAAATCATTGTGTGATTAACATCAGTATGACTCCAGCCAGTACTGCAAAGTGTAAACCCATGGTCTTGTCGGATCTGTACTGTCTGAAATTCCATAAATTGTGGCATTTTCTCTTATCAATGCAGTAAGTTGATACAGATCAGTTAATATGACTGGTGGTATCCTGAAAACTCACAGTAATGCCCACGATACACAACTGCAGGGCAGGGAGAGGGCAAACGGTCTGGTGATAAAAATTTGGCCGTCTGACTGAGGTGTCAGGACTGATGCTATTAAAATTAAAGCTCCTGTTCTTTCTGCTGGCCCTGCATGCTAAAACAGAAATAGTAATTCAATATGGAAAATTCTGGAGTTCTCATTGTCTTAGAGTGAAATTTAATGGGCTGAAGTTTCAAGACTTGAAGGTGGTAAAAGGATTCTTGCATTTGAGAAGCCCCGAATGGCACTCTCCTTATAATGTAACATATACGCATATATATGCATATATATACATATATATATCCACATACATACTGTACTGTATCAACACATATTTGTGCTGAGTACATGTGTTCCTTGGCTTTAACTGGTACTCTGCTTTGTTTAGTTGCAGTTCAGTGTAAGATTCTGGTTGATCAAGCTTCAAAACCCAGCCATTCCTTGGGTAGAAATGTAAAAGTCCATAATAGCAACTAAGTGATTTGGACATGGTACACGGAATGATGTAAATTTGATTAATTTCTGCAATATAAATCCCAGGCCTTGGTGAAGATGAGCATATTCTTTCACTAACACTGCAGTTCTACATAGCAGCTTCTGAAAATTAGAGTAATGGAGAAATAGATTGCCCAATGCTTTGTGAACTAGTAAGGCTACTCCATAAGCAGAACAACCATACGATGACTTTTCCTAGCTCAATATTGTATTGCTTAAGCATTGGCTGTAATTCTAACAGTCACCTGGTGGATGACTGAAACAGGTTTTTTTTGTCGGTATCTGTTGGGGTTTTTTTTACTTCTCAAAGAAACGCTTATATTCAGACCGTAGCTTCTTCTCCAGTTATGAAATGGTTTAACTTTATGCTACTAATAGAAGTATTTTCATAAGATTATAATCTGTTTGACAGCACAGGGTACTCAGAGTGGGGAGTGTTTGGCTTTGATCATCACTGAATGAATATTCACCCACCACATCATCACTCTGTGGGTGAATATGAGAAGGCAGACTGGAGGTGTATCTAACATCCTTGCCTCTCTCTGACAAATGCCTTAAGCTAGTGCCTAATTTTTTTGTGCATTTTTGATTTGTACCTTTTTTTTTTTTTGTCATTCCCTCAAAATTCTGCTCCCTGGTGGGGGATGCATTGGTGACCAGATGGTGTGCCCAACTTTCTTCAGTAGCCTGCTGTTGTCCCTGTTTGCTTGGGGTGGGTGTTTATCTTTCAAAGGGGAGTTACCTCTGCACTGTCAGTGAACAGCTGTTAGAGGCAGGCAGTGGTGGCCACAAAGTTGGCATGATGGGCAAGGGCGAGTGGAGGTGGGTGGATGGGAGGCTGAGGCGTATCAGTTGTGAGTAAATACTGCCACACTCTTTGTCTTTTCGTTTGTTGGTTTTTGGGTTTTTTTGTACATGAATAAATTTTAAAAAAAGCATATTTTGCACTGGCTCTTGTACTGTTGTGCAGAAGAAATCTGTATCTAGAATCTGTGCTCCAGTCAAAATGCAAATAAATCTGTTTGTAAGAAGCACGGGTTTGGTCTCCACTTTATTTGGAGAGCCTCGGCATTGGCTGCTGCTCAGCACACAGCCCCAGGGGCTGGGCACCCCTCAGGGTGAGGGGGAGCAGAGTTTGCAAAGCGCTGGCCAGAGTGTCAGCTGCAGCCAAATGTCCTGCAGTGTTTTCTTCGAGTTGGGACTGCCTTCGAAGACCTGCAGCACAGTGCGGTGACCTGTTGTTGTTTAATCCAGGCCAAGGCACCAGGAGCAGTGCCTGGCTCTTGCAGAAGCTGTGCTAATGGCATCTGCTTTACTGCAGGCGCCAGCTGTGTCAGATGGCAGCTGGCTTTGGCCTGGCAGTGCTCAGAAGGCACGGGCGACTCTGAGCCTGGTCCTCACTGCCGTCAGAGGGGAGCAGAGTCCCTTGTCACAGCGATGCTCTGCCCCACGGAGCAGCTGTAAGACACATGCTGCTGGTGAGGTTTGTATGTGGAGCATTCACAGTGGTTTGGCTGGAAGAACTCCAGTAGCGTCTAAGGTTTAAACCATAGACCTACTACCATACAGTCAGGAGAGCAGCAGATGCTCAGTGTCATTTTCCATTTGGAGAAGATGGAGCCCAGTTTGGAGACAGGATCTTCCAGCAGCCGAACTTCATCTCAAGGCAAAGTAGTTAGAATGGATGTACAACCACTCTAAGGGTGCTCCTTAATCTGAATTGACCTCGTGAGCAATTTCAGCTCCTTTCCTTTGCTGAAGAAGTACTTGAGTTAGAAAATGCAGCCTGGACCTGTATATATATGTATATATCTATATATATGCAATCTATAAGGGCACAGACATTGTTCCTAGATAAGGATTCAAGAGAATTTAGTATTTATCCCTACTAGTGACTCAGACATCCCTGACAAAAGGAAAGGGACTGTCTACCCCAATTTCTATTCTCTTAAAATTCTCTGGAGGCAGAAGTGCAGCCATCTGAGGCCTCCTGCTACTGTTGAAGTGTTCAGCTCTCCGTGCATGGTCACGCACCATTGTGTCCCACAGCGCTGCTGCGTTCAGGACAGCTTCGGTGGGGGTTCAAATCCACTTCCAGGCAGCAGCAGGGCATCTGGGTGGGTTGTTCCTGGGGGCAGGATGCTGGTAGGCACTCGAGGGTACAAGGCTGGCATTTGGGCTCTCCAGCGCTGGCTGGAGGGTGCTGAGTGTGGGGTGTCACTGGCAGCTTGGTGACTTGGTGGCTGTATGAGCCCGTCCAGCTGCAGGGGCCATCCCTGGGGCTCTCGGGAGCTGGAGGTGAATCCCTCCCCAAGTCCTGTGAGCTGGGGGTGCCAAGGGAGGATCACATGCATGGATAGTTCCCACCAAATCCTGCAAAAATTACCCTCCCTCCTCTGTAGCTTGGCCCGTGTGCTGGCAGGGCTTCGTCAATGCAGAAAGGAACACTAGGAAGGCTTTTACCCAATAAAAAGGGTTCAAGGAGAGGGAAAGTGGTAATTCTGCACAATTTAATTTCTACAGGGAACATGTGCAAACGACCTCAAGAGAGCAGACCCAGAAATCAGCAGCAGCTTTTGGATTGGACAGGAACAGTTAAGAGCTTTTAGTGAGTGAGGAGAGACAAGACCTAGGACTGGAGCTGTTTAGACAAAGCATTGGTGTAGCCTCATCTAAATCCACAACAACAAGTAAACATTTTAAAATTAATTTTCTAATTCACAAAACAGTGCAGTCTTTCAGTTAATTAGATTAGTTACAACTACAGAGCAGGCAGAGAAATAACACCTGTCATGCTCTTTCTGTAAAGAAGCTAAATGCTTCCAGGCTCACCTGCATAGGAAAGATTTGACACTGCAATAAATTAAATTGTTAAGGGGTTTTTTTTAGTATATTACAGCAGAGACTGGTTGTACTGATCAAACTGGAGTTCCAGACAAATATCCACAGAGATGTGTGGCCCAGGGAGGCAGGGCTGTCCTATCCCATCCTAAATCATCTATTTTTGACTTGCAAACAGTGCCACTATCCATTTTGCTGTCTAGAAAAGCCTCAGTTCTGATTTATCTGATATTTAGTAATAAGCAAGTATGATGCAGCTGGAGAATGTTTGATTAGCAGGAATCCAAAATTAGCTGAGCACATTAGTGCACTGAGAAATAGTTTTTCCAATGGTGAAAATTTACATGCTGAACACTATGCTTTAGAGAGGGGACGTGCTAGAAATGTTATGTTGGATGCACAAAAAAAAAAAAAAGAAGAGCAATGCTGAAATTAATCCCTCCTTGAAAATATCTTCAAAGCCTAGTATCTCCCAGAAGAAAGAATTCCTGGATGGGTGGGGCACCACTTTGGGGATTACAATCTCCATGACTTCACCTAATAATTTAACCTGAAGTAGTAAAATAAGGGAAAAGTTGATTAACAAGATGAACACATGACTCTGTGCAGGTAGAAAATCCTGGCTGGGGGTGCATGGCCCCTGCGTGGAAAGGGAGCCCAGCGCAAAGGCATGGAGGCCACAAGACACTGAGCCAAGTGCGTGCTGCTGCACAGCTGTCCCGAGAACAGAAACATTGTCCCAGAGAAAATTATTCCAGAACCGCCCACAGTTTCCCTTTTCCATCAGATTTACCTCATTTCACGGCAGTGCCCACGAGGCCACAGCCCTTGTTTCTCCAGCAGCCATAGTTATTTACTGCCGCATGCATGGCTTTAAAGAAATGAAGCAAGAAATGTATCCCCAAATGAAAACATGGGGATAAATTTGGTGATTGTTGAAATGATTACTGGGGAAAAAAAAAAGGAGAGACATTCTTGTTTGTTTTTTTTAAAGCTTTGGCTCCCTTTTTGCTCTTCCAGTCCCTGCTGATGGCTTTGCACTTTTCAATTCTCACACAGCTGAATTTTCTGTCTAATTGTGGTGATGATTGTGGTCACCTGCTGACCAGCTACACCAGTGAGGTAATTGAGAAAATGAACCTTTGGATTCTTGGAGACACCCACTTCAAAACAATGAAACATTTTTTCCTCTCTCACCAACATCACCGAGTGGTGTTAATCTGTCACCTTTCAGGTTCTCGTGCCCACAGGGGATGACCCTCTCCGTGAAAATGTCCTAAAAATTATATTTTGGTGCAAAGCACCTGAGCCCCAGTGGTGCAAAGAACAGTACCAGGAGCCCAAAGTCAGAACCTGGGCCAAAGAGATAGACATGTTTGTCAGGGCTTGCGGCTGTGGAGAAGAACTAGCCTGACACTTATAAAATGAAATTCTTGTGACATTACAGCACTGTGGAACTCAGAAAATCCCAAACCACTGGACTCTTGGTACTTTCCTAACTGGTGGCCATCAATCTTGGTTGAACACATATGAGAATATGCGTGGAGGTGATTTCAGGTTGAAAAAGGGAATAAATAAAGACACATACATTAAAAAAGGAAATGAGGTATTATGCACGCACTAAGCACAGGAAGAATGGTAAGAATTTAAACACCATCACTCTGCCAGATGTGTGTTATCTGCAGTGTCTATTTAGACTAAGGATAAGACAATTTTTAACTTGATTTCTTTCTGTAGAGATTTATAGCTGAAGCCTGGGTAAGATATTAAGTAAAATATTAACAGGCCATTTTGATAGTCAGAAGTACAAGACACTAAGCCCCATCCCAACAGCATCAAAGTCACACCCGCAGGGTCCTTTTCCAGGTGTTTTTCTTGTCACCTTCAGCAGGGTGCCAGGTGGGTGGAGGGCAAGGAAGGCTCCCATTAGTAAGCGTTGGGGAAGAAAATGATGGCACTTAATTAAGAATGACACTTTTTAACCTACACATTTGACTTTCTGGGAGGTCTTACAAGGAAGCAAGGGCTGGAAATCCCCCTTCTGCCAAAGCTGGGGAGGACATCGTTGGAGGTGCAAATGGGCCAGCAGGTGTTCCTGGGAGCTTTAGTTTCCCAATTGGTCCATGATGGGGTCAGCCTTACTAGCACAGAGACAAGGAGTCCTCTCTGCACCTGGTCAGGGGGTCTGGTTTAGCAACCAAATCATTCTCTTTCTCAGTGATTGCAGGGGAAGCAGTGCTGGGGTGGGAGCGGAGGTTTCCTCACCGGTAAGTGGCTGAAGAGACTGAACTTGTGTGTTGTCAGCTGCTGGTGTGCACTGAGCCTCTTGCTGGACTTTATTACTGAATCACAGAATTGTTTGATTGGAAGGGACCTTTAAATGTTTTCTAGTCCAACCCCTGTGCAATGAACAGGGACATCTTCACATGGATCAGGTTGCTGAGAGCTCCATCCAACCTGACCTTGAATGTTTCCAGGAATTCCATCACCTCCCTGAGCAACCTGTTCCACTGTCTTACCACCCTCCTTGTAAAACCTTCTTCCTTACAGCCCATGTAAATTGGCCCTCTTTTCGTTTAAACCCATTACCCCTCGTCCTAGTGCAACAAGCCTTGCTAAAACGTTTGTCCTTCAAGTACTGAAGGCTGCAGTAAAGCTCCTTAAAGGTCTGTACCAGGTCTCACAGGATGAAAATCCCTATTGCTTTCCCCTTTCCCCACTACTCTGTTCTTCTCTCCCATTTCATGGTCCATGCCAGCTGTGATGCAAGGCTTTGCTGTTACAGCACTGGGAATGAAGCTAAGCAGAGTTTGGAGAAGTTTTATGATGGGAACATTCAGTGATGGTCTTTGTTAGTGAGGGGTGCTCCATCTGCTCTTTCTGCCGTGTTCCTTAAGGGTCTGTGTCACTCGGGGTTTTGCCTATCTGCTTGTGTAAATGAGACAAATCCTGAGCAATTCAGAGCAAAACTCATCTCATCTAAGCTGGTCGGGAGATAAAAATGGTCACAGAGGCAAGTAATTTTCTGTCCCCAAATCATAGAGATGAACTCTTGGTGTAGCCAGCAGTGTCACCTGCAGCTGTAAACTGCTGATCCCTCGCAGTGGGGCTCACCTGTGGGTTTAAGGAATTGCCAGCCCAGTGCTGGTTGTGCAGTGCTTGGCATGGGTGGGAGCTGTAGAAGGATGCAATTAAATCAATTACAGGCTGGTGATTTTGCATTCAATGAAGTAATTACTCTTGAAAACTGGCAGTATGGATAAAACTCGCTCCCAGCCTTAATATCAGGTTTCACCATCTTTGCCAGAAAGTGTGATTGATGTCAACCTGTGATTGTGACAAAGACTATAAACTCAGAGGCTCATAAAATAATTTAGTGTGGAAGGAATCTTCAAAGGTCATCTGGCCTAGACCTTGCTCAAAGTGGGGCTAGGCCAGAGGCTGCTTGGTGTTGTGCAGGGTCAGCAAGGGGAAGCCCGTGGCCAGTGCTAGCTGGAAATCCAACCAGAGATTATAATATCCCATTCTTGTCTCAGAGTCAGAAGAAAAATGAATGAATCACTAAGAAAAGTTTTTCAACTTTCCGGTGTTGGATGAGAGAAAAGTAAAACAACATAGATGTGCCATACCATAACTATCTTTCAGTTAATCGCTTAAAAATGTCTATTTAAAAATTAAATTGGGTTGTATTAATTTACTTAATAATTATCCCCAGTGAATAGAAAAAAATATGAATTGGCAACCACTTTCCACCAAGTTGGGCATGTGATGGTGTGTTTGCCAGCTAACATAGCTGAAGACAAAAACTTAAGGTTTTACTTGCTAAGAGTACTGCTTTGCAGTCATGGGTGGGATTGGCAGTCGGAGGGGTCTGCTGGGCTTTAAATTGGGGTGAAACTGCAATGGATGAGCTTTTCCATACTGTGTGGTGCCACCCTGCTCCGTGTGTGCTGTGGTGCAAGGCAGAGCAGTCTGCATTTTGAGCAGCTTGGGGAACTTGTGCTGTGAATGCATTAAACCTCCAGACTGGGCTCTTGTGCAGTTGGTTTCATGTGCTGCAAATTCCCTGCTCTGTGTGCTTCTTCTGGTGTCTCTAGATGTGAGAGGTTGCATTAATTTGGCTTTTTATTTTGTGCATGATGAAAGAACACACAATCAAGAGGAGAAATGGCCGTGGAGTTGGTGGATAAGAGATGCTTATCCTTAAGTTACAGTCTTGAAGTAAATAGAGATGCAAGCTCTTTTCAGTGCTATTTTATTTGGATGGAGAGGCTGCAACTGGCAGGGCTTTCTACCCTGAAACCAAGATAAGTCTTACAAGCTGAGCCTGGATCATGGGCTATAAGCACAAGAAGCGGTATGTGGTGCCTTCAGGCCTTTTCTTTGAGGAAAAGCATCACTGTGTTCCTTCAAAAAGGAGGAAATTCTAGAGGGTGCTTGATGATTTTCCTAAATCATCAGAGTTGTGATCATTGGCTTCACATTGAAAAGCCCAGTTCTAAGTGCAACACACTCAGATGAATGTGAGACATGTGCTAGAAAGGTTTGACCTTTGAAAGACTTAAAATGTGGGAAATGGCCTAATGTGATGATAAACTTCCTTCAAACAGTTGACCTGTGCCTGATATGGCTTCTGAGAAAGAGAAGACTTCTTCTGTTTTATATCTGGTAATGATTTTTTTTAGTAATCTATATTTAGGGTGAAAATACTACTTCAAAACTGCAATTCAACAAATAGTAAATTTAGGTTTTGCCATTCAAAATTACTTCTGCCTCATTTTCAAAATGTCTGACATAGACTTTTTTTTCCCTTGGCAAAGTATTATTTAATTCATTGTTTGCCTCAATAAATTAAGGGCAGCAGAGCAGAGTAGAACACTAATTGCTTAAGGTATATTTTTATTTATCAAGTTATTTAGCTTGTACACTTTGTTCTCACTGCTTTGAGCATACAAACTGTTTGCTGAACAGGTACCTGATGTGATGACTTGGCCACAAGACCCATGGAATTTGGTTGGATAGATCTGGATGCCCCCTGACTATGGCTGTGGCATCCCTGGGCTCAGCTCAGTTGAGATCTGTAGGATTAATAGGAACTTTCTTAGCGTTAGGTTTAAGTCCAGCCTTTACTAACTAATCTGTTACATGTTTTATTTCTTTATATATTCATAATGGAGTGCCTTAGAGCTTAGAAAGGGCTGCCTGAGCATTTTGGTATTTCTAAGCAGATCCAAAGAATCCACGGGTTGATGAAATATTTTCCACAACAAACTATGACTGAGCTATAGGGTTGGTTTTGCTGTAAAGCTGCAAAAATGCATGAGGTATGTGTCATCCTGCAGCTGAAACTCCTGGATATTTGTATGAGCTTCCCTGAGAGTCACTGGAACAACACTTGGAGATGCTACTGAAGAGAAAGTCCTGCTGTAGCAAATAGTGGGTGAAATTATTCAGGAGTACTCATGCTCATAGCAATTCTGTCTTTAGATCTATTGATCTTTCTTTGTGTGCGCTCCTTTTCCACCTAATTTGGCACAGCTCTGTTGCCAGTTGGTTACTGATATTACAATGCAGGGCTTGATAAGCACTTGCCAGCATTCAGAAACTTTCCATTCCCACACTTTACAAGCCCTGGCCATTTTTCAAACCTGTCATTTGAAGCTGTTTGAATCATGGAAGAACAATGACAAGCGAGGGAGAAAGTGTTACTAACTGATATTTATCTGGGAGCCTCCTTTGGTGCAATTACCAGCAGGGGAGATAAAAAGTGTGGTTCAAAGAGTGTGTTTGGATGAAAGTCAAAAAACAGAGGTTAGCACACTCTAAGAGAAGCTGGAGAGTGCTGGATCAGCACCAAGCAGTCACAGTATCACACTGTACAGATTGGGTCTTCCACATGGGACAACATAGCCAGGGACACCCCTGGGACAAGGAGCAGAGCCCTGGCTTCACCCACTGCCACTGGAGACTGAGAGCTCAGAGCTGGGACTGCCTGCCCTGTGCAGGCAAGAACAACATCTGGTCTTGCTGCACAGGTAAGGCAGGAGCCATGGACAGCCAGCAGCGCTGCCCTGATGTTTCCAGTCTGTGCCCCACGTGTCCTCAGAGACTTTGTGATCCTGTGAACTAGCAAGAGGTAAAATCCTCATGTAGACATAGTGAGCCTGCTCTTCACTGTTTAGCTGATCAGAGGAAACTTCTCCTCCCTGGCCTTGAACCCTGCCTGGGTTAGGGTTTTGTCTGGCCAGACAGTCCCAGGAATTGATGTGTGCGTTCATGACCACTCACTACACAGTTGTAGGTAAGACCAGAAAACATTTGCCATGTGGCTTCTTCTTCCACAGTGTTTCCTCTCCATCCCCCACTCTTCCTTTCATTCTTCTTTCAGCTTTTCTGGGTGTAATTTGCCCTATTCTTACTGCTGATCGTGCACTGCTTGTCTTTGGCTGAGCGGTCTGTGCTTGGGGATGGTCTCCCACACCAGGAGCTGTCTGGCTGCTGCACTGACCCACAAAAGATTCCTGCCCTGCATTCCACTCCTGCCTGGGCTGTGGTGTGAGCCCTGTGCCAGTGTCCACACAGTGACTGCTCCAGGTTAGAAATAAAAATGGCTGTGACTTGGGAGAATTTTAATCTGATTAATCTCATAGCTACAGCAATGGGTATATTGGTCCAAGGCAGAATGTTTGAGGTGGCTGGGGAAAGAAAATGCACATTCAAGTATGAAAGTAGCAGCCTCAAATGAAAAGTGTTGTCCTCCTTCAGACCATACCAGAGAGGTCAGCTACAAAGCTGTGCTACACCCTGGGGTCAGGTTTTGTTTTTCAGTGGAGTGTGAATGAGGGGCCGCATCTGCAGCCTCTGTGAGTAACCCCTGGGATGGTTTAACTTCACCCCCTTCCCACCCCATTGCAACCCCGAGGCTGTGGCTGCCCTCTGAGACCCCTCATCTCATCTCATCTCGTCTCATCTCCCAGGGTGTCTCTGGCACAGGTGGTGGCAAACCTGGATTGTGAGGGGGGTGAACACTTGAAGAGAGATGTTTTAAGCAGGGTCAGTTGCCTGATCTGATCCTTACCTCCATCCCAGGCTGCTGGAGCCCCTCAGCAGGAAGGGCTGGGGAGCATGGCTCAGCTGTGCCCTGCCAAGGCCAAGGCTAGCCCCAACCCTGTGCTGCTCCAGAGGGAAGTGGAGCATGGGCTCATCAAGCGTTTGTGTATTTGACTGAGGTCCTCAGCTCGGAATGAGGCAATTAACTAGTAAAAAACCACAGGCCCATAGAGAAACAGAATAAAAGTCTATTGAGGGAGCAGGCAACAGTGTGGATCCAAGCACTGTGCAGCCCCAGCTCCTTACACTTGCACTTACTTTAAAAAGCAATGTCAGTACCATTATTACTTGATATGGGCTGCTATTTAATCACCCAGTGGAGCTCTCCCTGTTTTCATGCTTCCACAGCTCCTTAAAAGACAAACAAATTCATGCTCTCTTTTTATTTTCCCTTGAGACAAAGCTGTAAAACAGCCAAAGCCCTCAATGTCTCTCAATGATTTTGCTAGCGCTCTCAAAACGTCAAACTATGTAAAGCTTTGGGATTGCCCAAACCAGGAAACCTGACACAGCTCTCATTTTTATCTGCAGCAAAAGACATTGTGTCACGGATTTTTAGGAATAAAGCTGCCGAACAGCTTGATGTGGGTTTTTCTGTTAACCAAAACAATATGTTAAAGTATTCAAGATGTGTCAGTTCATTGAAGTTCATAGTGCGTAGAAGTCTTAAGATGATCTACCTGCAATGACACATAAATGCCAGCACCATGAATTTTGCCTAGCTTCTGATGTGCAACTTCTTCCATAAGGTTTGAATCAGAAATGCTCTTTGGAGATGAGTTATGGCTGCATGAATTTCTAGCAAGACAGCACGACCACAGTGGAGCCTTAGTGCATGTGCTGGTTGGTCATCACAGGTAGCCCTGCTGTGGCAAAACTGCTTTCACATGGGATTTAGGAGTGCACAAATACAAACTGGGAGATGTGGTGGCTTGGCAAAAGTGAAATAGTTGATGCGCAGACTAAATCCTTCCACTGCAGTATTTTTTTTTAATTAAAAAAACCCATCCCAAAGCACCTGTCATTCTGCAGGGCAGCATGGAATGAATGAACCACTTTGCTTTAGGCTGCTCACCAGCATTTTCAAACCCAAATGCTGATTGCAGAGGCAGAAATTCCGAATATGGGCAGTGGTAGAGATATTGTAGATTTTCAGAAGTGAAGGAGAAAGCTGCTAAGAGAACTGGACTTGGAAAATTGTCTTTCAGAACTGAAGAATTTAACCCTGTTGTGTTTGGTTTGGTGGGTGGGTTTGGTTTTTTTTGTTTGTTTGTTTAATGTTTTTTTGTTTTGTTTTTGTTTTTGATTTTTTGTTTGGTTTGGTTTGGGGTTTTTTGTTTTTCTTTGGGGTGTTTTTTTGTTTGGTTGGGTTTTTTTTTTAGTAAGAGTATTGCTTGCTGAATTCAATTAATAGTTTTCTGGAGGACTAAGGAATGAGAATTTATAAGAAACCAGTTTTTTCCTAGAAGAATGTACTGTATCATCAACATTTCTGGTAAAGAAAAGAGTGTTTTGGGTTATCCTATGATGACAAACTCAAGGTTGAGAACAAGACCAGTCAATTCAATGATTTTTTTGCTGTGAAAGCGATGCAGGCACATGCTGTGATTTGTGATGTTCTTCACCACCACATATCTAAAAGTATTTCTAAATGCTGTGGTTATTGTTGTTGTGATCTACTGTGAACTAAGACGTATCACTTGATTTTTCACTCATTTCCCACTTGATCTAAAGCAACTGGATTCCCTGAGGGGATGGTTTGTAGGTAGAGGGTAGGGTACAGGCAATCAGGGGAAAGTTTGTGGGTAAAAGTAAAAAGTAATTTCATTGACGCTGTTCTGTGGTATACTGAAATACATCAAGATGTCATTTATGGCATACTTGTTTTCTTACTTTGTCTCAATCCAAAGACATAAATAATTGTAATGGATTATTCATGGTGTTTTAAGAAAAAAAATGTTATAATCGTATGTTTTAGGCTTCTTTCACTTTTGGCTGCAAGGTCTGGAAATAATTAAACCTACTAGATTAAAAAAGAAAATGCTTACAGAAAGAAAATAACTGGAGGTAGAATCTTAAAGGGAATGAGGAGTGAGTAAATAACATATCAAGATGAACTGGCCTGGGATCACTGGCTTTGGGCCCTGGTTTATAGGTCTTATTTCTAGGAAGAGATAGACCTGAGGTCTACAGGTGAATAACCCCAAAGCTGGGGCATCAAAAATCTAATCTGAAAATATCTCTAATGATGATACAGAGCAACTGAAGAGATAGTGTTAATATATCCATAGGGTTAGTAACAAAGAAGGTAAGTGTGGCATTAGTCTCCTTGAAATGCCGTGAATTAGGATAATGTGGAACGTGAATGTGGATAATGATGGTTGGAAATGGAATTGCATATGAATTAGTCTGCTGATGTGGGGGGACAGAGCTATGGTGTTATACACACATTACTAGCTCCTGAATGGCTTCCAAACAATATTGGAAGATAATTGTCTGTACAGCTGGATCTTCTCTATCTGCTTTCAAACCCCTCTGCAACCATGTGGAGAAGATTTTATTATATTTTAAATCTGGGTATCTTCAGAATATTCCAATACCTCCTGAGCTTAGAGGAAAAATTCTAATTACTGCATAGCTCCAAAAGCTCTGGAGTGGAAACATTTGTACATCTCCCTGGGAGGAATATAATTCCTAAATGAACCAGGTCCTTAAGAAATGAGGGAGTTTCCACTCTTAAGGCCCTCTAACAAAGCTCAAGACAAGGTAATTTTCACTCTTTTTATTTTTATTTTTTTATTTTTAATCTTTAAAAAATTTTTTGAAGGTTTTTTTTTTTATTCCTGGGTGCACACTTAGTGATCTGCCTGTATTATTTGAGAGCTATTGAAATGACTGAGAATCAGGTTTTTATTTTTGTGGTGGATGGATGAAACAATAATATAATTGTCATGAGAATGTTAGGGATTTTTTGATTAATTATAGAGTAAACAAGGTAGTGGCTTACATGCTTTGAGCAGTGACTGTTTTGGTGTTTTTTTTTAGTAACTGACATTTTTAATATATTCTACCATACACAGATTCCTTCCATTATAAGCCTTGGTCTGATAAAAATATGGCCTTAATATAAACTGATCTTTTTATTTCACAACATCAAACTCTTAAGAAGAAGAGAACAGAGTGGTGACATGCAGAATGTGGCATTTTTTCCTTGGCAGGGGTGGGCATTTCATGTCCCAAAAATCAAATCAAGATTTATAACAGAACAAATGTATTTTATTGGAATGAATGGGAGGCAGGAGCTGCTCAGGATGAGTAACATGCTTATAACAACTCTCAAGCTGCTCTGTCTGACTAGATCCACCCAGAGAAAATTCCTTCAACTCCATCACACAAGGACTTCTGCAACTGCAGAAGGACCACTCATGCAAAGCATGAGAGGCAAAAGGACGAGAGTGGAGGTAACTGTTGGTGAAAGGAAGAGTACCTGGAATTTTGTCTAGTATTGGAGAAGCTGCCTACATGTTTTTGGGAGGGAAAAGAAGGATATGCAGAAGGTGCTGTGCTGAAGTACTGTTTCTCGTTGCTCTGCTGGGGATCCCTGGGGAAGCCTCCCCTCTCTTTGGTTGGACCCCAAGCTCCTCTAGCACTCGCCCCTTTCCTTTGTGCTGCTCTAGAGAAAGCAGTGACAGCAAGGCTGAGCAGCAGGAAGAAGGATGGAGCAAGAGCTGGAGGCTGATAGTTGCTCTGGGACCTTCTTGCAGGCTTTGGTTACTGCATTTCTTCTTTCTTACTCATTGTTTTCTTTCTTGCTGTTTTTTTCTCTTTCCCCCCAACATATGTCAAACTTTCCTAGATTACAAATGCCAAGGGCTAGTTTGAGATAGGCGCTCCCATTACATTTTCATCTCCTAAGCATTACTGCCCATCAGCAATCTACTTCAGGACAAGTCTGAGATTCAGCCTTGATACAGTTTGGCTCATTTTGGAAAGGACTTTTGAGATTGCAGTGTTAGGGTCTGGGCAGAGGTGTAAAAGGAGCCAACCAAGCCATTGCAGAGCAGTGCTGCAGTGCTACCCGTGCCTCTCCCCTCTTTTGAGAGCCCAGTGCCTGCAGTTCAGTTTCTACCAGCAGGTAGAACTGCAGGACAGACCCTTTCCATCTGACTGTGCTCTGATGTCCTCGATGCTCACGTGGTTGGCTGGTGGGATGCTTGGGGAGCAGTGTCTTTCTTGCACTTCTGCAGAAAAGTTGCATTTCTGAAATGAAGTATGTTGTTTGCATGTCAAATGGCATTTTCACAGCTCTCCTGGCATCCACAAGCTTGGCATATTGCAGGCTGAAGAGCTGCCAAGGGCAAGCATTTAGAAGAAAATAAAAATAAAAAATCCCTTGCAGGCAACTGCCAGAGTTTGGTGCCAGGTCAATCAGAACTCCCCATTGTCTCTCTGAGACAAATGTTCTGATTAAATCTATTGTTGTTGGGCTTGATGGGACAAAGTGTTACTGAGTTACATCACAGCTATAATGTGGAAACTGGAACACAGCACAATTTATGGTGGAATGTTCCCTGGTATTGTTCAGAAATATCACCACAGAAGAAGGTTGTGGGAATGATTATTTGAAAGCTGCTGGTCTAACAGTGGCTTAAGCCCAGCTCCAGGGTGTCTAACTAGGCTCTGCTCCATAGCTTAAGTAAACTACTTAACCTCCCTGTTTCTGCTTTGCCCTTTATGAGCAGTGGTGTTAAAGTGTTTGTCTGCCTTCCTGTGAGGATTTGCTCATATTTCCAACTGGCTCTGGTTTATGTGCCCGCGCTGGTGGTGCAGACTTTTGCCATGTGTGTTGGACTGGGGGTTTTCTCTTCTTTCTATCCAGCCTCGTCATGGTGTTCTCATCGCTGCAGCATCTCAGAGATGCCTTGGAGTGGCTCTGGGTCCTGCCTGCTGGGGCGAACAGGGCACAGAGAACCTGGCACCCACCACTCCCACAGCCTCATCCCGCAGCTCTGCAGTCCAGAGCCATGGGAAGAGCACTGGGGCTGCCTGCTCCTTAAACTGTGCTGGCTCAAGGACTGTTTTAAGCACTGTTTAAGGACTGTCCAGTTCTTAAACATGGAAAAGAAGCCAGCAAAGTGTTGGTTGTGCAAGAGGCAACACTGATGAGTCCTCAAAAAAGCTACTGCAGGACACGAAAGAGGTGGGAATCAGACTGTCTTGTCTAGCCACCTCATGTGGCTTAATAAAAGACATATATATCCACAAGACATGTACTGCATGAGATTGCATCCAGATTTCATGGCTCCCATCCATCCTCACCCAGACTGAGTGCTGCCTGGTTCCTGGCTGTCCTTAGCTAACAGGGCTTACCGAGGTGACAAAGCACCCCAGACAACCTGAGCAACCTTAGGGTCATCAATATTAAGCTGAACACTGAAATTTGGAGAGAAGGTCAGCTGTGTCTTTCTCACTGAGTGTTTTGTGTAGCAAACAACAGTGCTCCTTCTGGCATTTGATAATGTCATCTCTGCAAAGTGTCTTTGTGCGGGAGAAGAGGAGACAGACTGGACTAAAGGCACAGGAGACTTAGGAAGGCAATTAACAGAGCATACAGCGGTCTTAAATGAAGTCTGGGGTTTAGCTGGTCAGGTTTACCATGATAATGGACCATGGTGTCTCCTCTCACGTCTGTAATTCTTTGAAGATGCACTAGGCTCCCAAACTCTGAGGAAAATTTTTTCATGGTGTCAAAAATTCTCAGCCTTTGATGGCTCTCCCTGACCTGGCTGAGTCACCTGCTCAGACGCCTTTGTCCCTCTTGTGCAGTTTGGGGTGGAGGAGAAACAACAGTTTCCTTTCCCTCATCTCGTCTTTGCCTTTATCTTTTTTCTCTCTGTTTTTTGTTTTGTTTTACCTGGGTTTGGGGAGGGGAGTAAGTTAAAAACTAAAAAAGTGCAGCCTGTGGCATCAGCAGGCACTTTTCATGTTGTGATCACCTGGGTTTTGTTGTCATAGCTTTGTTGGTGTTTTGGCCGTAAACACACCACTCTCACTTCAGACACAAAGACCATGCTCTAAGTTAATTTTGCTTGGCAGTATGCACTTAGAAAATAAAAGGTTTCTTTTTGTCACACATGTTTAACAGAGAAGCTAATTAGAAAGGAATGTTAACATATGGCATTTACCACCAGCTGCAACGCAACAGCAAAGTTAAATTTGGTAATAGTGAAGGGGCGTAAGCCAAGTACCCAGACCAGCAGACAATGGCTAGTGTTACCAAAAAGGGTTCGTCAGTGATATCAACACAAGTGGGAACAGTTCAGCTGGCAGCCTGAAGATTGACATTAGGATCAGAGGTGTAGACAGAAATTAAAAATAAATTGATGAAACTGTTTTGAAAAGAGATGACTGCATGGATTAGTTGCCCCACCAATTGATGAAGTTGGAGTACAGCTGGTGAAGCTGTACCAATGATTTTCAAGAGCCATGACAACGTATGGCTTATGAGCTACAATGGAGCAAAGTGCTGAAAACGTGTGCAGTGCTGTGAGGAATTAACACTGTTTGTATCCGCAGTGGCTAGCTCCGACGGCGCTTGGCGGCATTAGGGACCAAGACGCCTTCTGTCAGGGTCGGTAAAGGCAGCGCGGCAGGGGACTCGGGGAGGCAGGACGAGCCGGGAACGGGAACGAAGGAGATGGACTCCAAGGCTGAATCTTCTCAGGACAGGGTTTATTGGGATGTAGGGCAAAGTGATGAAAAGATGGGGGCACAGAGAAGATGGAGGCTCGAAGCCACGAGCAACCTCGTGCAGGGGTTTAAAGGGGAGCAGGCAATGGGGCGTGGTTAATGACGGCGGCCAATGGGGGAGGGGTAAAGGGGCGGGACAAAGGTGATGGAAAGGGGATACCAGCCAATAGGGATTCATGAAGGGAGGAGTCAGAACTGGGGATCCAATCAGCAACATGGAAAGGGAGAACTTTCTAGAACCATAACCAAATATGCAGAACAGGGGCGGGGGAGGATGTGGGGCCAATTGGGACTCAAGGATTTACATATTCAAACTCGGGGCCGCAGGGAGTCATGGTTTCTCACCATGACCACGAGGAATAAGGCTTCAAACCTATTGCCACCAATCGGCCTCCTGGCCCTATTCTCCCTGCAGCTCCCCTTCTGGGCTTACTCATACCTCCACAACAAGGAATGGATTCAGGATGATGTGAACTAGGAGTATGTGAGGTGCTCTCATCCCTGGAGGGGAAGAATAAAATAGTCTAAAACTGTTTTAGGAATAGCATCTCAACATAATCACAAGGACACCACAAGGAATAACAAAATATTAATTGGAGAGCTTCCAAAGGTGGAAAATTATTGACCCAGAAACCCTGCCTCTCTCAAAGAGCAGTGAAATTAGAAAAGTTCATAAAGACGCTAGGAATGGGGAAAGGAAATTCTACCAGCAGTGAACCTGATCGAGGGATCTATGCACTGAAATGAAATATTATAACAATGTATAATGAGGCAAAACAATGATCTGAGTTATTCATGTGAGAGTATCTGGTGATGTGATTTTTTTTTTTTCATTGGTGAAAATCAAAGAAAGCGGCTCAATATACAGAAGGAGTGAAGCCTTCCTGAGGGGAAAATAAGGGGGGAAAGTTTGGTATGTGCAAAGGAAATAAGATGCCTCCTAACGTTAAGGAAGACATTAGTGGTTGATGAGAGGAATGAGTCGAGAGAGAAATAAATGCCAATTTTTTTACTTGGGAATGCAGACATTGCTTTTGGTAGATGAAAATATCTGCTGGGATGTGACAGTGTAATGCTGTTACCAAACGTGCTGAATTAACTGGGTATTTTTGTCAAGATCCTGATTTGTTAAATGTCCATAAGTCCTATTTTTATGAGATTTACTATACTCTGCCTTTTCTAGAATACATTTATTAGACAAAGACTGTCAGTGTTCAGAACAAACGTTTCCTTGAAGATGAATTTATGATATTTTGGATGTAGTCAGATGATAACTTTAGCTAAGCCGAACAGGACTCAGGAGTCACTCCAGGCAGATGTCATTGAAAGAAACCCTCAGCATTCAGCAATGCAGCTCCACACAACTCTGCCTTCCAGAAAAATGCCATCTCCCTTGCCTGAGAAACAGAAATGCTTAAAATAGGCACTGACTCTGGAACAGCATGGGACCAAAAGTAGTTTTACTGTGACTGCCAGACCCTGATCCTGCTGCGTCCCAAGGCCTGGCAGAGACAAGCTCTTGACATGCACAGTGTGGTTTTCCATGTCGAGAAAACCTGGATGCATTGGCCTGGAGGAAGCTATGGTATTACCCAGTGAAGGAAGGTGGGCCCGGTCTCAGCAGATCAAGAAGTGCTCAGTCCTGCACTGTCCGGTGCCAAAACCATTCCAGGTAAAATGGGAAACTGTGCTTAGGAGTCAGCTTTAGCCTTCCAAAAGTCAAGTATCTTGTCTAAGCTGGTGGTTTCATATCCCACTGTGGTCATCTCACATGGAGTAGCTACTCCAGCCTGCTTCGGGTCTCCATACCCATGGGAGGTGAGTCCTGGTGATATGCAGAAGGAGCCTCTGTGACCAGTTTACACTGGGGATTAGCTTTTAAATGCTGGAGATTGAATGAGCTCAGCCCAGTACTCCCTGAGTGTATCCCTCTCTTTTCTGGAAGGTGAATTGCCCCTGATCTTCTAACGATGTCTGCCCCATGGAGAGCTGGAGTTTTTCATGCTCGGGTGGGTCAGTGTGATGCTGTTGAAGCAGGAGCATTCCTGCAGCCTCATTTCAGGCAGGCTTCTTGTTAAGCTTGATATTACCTGTTTCTTAATATGTTTACAAATACTGATTTCCTTTGGTCCTGTATTCTGCCATTCCAGGCATTTTTATTTTCAGCTTTTTGTTTCAAAAAACGCCTGCAGGTTTTAATGGAACTGAAATGTACCTTAGAAGGGCTAAACACGCATCAGTCAAAATCCTTCTAGGAGTTATTTCATTATTTTAAAATGTTTTAAAGTGGCTTGTTGGATTGCTTGCTGTGAGGCCAGCAGTTATTTGCCTAAGCAGCACCTTAAGGTCTTTAAAACCCAAAAGAGCTGTAACCTATGTGACTGCCACCCCCATGCCAGATGAACTTTGTCTAGCAAAAAATACTCCTGACAAAATCATTGCTTGGGCTGTGTTGTCTCCAGTTCAAGGAAATGAAAATAAAAATGCAGGTTAATTTCTCACTCAATTTAAAGAACTGCGCATGCATTGAGCTAGGAAAGACACCTTTTCTTATTCCACCAGCATGAGGCCTTTGCCTGTGCTGCTGACTTGACCAATATTGCCCATTGGTCTGGATGGCCCAGTGGGTCCCTAATTTCTAACTTCAGTTAGTGATGTTCTTGTAAACATGCACACAGATAAGATTCTCCCTTGGAAAAAGTCCTGGTAGCAGGACTGCTGCCAGGCTTTGGATTAGTCTGTGGAGATTAGAGTTTGCTGGAAATGTCTGGCATGACATTTCAGTTGAGTCACCACCCCCAGAGGTATTTAAAAGCTGTGTAGATGTGGTGATTAGGGACATGGTTCAGTGGTGGACTTGGTGGTGCTGGGTTAATGGTTGGACTCAGTGATCTTAGAGGTCTTTTCCAATCTAAATGACAGATTCTGTGATTCAGCTTGTGACTGCAGCCCGCTGCACTCCCTGCCTGCTGCACGGTGCAGCCATGCCTACTGTGTGGCTACAAGAGACCACTGCTGTGACCACCTAAACCAGCACAGTGTCACTACTTTATCTTTCCCAGTGTGTGGAAATGGAGTGACAACTGACTGAGGATTTTGTGTGCCCAGCTAGAGACACGTCATCAGGCACCCTCATTTTTATCTTGTGGGTGTTTTAAAGTAGCAACATATAAACCTGTGTGTCACCTGTAAAAAGTCCCTGTGATTTAGCAGGAGGAGAGACCACAGGCACACAAGTGCATCCTGAGAGAAAGCTGCATCACCACAATGCCTGAACCCCTTGACTGGCACCTGCCTCCACCTCCAGCTTTCTGGGAGGTAGTTAAACGCTGAGGCGAGCTAAGGACATATTTACAACCACTCATACCTTTATATATGGGTTATCTGAGATGCAGTTTATATGTGTGAAAGTATAGTAACCCCAGACTGATGGCAATCAGTGTTATTGGCAAAAAGTATCTACTTATTGTCACTGTTGGGAGTAGCGTACAATTAGAAGGATTTTCACAGTCACCCAGAGTAGAGTGTCAAGGATCATTTCCCCTTGGCTTTCCTTGTAAGAGACTGATTGCTGATAGAAAGGACATAAATTTCGACCCGCTTGAGCTGGTTGTAGCCAGTTTGCCATAAACACATTACAGTTTTGAAACCAAGGAATGCTTTTTAGAGCAGATGGTGAGAAGGGAATGGCATCCATTCAAACCAACATGGCTGAAGAAATTTTGGGTATGTTTTTGCATAATGAACATAATGTATGCATATGTGTGTGTGCTTACATATAGGTAGGACTTTCATTTGCGTAATTTTCAGTATATAATCTTGATTCATTTTTCAGCTGTCGAATACCTCCAGAAATATCAACTGTATTTTACTGCTGTCTTGATCATTTGCTCAGTATTATATAGAGTTTTGTTCTTCTACTGACAACATGGAAGTAATTCACACAGATATGGTAATTGGAAGTTTATTGCTGTAAATGTTCTGTTTTACTTTTTAGAGCTAGGACATACAGTGTGCTGATGCTGACACTGTCTGGAAAACATTGTCTTCTTTCCTTTATCACAATGCTTATTTTACAATGGGCTACCAATCAGTTTGTAAAAAGTTCAGAGCATTTATATTTGAAAATCAATATATTCAACAATATACAATCCCTGTCGGAGTATTGACTCCCTGTATGAAACACAGATTTCCTCTGTCCTAGTTTTACGTCTCTAAATGCCAGAGAATATAATTTTATATGTGCCACGCTTAAAGAGACTCTAAGTTGTTCTGAGAAAACATGAATAAAAATTGACTATAGAGCTGGCCAGTTGTGTTTTCAGACATGATTTGCACACATGTGCTCACACTCCTCCAGGCTCCTCCTTACACAGGCTGTATAAGATAACATCAGTTTTGCCATCAAAGGTGGTCTGCAGTTCGAGTTCTCAGCTTTGCCCCACCACTTACACGTGCTGGCAGCAATTTTTACATGGAGGGGCAATTACAAACCTAGCTGAAGGCTGGTGTTTCTGCAGAGTGTCTGGAGTAGCAATGAACACACTTGTTTTTGCAGGAGCTTCCAGAAAAAACTTCCCTGTAATGAGATCAGATCATCTTGTTCGGATTAGCAAATTGTCAGTCTGGTTCTTGCTCCTGCTCGTCTTTAATTTCTAATCTAGCGACAAGCTGTGAGTTATTTGATTTGATTCTTATGGCAGATCCAGGGAAAAAAATACAATGCCTTTAGGATCACTGTGTAGCTGAGAGTGAAAAATTCCAGTTTGGAAGTCTGCTTTTTATGAACTCCTCAGTGATGATACGAAGTGCAAACTTGAAATCCCTGCCAGGGCAGTCTGAGAAATACACATTTTATGAGATACTTAAGGAATTTGCAGACATTTTTGAGGGGAGAACCAACAGTTGTTTCAAATATATTTATCTGTGACCTAGAAAAATTGTTCTTGTGGTTTTGTGATCTAATGTGGCTTGTGCTATAGACGTCCACAGTGATTTTAATAACCGATGCATTACCCAATAGTCCAAGGCTACTGACCAAAGACATCTTTAGCAGGCATATAAGCTCTCAGAGAGCACTTCAATTACCTTACACAAACAAGATACTACCTTGTATGAAAGAGCTGTACGACTTGTATTTTTTTCTTCAGTTAAAATATAACCAAAACATAATCTTTTGTACATGGCCGTATGAAAGACTGAATCACGTGCAGAAGCACAGACATAGCGGCACTACCATAAAATTAAGTGGTTGTTAAAGGATTTAAGATATGGACCTTAAAGATAGAAAAAGGCACTTCTTCTAAATGGGGGGATATTAATCTTCGCAGTTCTAGTAATTATATTTTATTATACTGTGTCATATTTTATTTTACTGTGCTTTTTGTTGCAGCCAAAGCAACTGGCGTGTATTTGAAGTGTAGTTTTAAAGCGCCAATAGTGCTTTTGGAAGTTGGCTGCATTTCAGGGGTGGTGAAGTGTCAAGTATGTGACTGAAATTTCAGTAGATTTGTAGCTTCTAATTCTATAATTCATTTGTCTGTTCAGCTGGATTATGCTGCTTTTATCAGGTATAGGTGAGATTGACACTGGCATAGAGCCTTCACCTCTAGAGCTTTTAAAAGAAATGCTAAAAAATGAATGGGGCACAGAAAAGTGCACCAAAAGGGGCATTGGGAGAAGCCTCTTTTTTACAATAAGAGATGTAAGAAACTCTCTAACTCATGGAAGGGCAGGCTGACTTTATCACCCTGAGTAGCAGCAGCAGCAAGAGCAGCATGCCATTTCTTCTGGAAAGAGCAGCAACATGAAGGGTTTGCAGCCAGCTGAAGAGAAATGCTGGAGCTTAAAAATAAAGCATAACTTTTAATGGGAGGGGGATTAACCAAACTACTATGGGATGGTGTTGATTATCTGCCTCTTGGTAACCACTGAATGAGGGCTTTGCTGAAAGGTAGGTTTTAGTCATACCAAAGTACTGTGTTAAGCAGAAGAAGGCATTTCAGTAAATAGAAAGAGAACTGACAAGCAAAATAATTCCTTCTGGCTTTAACTTCCCTGAATTATCAAGGTATTGCTGTTTTTTGCAGCCATGCCATTTTTGAAGTTCAGTGTACCTTTCTCCAGTGTGCAGTCCGGGGAAAAGACCCAGCTAGCTCCAGGCCAGGTGATCAAAGACTGATGTTTGATGTTTATTCCTTTCTGCTTCATTCAGCAGGTTTTATGCCATTATATACTCCATGGTATACATACTCTCTGATCCTTTCTGGGAAGGTAGGTGCATGTGTGTGTTTGGTGTTGTTTTTCCCCTCTTTTGGAGAGGGTTGTGCCTTGCAGTGAGGATGGGGATACATGACAGAGACCCATGCTGAGCTTTCTATGAGACATCAGCCCTGCGCAAATATTGGGCAGGGAGTCTTTGGATAATAGTGTTACAAATGTAGTGTTTTGTGCTCCACCTCTTGGCAAACACACTCATTAATTGTCCATTTGGTAAAAAATCCTCATATGTGCTGGTAGGAAAAAATTAGACAGGAAAACCTTTTGCTCAATTCTCAGAACATGGGAAAGAAACAAGAACATGTGAAAAGTGTTTTGGAAACATTTGGATGAGTGGTGTATGAGTGTGCATTAATTCATTACAATGAAAACTGCATCATCTTGCTTTCTGGAATTTTGGGGTTTGTATATGATGCCCCCATGGCTACAAGGATCTTGTGCTCTCCTCAGCTGACTGTAGACAAGTTGGTGAAGAGCACTAATGTCAGCAAAATGTGGCAATGCTCCCAGCGCGTGGTTCCCTTCGCTCCGTGTCTGGCCTCCCATCTTGATGCTCTGCTCTCTGTGCCCATGTTCTCACGACCGTCTCTGGTTCCTATCATGGGGTGGAAAACCTTCCCTCGGCAAAAAGGTCCTCCCTTGACCATCTTCCTTCATCTCAGTTGTTTGTTCCCAGATGAGTTATTGATCTGGTGCTGGTAGCCTTGAGCATTGTTTCCAAACAGCAGAGACAGAAGCTGCTTGGAAAAGCAGTGATGAAACCAGAATGATAATTGCTGTTAGTTATGAAGCGTTTCTGCAGTCTCAACCAGGCAGGGACCAGTGGGTGGCCAAGGCATGGCTGAGGGGACAGAACTGCTCTCAAGACTGAGGAGTTTGCTCATTTAAAGGTGAGTCAGGCATCTGTGCAGTGCAGATGGATTATTGGTAACAGATGTCCATCCACAGACCTGTGTTTTCTTCAGCATGAGAGAAATGGGGTGGTTTCTGAGCTTGCAAGCTGGAGTCTCTCTGATAATGGTCCTTCTTTACCATTGCCAGGGGGACCACCTCCCTCCCTCTGCCTTGGCTCTCTCTGAGCTGCTTTTCAGCAGCGTCTACAGCAATCCCCCTGCTGAAATTTATTAGAGGAAAAAATTGCTAATACTGGAAATGACCTGTTCACCTCCAGATGCCTTCATGCAGGCTGTGTCAGGGAATTTCATGTATTTCTTTCAGTACTGAAGTAAGTCGGCAATGGAGAATTTTCTGTGCAGGACATCATTAAACAGCCCCCGCGCTGTGCTGGCCATCACATGTGTGCCCTTTTGCCCTCTGCTGGAACCAGCACAAGGTGTGTCAGGAGGATGTTATTCCTATAGATGAATCGATTCACTAACCCATTTTCTCGCAGCAGCATTAGGTTTCTCTGTTCCTTGTCACCCTGAAGCGCTGGGTGGATGCTGTCTGTGGCTGGGTGATGTCTCTGAAGCTGAAATGACCCAATGACCAGCCAAGCAGACTTTTGTCTCCAGCAAATGTGTGCAAGAAGCTGCCTTGCCAGCACGCGCAAGGACTGCTCGGAAGGTGTTGCATTAGAGCCTCTTCCTAATGAGCTGTGGGATCTGGGAGTTGTGCATTAGGCTAATCCTTCCAGGAATTTGACTTGAAAGCTTACCACATTTCCATGTACAGGACATGCCCATGCAAACGAACAGTTGGGTGTCTGAACTCCTATTCGACTGTATTTATTCTAGATATTTATTGGTCCTTGTTCTTGCAGGGCTTTTAAAAGTCCAGTATAATGTCAGATGTGCTGAATGCTGTAAAAAAGACCCAACTCATCAATCTTGATAGATTTTTGTTTGGCACTTATAGGTTAAGCCTGGAAACACAGCCCTTTTATATGTATGCTGTGTGGTTTTACACACATATATAAGGACACTGAGGCATGAGGTTTGCATTTGCTTTGCACTGACCCATGCCTTCAGTGAACCAGCTGTATAAAATGCACAGCAATGCTGTATTTTCCTGCTCTCTGTGATGGTAGGACTCCCCCAACCTGCTGGGGCTGGTTGCCACCAGCCCTGTGCCCCAAATCCCCAGAGCTTGGGGCTTAAATGGAGGGTTAAACACACATCCTCCTGCTGCAGAAGGACAGCCCATCTCCTGCCGAGCCTTGCTGTGGCAGCTGCATCACCTGGAGCCCATCCTGCCCTGTTTTTGCCATTCCAGCCCGCCAGTGTACCGCAGCTATCCACATAGACATTCCAGGGGGAAGTTGTGCAACTGGCCCCGCTTAATCATTAACTGGGACGTTCTAGCTGTTAAATTTTTTTTTTTATGTCTAGATTTTTGCGAGGGGAGACACTTGTTGGACAGGGCGGGCCGAATCGCACACAGAGCTCTGGCGCTCAGACGCTCTGCCCTGTGTGCATGCAGCTGAGCAGTGCAGGGCTGGCCAGGACTGAAAGCAGGGCTTGCACTGACGAACTGAAGCTGTTACTCATAAAGAGCTCTGGCTCTGCTGCCTCAAGGTCCTGGCTGGGAGCTGCTCCGTGCTGGGTGTTGCAAGGCTCAGCACGAGGAGCCTGTCCATGCAAGGGGCAAAGCCGAGGGACAGGGGTGACCCAGAGCCAGCACTTGGGCACCTGCATGGGGAGAGTTGGGCTGTCACAGCAGGAACCAAACCCCTGTCACGATGGGAAAATCCCTGGAGGATCACCAGGGCTGGAGGGAGGTGCAGATGGGGTTTTCTTTCTCCAGCACGTGGGGTTTGTGGCTCTTGCACTGGGGCTCAAAGCTCTCTTAGGCAATTCCGAGCCAGTCCCAGCTCACTCCTGGCTAGAGGTGGTTGGTGGGGAGCTGATCCCTTCCTCTGCCTTCATCCCCCACCTGGAGCAGCATTTTACTATTCAGCTGGGGCATATCTTGGTTTGAGTCAGTGTTTTGGCCACACTGATTGATTTCAGAGATTTGTGTGTTTGAAGCACTGGAACAGCATGACTTGATCGGCAGAGAAGCAATTTGAGTCCCTGCTCCTTTTGCAGGGGTTCTACTATGTCCCCCTTAAGGACCCCTCTCTGATCCACTGTCACAGTGGGTATTTTGGAAGGTGAGAGTGATAGCAGCTACAGCAGACAGCTCTTCAGACTGTTCTTCCATCTCTAGCTCGCAAGGTCCTGCAGAGCCACAAGAACGGCAGAGCAAAGGTGAGAGCCGTCCCTGGGGCAGAGCCAGGAGGAGGGAATCTGTGTTCCCATCTCTTCCTCCCTGCGCCATTACCCCTGGGACCAGGAGCAGAGCAGCAAGGTGAAAGCAACTTGTTTTGCACCCAAAATATACTGAGCAAGGAGCCAATCTAGCCAACAATCTCACGCTCCACAGAGAAACGCCTGAGCTGTGTTTGCTGCTGTTTGCAGCCGTGCTGCCCCATGGCTTCCCAGTGAAGTCACTGAGCCCAGCTGGGTGTAACTGAGGGTGGTGCTCACATTGTCTGGGCTAAATGTCAGCAAGGAACAGCAACACTCGGACAAGATGGATTTCCAAGCACTTCCCTTCTGGCCACACAGAGCCCTCATTCTTGGACAGCTGAGGCAAAAAGACAAGAGCAAAGTTGTTTTAGATGGGAAAGTACCTAAATGTTTTGTTCTTTGTGCATACAAATGAAGAGAAATGAGCTCTGGGTCTTGTAAACATCAACACCCAGTTTTGTGTATGTAGCCCAGTTGCTAGGGAAGCTTGATTCATTCTAACTCCACATCAAGTTTAGGGGATAAACAGCATCCATCGCGCAGCCAACAGGGCCTCCTGACCATTCTTCTGAGGCTGCCCAGTCAAGATTTGAGTGTTACCTGTGCTGATGTGATTCTGCCTTCTTTCACATTGGGCAAAACCTGCTGGGCTAGCTGAGAGCTGCCACTGAAACTGTTTGATCTGAGTGGTGACAGTGCTCTCTGGCAGATGGACCATACCATGCTCCTGGATGCTTGTGTCAGCTGTCCAAAGTTTCTCAGCTACAGCATCCACTACTGTGGCTAACACAGGTGACAGGAGAATGTTGAGAAAAACCCATGGTTCTAAGCCTTCCCAAAGAATGTGACCCTGAATTTGGACCAGATGTGAAAATTGAGACCTTCCTTTACTCTGATACAAGTTTGAAAATGTCCCAGGTAAGGCACTGACCCTTCAGAGATAGTGTAGAGGCATCTGGGCCATGCTCTAAGGGGAGCTGCTGTCAGATGAAATTCTGCTGTACGAGCAGGTCTCTGGGCAGTTAACGACTGGCATATTTACATTGAATATTTTGCTAATGTTGGTCTTCCAAGAAACCAGTTGTAAAACTTGCTGCAGGACTGCTTCTGCAACTGTGTGCCAGACAGCAGCTGGAGCCTCATGTCCGGGACAGGGCCTCGTGAGCTGCTGTCTAGGAAACTCTTCTGCACAAGGCAAAACCTTGGTTTCCTGTGCTTACTGTTCTGTCTTATTGTGGAACCTGTTCTGAAATATTGTTCTGACTAGATATGATTTGAAACAGATTCCTTCTTGCTATCCTTTTCATGGTGCTCAGTTAAGACTTGATTTTTCAATTCTTGACTGAAATTTTATAACAGGGACCAATATATCCAAGTCAGTATGGAAGGAGAAATTTGGTCTTAACCTGGTTTACCAATAAGCATAGATACAGTTTCAGTTTTAGATAAGTATGTGAAACTGGATTTGGTTTATATTCTTTTTTTATGGGTCTTTTTTATAGGGTTGAATTCCTCTGGTGTACATGTATTTATAAACAGAAAGTTTCTCAGCAGTGGGATAGGAAATGGACAACTTTTACTGTCTTCATGGACTGGCATGGCTATAGGCACACAACTTGCACATGTAGAGAACTGCAAAGCTACAATTTCGTAGGCTGAGAGGTGATGTTGCTGAGTTTGCTTAATCTTGCAGCTGTCACCTCTCTCGGGAGGCACGCACTGAGAGCAAAGCCGGGCTCTGTGCAGCCCTGTCCAGGGCGTGCGCTCGGCAGGACTCTTCTGCAGGACTCTTCTGCTCCCTTCTGGCCAAGTCTTGAAATCCAAACCAGAGCAGATTTTCTCCACATCTCGGCTGGATATCAGGATTGATCTTAGAAGCTCCGTGGTCAATACAGTCCTTGATGCTGGTGGTACAGGAAATGAGGGGTGGGGATGAGTGTGCCCAATCATCAGGTAAGTGGAACCATTAATGGGTTCGATTTCTCTGTCCTTTCCACCCACAAAAATCATGATAACCAATTTCTTCTAGAGACTTTTGAGGTCCTCAGAGGATATGTGCTCAAGAGTCACAGTTACTGCAATGCTGCAGCAACTTACTGATCTCTTTTCCCCTGCTTGGGCCTTGCTTTTAATACTGATTGCTCTTCCTGGTTACTGTATTCCTGATGTTTAAGCTCAGGGACTTCCTCACCAACCTACAGCCCAGATCCTGCCGTAATGGCACAGAACAGTCCTGTTTTTCTCCAGGGTAGCTGATTTTGGTGTAGAGACAGGTTCTGTCTCACAAGGGTTGAGAACTTTGGAAGTGGTGAAGTACTGCTCATCATACCTCAGTGCCTTGGTGCTTGTCTACAAGTCAATTTGCTTATTCTGGACCAAAAAAATTAATTATACTGTTGAATTAAATGAAAGCGAATTTGTAACCATACCTGAACTGTGTTTGCAGGTGGAGCTCTCACCTTAACCTCTTTTGCACACTATTCGGCTGCTCTGAACAGCTGAGACAAGTGGGGTCCCACACGGGATTAGTGTCCCCTTTGAGGGACAGGGCACTTGGACACAAAGACACGTGACTGAGTTCATGTAGGGTCCTATAAGGAGCCAGTGCCACATAAGGAGCTCTGTGTCCTCATCAGAGTCACTGACCCAGGCACAGGAATCCTATAATTGATTGGGAAAGAGAGCTGTACCACATTCAGTCTCGGGATCACTGCCTTGTGTGGCCATTGTCCCCACCGGTGGCTGGACCTGGAAGGGTGTCTGGTGGAGCAGACTGTAGGTACGGCCATGGGTTCACACTGCACTGCTGCACTGGGGATGCAATGAGCTAATCCTACACGCCAGGCTCTGGCTGCAGTTCCTAGGATGAAAAAAATCAGCTTTATTTATAATCAAAGCTCTGACCTGCACAACTGACAACCCTAAACAAAAGGCAGTTAGAAAAGAAGCCCAATGTTTATTACCTAACATGTTTGCAAAACCCCATCATGTTTAACCTAAACACGCTGCTCTTAGGGGGTGTGACTTGTGTCTTTAATAATTAAGATTTGACAATAGCAGGTAAATTAGCAGGTTGATAACACAGGAAACCTTTCTTAGAATGTCACATTGTCAGTCCTGTTGCAAGGTTGGGACCTCAGGTGTGTTTTCCAAGAACCTACCTATGCTGTGGACCAGCAATAGTTAGATATGTTCAGATCCAGTGGAGCTGTGCTGGCAGAAGTTCCTGTGTAAAAAGCAGGAGGGTAAAAAAAGCCTTTTGTTTGGATGAGTTGTATCACTCAGGCTAACCTGTCCCAGCATGAGGGCTTTTGCAAGCTGTCTGCATGTGTGTCTTCATGCTGGTGTCGTTTCATTGGAGACATTTTTAGAATAGACTTGTCTTATCTTCCTACAGACACTCACGTCTCCAGGTGTCCATGGCATGGAATAGAAATGGGTTATTCATCATCATGGACCAGCTACTGTTAAACTTTGCTGGGATTTAAAATACCATCTCATTATTTTTCTGCCATCTTCCTGGCTATTAAATTACTACATTTTCATTTATACGACTCTTTTCTGCTACCCACATATAACCTATGTCAACATTTTTGTTATTTTTTTTATGTGGGAAGAGCTCTCCCATCTTTTTCTTATTTTTCTCTTCCTTCTCAGCCTTCTGCTAGCTTTCCTTTTTTTCATCTAACCTCCCACAGACTACTGCTGCTAAAGGTATGGCCACTGGATCACCACTAAGAAAATCTGCAGATTTATGATGATGTTGTATAGATTATCTGCACTTCTTTTTCATTATTACTTCTCTCTGTCTATCTGTACCAAGTATGAGAGTCTTGCCTTTCAGACTTTATTTGCTTTTTTTCCCCCTTCATTTCCTGCCTCCTGCCCCCTACTCACTTGTGCCCTATTAAATATTTTCCAGCATCCTTAATGTCCTTCAGCTGTTCTCATGCACTTATAAGGAAACTGTGTCCGGCAGAGCTCAATGGCAGGCTTTCAAAGGAGGCTGTAAGAAACAGAGAACAAAACCAGGTGTTTCTTTCTTCAAGGTCTATGTCTGTAATAAATACTAATGTAAAGAACCAGCAGACTACCAACAGCTAAGGGGCAGCACAGATGGAGTTAATGCGCAGGTACTAGTAGCATACCTATAGATTTTCACACTGCAAGCTGATGTTGGATTATATATATTTCTGTTTATATCCTTGCCTAGTTCTGTAAATTGTTAACTCTTTAAGGCAGAGGTTTTTGTGTAACACCTGGCAATCTTGATGAAGTAATGAGGACACAGGTATTTAATAATGATGTTATTGTTAAATAAAAATGAGTGTGGTGCTCATGACTCCAGGGTCTCATTTATCCACAGCTTCATGATGATTTCTTGATGAAAATCTCCTTGGAAGCTGAGGAAACTGAAGCATCTTGGACTTGGCACTTGACACCAAGGATCTGCAACCCTTAGAGGCTCTACTGTAAGTTAAGAGATGAGCTATGTTTTTGAATTTCTGGGCTTTATGCTGTGCAGCTGGGCTCTTGTGAGAACCTGGCACTCTTATTAACATGATGTGCCTCAAGCCTTTTGAGTTCTGCCTAAGGTAGCACCACACCGTGGGTTGGCTTTTGGTGTAGATCCATGAGCTTCCATGGTCAGGACTGGAAGATGAATGACACTTTTAAGGTTTGTCTTTTCCCTCGTACTGGAACTGCTGAGATTGAGGTGACTCTAATTTTGAGTGCCATTCACCACGGAGTTTTTTCATTTTATTCCCGGGCTTCATATTGCAACAGGTGGGATACGGGAGGCTTGGTCTGACCCGGAGTGGTTCAGCAGCTGATCTGCTGGGAGCACAGAGCCATTAGCGAGCCCTGGAGGTTCATAAGCCCAAATCCCTGGGGGCCCTGAGTCTTGCTGAAGGTCTGGGCAGAGATGTCTTTCTGCAGGGACTTATTATATCCAGGCAAGGCTTGCAGCAGATTGTCTTCTCCATGCACTGGAGTACTCTGCCTTTTAGTCTGGAGAAATAACAGGAAGGGAGTTCAACATATGAGGCTCTTGCCATGTTGTTTAGATTCTGATGTATCCTATCCAAGATTTTAATGAGAAGCTTTCTTCTCCATTCCTATGGGCCAGATACTCAGCTGGTGTAAACGCAAATGCCATCGCTGCTGCGTTCTTTGACGCAAGGTTAGGGCTGAGCTCATGGTGGTGTTGTGTCTGGGAATATTTTTATCCTTTAGGATATTTGCCCCTTCTCCCCCTCTGTCTCCTCAAGGATTCTTTCTTCTCAGCAAATGTGCTCCTCTGTCTGGAACATATGGGGAAAGTATTTTCTTCCATTCCTTCACCACTCAAAAACGGTCAAATCAATTTGGCTAAAATTAAAACCTTTTGGGTTGAATCTTAGCCTAGAAAACCTCATCTCCCAATGGAATCCTTAAAGAAATTTGTGAGCAATTTCCAAAAAGGATGGAGCTGTCTTGTAAAACACAGCTGGGGCAAAAATCAATTGGAAAAGCCCTTTGGTAGTAGTTACACCCATGTCTTCAAGTGTACAAATCTCACTTTGACTGTCCCATGAGGAGAAATGGTGGCTGTTGACTTCTGCAGGTCTATATAATCAGCAGGGTAATAATTTCTAGTGACCATGCATGCCCTTCTCTACCTTGTTTTTTATCTGTGTGAGTCTTTTCGCTTCTGCTTTTGGCTGGAAATGTAAATGACTAAGTATTTGGTACCAGACCTTGCAGACTTGAGAAGGTCAAATAGCTTGGAAAAGCTTTTTAAGCTTTGGATTGTTTAACCCAATCCTTTGAGATTGACCCAAAATTATATAAAAAGCTGTCATCATTGTGGATGAAATAGTGAAGGGCACACTGGTGAAACAGCAAAAAGACTAATTTCTTACAGTAAAACTTACTTGGTTTTGTCCAAATTACGTGAATATTGTCCTGATAACTATTCTTCCAACCTGGAATTTTCTTCTTTGATTTTCTGGGATATTGAATTGAATCAGAGTAAGCTCTGCCGTTGATTTGTACCAGTTACAGTAGTGGGTGAATCACTGGTAATTTGGTGAATTTAGTGGGGGAATGAGCTAGCATGTGGTTGTAGCCAGATGAAGAACTTTATCTGCTTTGAGGTGGATGATTAGAACTTCTTGTTCAGAGTGATTCATCCAAGAAGAGAACCTATCCAAGGAATAAAAGTTGTTCACACCAAAGGAACTTCCAGGTCCTGTAGCACATCTGACATCAGTGTTGTTATAGACACATTCCTAGCACCTTATACTGAGGAAACAGGACCTGCAACTTGTGTGAAATGTCTGCTTTATCACAGCATTAGTTTCTTACTAACTCTAGTCACTTTATTCTATGCGTTAGCAAAGGTAGGACTGAATAGTGGTTAAATCTGATTTTTTTTATGTTCCTTCAAAGTCTGCACAGCAAATCCACAGTCATTATGATTACAGCAATTCTTTGTAGCATATCCAGGAGACACTTGTCTAAAGAACATTGCTTGAAGCTGAAACAAGTATTCTATTTGACTGTCTCTGTCATGGTAGAATTCCTGTCAGAATACCTAAATGATAACTTCTGGTGTTTAAACATCTGCCTTTACCTTTTGAGATGTCCTTGCCCTTTTTAGCACTCAGAGCATGTTATACCATGGTCCAATTTTTGCTATCATGTACTGTAGCACATTCTACAGTGTTAGGCATGATACCATTACAAAACAAGGAAAAGAAAGAGAGTTTTTTGGTAAATCCTAGTTGTTCCTCTAAATCCCATTGTTCCAGAGTTACACGTATCTTGAGGGTTGTATTTACAGAGAACAAGAGACCCTCTGCAGGTTATCCTTGGCCTCTTAGGACACATCCCCTGCTTCGCACTTTGTGTCACTCAGGGTATTGATGAAAATGTCACTATCACAGGTGCTGGATGCTCTGAACCACCTCTTTGCTACTAGAGAACGATTACCTCAAATTGGATATCGGTATCTTGAAAAGGAAAACTTCTCTAGCTTAGCTGGGGGGCATGTGAAATGCTTGTGGACTGGAAGACTGAAGGATATAGACAGAGCAGGACCTAGAATCTGAAGTCCCTCTGGAAGCTCTGAGAAGTGTCCTGTGGGATGTCTGAGCTCTCTGCTTGGCAATGTGTGCCTCGAGGCCATCCTCCTTTGCTGCACAAGCAGCAGTGACCGTGCCTGAGGCATCACCCAGGGCAGGCAGGATCTCATCCACCCAGGCACACACAGCAGTTTGTTGTGCCCCAGGCAAAGCCAGCTGGGCTTTCTAGAGGAGAGCACAGGAGAGCAGGCAGGAGCCTGCACTGCTCAGACCTGCTCTTTCAAACCAGGGCAGGCATGACCTCGCCTTCTCAGCCTTCCCCATCTGTCAGCCAGGAACTGTGATCCTGACTTCCTTTATTAGATACTTCGACATGCACTGAAGGGCATTTTTCCTTCTGTCAGGGTTTCTAACCATGCAGAAAGATCTGCTGGGCTGGCAGCAAAGAAAATACTGTAGGGGAACAAAAGGTTGTTCTCTGTCTATTCAAAAGCTTGCAATCTTAGTAGAAAGTAGGCATTATGGATAGATAAATACTTTGGGGCAAATATGGGACAGCTATTGTAGATTAGGTAATGCACCACAGAAGTGTATGGCCAGATTCTTCCTGCCCTAGTTTCGCCCAAAAATGTTGCTGAGTGCTGTATATGAAAACTTACCTCTTCATGCAAGTTTAAATATTTACACTAAAATTGAAAAAGAGATTCTTCAGGTCATTGCTTCCTTACAGTAGCCTTAGTGCTTCTTGGATCATTGTTTTCACTCTCACTTATTTTCATAAAGCCTGTGAATACTGAATTTCTGTTACAAACCTTGTAAAAAAAAGCAATGCTGCAAGAAAATTATTTAGCACAACAGACTGATAAGGACAAAAGCTCCTAACTTCAGTGTAAACATACTACAGATCAACACAAAGATGTCCCTGAGGACACAGACCTGAACAGAAGCTGGATGTCAAAAAGATTAGTGAAGGTCTGGTGTTTGTTGTCTTACGTCCATGCTGGTGTTAAATAATCCTTGCTTGTGCTTGTGGGTATTAAGTTAAAATAGTTGTCTTGCATTTAGAAAATTCCCCAAATTCTGTCAAAACATTCTATCAGCTTTTGGTGTAATGAACTAGTTCCTGACTTTTGTACTTGCTTCCTTAGTTCAGCTTTTTGTTGGCTGACCCTTCTAATCCTGGTGATGGAAGAGTAGAACCTAGGCTGGCTTTTTGTTTTCAAGAAAGCCAGAAAATGTTCTTGGTTCATTGTAGATTAAGAAAAAGGCAGGGCATTGTCAGAAAGCTGGAGCTAAAGGTGAGCAAAGTGCATCGCCAAGGAGAGCTGTAAGTGACTCAGCATCAACTTGAGTTAAACTGCAGGAGGTGGCCATGGTCCAGAATGGGACTGGTTCCAGCCACTGTGTGAACTGTTGCTGGGGTGTTCAGGAAGAGAGGGAGCAGAATTAGGCTCTCAGCTCTCTGGAGTGTGTCAGAATTTTCTTTTACATGGGAGTTGAGGGATTGCTCCTGCTAAGAATCACGGGAAGTGAATGTTGTCCCGAAATGTCCATCGAGTTGAATCTTGGTTGTTTTGAGATCAAATCCTGCCTGGATTCAGTCCGTGAATGTGAGCATGTGGTGGAGAAGGGAGGAGACAGCTGTGTGCTCAGGGCATTCACAGTTTGCCATACATGTGCAAAGGTGGGGTAAAAGCAGAATTCTGTTGCTATCCTCACCTTTGTTTAACGCAAAATGCTAGGAGAAAGAGATGGACTTGTGTGCTTAAGCTGGCAGATGGGTTTGGGAGATGCAGCAGGCTTGTTCTGCAGCTCAGTTTGCATGGCACTTGGATGGAAACATATCCCCAGGAAAAACCAAATTAAGCCTTCTGCAGGTAAGGACTTTTCTTCGTGCAGGAATCCACATGTGAGAACATAAGATTTTCTGCCTGCATTTTTCCCTGCATGAGCCACTGAAGTTAGATGCATCCACCACAACTGAGGGATGAGCTGTCTGCACATAGGCTCAAAAGGATATTTAGTTCCATGTTTGGCTGAGCAGGTCTGAAAATAAGTAGTCAATTTGGATTAAATTTCACAATGATGTTTAGGTTCCTAAATAGAAATTCGTGTGCACTGATAAGAATTAGGATGTTAAACGCTTTCAAGATCACATTGTGAATCAGTGATGCAACTGTGTCATGAAAATTGGAAGTTTCTTTACCCCATTGAGCAATTCGATAGGATCAATCATATTAAGAATTTAGACACACTGAGGGAAGGAGGTAACAAGTGGAAGATTTCCCATGGCTCAACCAAAAGCATCCAAGAAGTCTCCCCCTCTCACCCTCCTTACTTGGTGCATCCAGATGGCCACATAGCAAGTGCGCTGTAAAAGGCTGAGCCACAGCCTCCCTTTGCTGATCTCAGCAAGGTCTGGCTTGTTTGCTGTTTGTTCTGGATTTCCTCAGGCACAGCCAGCGTGCACAGCTCTGCTTTTGACCACTGCTGTGAACTGAAGTCATGTGGGACGTTTCACTTGCTGAGCCACCTCCAAATCCCAAACTCCTAACAGTGCTCTGGCTGGAAATCTCCATCAAGCATGGGTTGTGCTGGTTGAGAGCACATACAGAACAGGGAGACTACTGCCAAGCATGATGCAGTCCCAAGGAATACACTGAACTTGGTAGAAAAATGGATAATATCAGTGGGTCTCACCAGTTAATAGCAGTTGAGGGCTTGGTCTCTGTGCTTTGGGGAAAGCTTTTATGCTGCATGTGGCTGGCTGAGCCAAAGGAATGCCTCTTCTCTTTGAAGGTGTGTGGCAATGAGATCAGTCTGTGCCGTGCAGGGTTTTTGGAGGTACCCACACTAGCCTGGAGCAGATGGGTACATCCATGTCTCTTAGAACAACACCTTGCAGAGATCTTGCTCAGGTGCCTGGAGTGGCATGAGAAGCACAGTTAATTGTACAGGGTTTAATTAAGAATGTCCTGTCTGTGACATGCCAGTTAGGGATGTGTGGTGTTCCCAGGCTGGGAAAGACTTACTGCTCTAATGACAACAGTTCTTGCATAAAAATAGGGTTGGCCTATACGGAGAGCTACATCCATGCGTCTATGACTGCTGAGAGAGATCTCCTGAGGGTCTGGGCTGCAGAGCTGGAATTTGCTCAGGTCTGGAGTTGTTTAGATGAAATGAAGGGCATTAAGGGAAATTTGCACCTTTTGTCCCTAATTATTGCAATGTTTCTTGCAAACTTCGTAGTGAATTTCAGTGAAAACTCATACTCAGAATGAGCAGATAGTCCATTCTCAGATGACATGCTGCTTCACTGGGCTTTTGGACCAGGCAGGCTCCTGCTGCCTTTATGGGCTTTGTTTAAATCTCAGATCCTCTGAAAACAGCAAGCTTACGTTGAACCTTTGACTGCTGAACATGGTATTTACATTTGCTTACATCCACAGAAAGTTGCACATGCCTGCACTTACTCAGCCAGAGAAAGACCTGAAAAGCTCCATTCCATTCAAAGGACAGAGATTTGCCTTCCATTCCTCTGCCAGGAATTCTTAGTCAAATCCTATGGAAAATAGTCCTATCTGAGTAGTAAATCTCAGATGCTTCTGCATGTTTATTCTCCATTTCCATCTCATTGGCCCGAGTTCATTTTTAACCTTTGATTAGAGCAGCTATGTAGTGGAGGCAGGCTGGGTGGGGTATGTATTTTTTTTCATTCTAGCTGTGCTTTT